>PYXC01001489.1:655000-850000 GCA_015244755.2 Tenualosa ilisha
CAAAGCAGGCTGGGGCTGCAACTAAAGACTACAGTCACTGCTAATTAATAATTCAGCAGTTAAAGTCATACCAGGCAAGACTGCGATTTTTTATCTCCAGAGCTCCTCCTAGAGTTGCCAAGTTTTTTCGAAAATAGCAACAAAGTTGTAAATTCTCACCAATCCAAATGAATTTACTTGCAAACCAAAGAATAGGAACCAGCGATGATCATTTTTTGTGCCTTGCATTAACCAGTAATAAATACGACTTCGGTTACATTTACTTTCAATTTGGTTTCCTCCGACTGTGTTTCAGAACCTGCAAGTGTAGTAACCTTGGAATCTTTGCCAGAGGCGGCCGAGAGAGCCTTCATTCAGCGTTCAGTGGTAGTGTTTTAACGATCAACAGGTAGGTAGTTTCCATAGAGAGGAATAAACTCCACTTCTCCCTCATGGTTCAGACCTGCAGTCACCCATTTTCAAACCTGCAACTCACAGCACTGTGAACTGGGAGTTGAGCATGCTAGCAAGTGCGCTTAAACCCAAAGGTGCTAGTTTAACATGCAAACAGTATAGCTACCAACGAGCTGGCAACTGCTACACTAACAAAACAAAATGTTTGATATACACTGATATTTTAATGTACCAAAAAATAATAATTTAACATGTTATGACTCTGTGTTAGGCAATGTCAGGAATATAATATGTGTGTGGCTATGTGTGGCTATGTGTGTGGCTATTTGGATTTAAATGCCGTTTGCATGTCCTGCACCTCAATCCTACAGAGACGTTTTAATATAAATCCCAGTGGTAGTGGATAGAAATGGGGAAACACATTTTGTTAACATGATGTTCCACTTCAGAACACGTCCATTCTGCAACAACAAAAGATAACGTCTTGATCTTTTTTTCTCATCTTGATCTGCGTCAGGCAAAACTATATATATATATATATATATATATATATATATATATATATACAGTATATACCTGCCAAGCGCGCAAGTAGGCAGTCTGCCTCACCTTGCTCCTCTAATGGTCAGACTGCTTAAAAAAGCTCATGGTGACTTAACACTGCCAAGCAGCTCATAACCCCCGCAGTGACTATGACTAACCTTTACTCTGGCTTATGCAGTGGTAAACACACACCAATGATTCATCACTGCACAGCAAGATAAGCAGCAGTCAGGACTTTTCAACTTTCTATTCCGACAGTGAGTCACTCATGGGGGACATTTATTCACAGACCTGAGGGGGTCTCCTAAACAGCCCTGTGAATGGACTACTAAGCAACTAAGCCAAAGGTATTGATTCAACATTTTCTCATTGAAATGACACCATTTCATTCTCAAGAATCGATTTTCCTATTCATTCCATTTAAAAAGCCTTGGTGACCAGAAAACAAGCAGGGTGAAATAGCCACTGCATTGACACCCAAAAGCATGAAAAATACACAAATGCACACACGCACGCTCACACACACACACACACACACACACACACACACACACACACACACACACACACACAAGCAAAAACTGGAACACCAGAGTGATCTTCCTCTTTTCTGAATTCTTGAGAGGGGAATGAAGGCCCATAAATAAATACAATCCCAGCATGCACCTCTGCACGCGCCCCCTGTTGCTGCCATCTCAGGCCTGGGGAGGCGTGGTTGCTAGGCGATCACACCACCCCGGCAGCTCTGGAGCATAAGACATGGGGTCAGAAAAAAAAAACAGAGAGAAAAGAAAAGGAGAAATAAAAAAGGAGAAACAGAAGAAAAGAAGAAAAAAAAGGAGAAACCCCTCTTTTTCGTTGTTTCTTGTATTTCACTCCCCCCCTTCTCTCCTCTGAATCACTAGCATGGCTCTCAGTGCTGAGCCCTGCTATTTAATGCATGGGTAATGACAATAATAATGTTGTGTGATTACAATGTCTAAAAATAAGGCAGTCGTTGCCATGCCAATGAAGAGCTGTTAGCTCGGAGCACTTTAGCTTATCTGCTAATGCAGTTCAATTCACCCATTAGTGTGGGGAGTGGAAACTCGTGCTAATTAACGGCAAACTGTTTTATTTAATAATGGACGCACACCTAGGGACAGACCCACAGCACAACAAAAGCTTGAGTGGTACAGGTGTGAGGATAGAGACGCAGAGGGAGAAAAACTGTGTGTATGTCTTTGTGTGTGTGTGTGTGTGTGTGTGTGTGTGTGTGTGTGTGTGTGTGTGTGTGTGTGTGTGAGAGAGAGAGAGAGAGAGAGAGAGAGAGAGAGAAAGAGAGAGTCTCTTTGCCTAATGGATAAGGTGATGAGCATGTATTTGTGCACAAGCATCATTCTGTGTGTATGGTTGCACATCTGTGTGTGTGTGTGTGTGTGTGTGTGTGTGTGTGTGTGTGGTGTATGTGTGTGTGTATGAACACGCAAACGCCTCACCCAGGCCAGCTCTCACTTCAATCAGACAGGGTAGCGTACGAGCGGTCAGTGTGACGACGAGTGTGAGCGGTGACGATGAGTGTGTGTTTCCTGCTGCAGCTTGAGACGAGGGACGAGTGTGTGTTTCCTGCTGCAGCTTGGGGCGAAGAATGAAATATTCAGTCGGGGCATCTCATCCGAAGCTCCCTATACGCTGCGCTTGTTGTCCTAATTAAGCTCAGCATGCAGGGGCGTCTTTATGCCGGACCAGCTTTAATTCACCGAAGCCATTACCCAGAAGGACGAGCTGCCGGCTGGATTAATGGCGCTCCGACGCGCAGCTTAGCCGCCTGCCCGCCTGCCTCTGACGGCTATTTCAGAAGCCACTTAAGCAACCATGGTTTTTTCTGCAGTAGCTTAGCAACAAGTGCCAGAGTGCTTTAGTACAAATTGCGCGACATCACACACACACTCTCTCTCAAACACACACACACACAAACACACAGACACAGACACACACACACACACACTCACACTCTCTCTCTCTCTCTCACACACACACACACAAATCAGTGCTCATTTGTGATTGTTTGCTGTTAGAAGGACTCTCATGAGTCTTTTTCTATGATGCTTTTATCATCCTATGGTGAGAGCACTTTTAATAGAGGTAATTATAAACAGGCAATATAGAGCCGATGGGACAATGTGTCTGATGCAGACTTCACAGACAAAAGCCAGAGTGGAAGGCAACACAGGTGAGGAGAAGACAGGTCCTAATGTTTCTAAAGCGATACTCTGGAAGAACATCTATACAGAAAAATAGCCAGGGTTGGAGACTGATACATTGATAGATTGACAGAGCGAAATGGTGGGACAGAGAGAGAAAGAGAAAGAGAGGGAGAGAGAGAGAGAGAGGGAGGGAGAGACATGTCATGGATACCCAAACTGTATTGTTTGGATGTTATGCTTTGGCTATGCAAAGAACTATTTGTCGTGACAACAGGACTCACTTGAATCAATTGAATTCAATTGAAAGAAGAGAGAGAGAGTGAAAGAGAGAGTGAAAGAGAGAGTGAAAGAGAGGGAAAGAGGGAGAGAGAGAGTGGGAGAGAGGAAGAGAGACAGAGGTTGTAGCTTTAATCTGCTCATTTGAATGGCTATCAGTTACTGGACTAATGGGCCAAATGCTCTTCAAGCAGGACTCTACGCAGTTATTACAACACTACACCTCCGACCCTCCATCCTACTCTCTCTCTCTCTCTCTCTCTCTCTCTCTCTCCATGCTTCCACTCCTCCTATTGTGCTCCCTACCTCCTCTCTTTCCTGTCCTGTCTGGCAAGAGCTGGCGTGCACAAATACACACACACACACACACACACAGAAACTCACACACAAACTCACACACACAGACAGATACACACACACACACACCTTGTGGAAGGGGTCCCTCCTCATGTTGCGGCTAGCCAGGGGCTCGTCAAAGGGGAAGACCACGGAGTAGTTCTTGGCGTAAGACTCGTGGCTGCGCTCACGGATCCAACGGTTGTTGCTGGTCAGGGAGTGATGGAACCGCCTGAGACAGACACATGCAAATATAAACATAAACACACCCACACGTGCACACACACACACAGGCACACACAACACACACACACACACACAGGCACACACACACACAACACACACACACACACACACACACACCACACACACACACACACAGGCACACACACACACACACACACACACACACACACACACACACACACACACACACACACACACAAAGCTTCAGAGGGCAGCCACCTGATGTCATAGCCGTACATGTCCTTTTCGGGCCGTCCGTGGATGATCCAATGAGCCAGCTCTCTCCCACACCCTCCTCCCAGCATCATACCTGAAGGATCAATAATCAATAAATCAATTCACCAATCAATCAACCTATCTATCTATCTAGCTCTCTTTCTATATGCCTGCCTATCTATCTATCTATCTATCTATCTATCGGGTGGTGTAGCGTAGTGGTTAAGGAACTGGCTAGCGTGTAAATAGCCTGAAAGTTGTGGGTTCGAATCCCGGCTGCCACCGTTGTCCTTGAGCAAGCACTTAACCCTAAGTTGCTCTAGGGAGACTGCCTGAACAATTGATAGTTGATGAGTTGTAAGTCCTTTGGATAAGCGTCTGCTAAATGAATAAATGTAAATTATATCTATCTATCTATCTATCTATCTATCAGCTAGTGAACTCAATCAGCACCTGACAGCCATCAATCATATTTCACCATTCGGCAGCATCAGTTGCATCTTGCAAACAGATATTGTCTGTCAGACATGGGAGAGTTCACACTCTTCAAAGAGCCAATCAAACCTCTTAGACAGGAGACAGACAGCTGCCTGTCTGTTCTCCATGACAACAAGCTGATTGCAGGAATACAAATCAGGAATAAAAAAGCAGTGAGATACAAGTCTGTGGCTTTTGCAGACACACACACACATGCACACACACACACTCAAAAATTGGCCTCTAGGCACACATAGCTTGTAAAAGCCCTCAGCACAAATCTATTGTCTGCATGTGAGCACTTATGAATTTGGCAGGGGTGTTTGGTGCCACTGTGTGAATGAGTCCCTTTACTGTAATCAGACAACACACACACGCACACACACACACACACACACAAAACACAGCCAAGTTGAATGGCAGTACATCTGCATCACCGAGACTGTTGGAAGCTTCAGCACATACACACACACACGCACATAACACACACAAACACTCACACACACAAATGCGTGAGCTCAAACACACACACACACTCCATGACATCAGGAGTTTTCATTCTTAACTATTCCTTCCTTTCTAAACACCATTTTATAGTCCTTGCGCACACATGGTTGAAGAACCCTGGGAGGTGAGTGAAAAGTCAAAGCCATGTCACTTGTGCTGTGCTGTCTGTGCAGGTGAAACTGGAGAGTGAAAATAGCTACGGTGTGGGAAAAGGGCCAAACTAATGATTTGGCTGACAGCACTGTTATAATTCCATCCTTTCAAAATGTCTGCCCACTGCTTGGAGTGGGAGGACAGGGCCCAGGGGGACAGACAGACGGGGAGGAGAGGAGAGGGGTAGGAGAGGAGAGGGGAGGGAGAGGGAGAAGGAGAGGGAGAGAGGAAGCAAGTAATAGAGGTGAAATAAGGGGGAGAAGATGGGAGAGAGAGAGAGAGAGAGGAGGAGAGGGGGGGGGGGAGAACGGAAAAAGGTAAGAGGAAGAAGTTTGAAGGAAAAGGAGAGGAGAGGACAAAGGAAGAGGAGAAGAGAGGAGAGGAGAAGAGAAGAAAAGAAAAGACTGCAGAGGGTTATGACATAATGATAGTAGAGAGAGAGAAAAGAGAGGGATAGAAAGAGAGAGGGAATGAGAGGAAAACGAGTGTCACTAATGTGTTGTTCACAATGCCAGGAGGCTTAAAGAAGCAGGTGGGCCTAACCTGTGTCAATCTCTCTGTCTTCTTGTCGTCCTTTCTCTAGCCCCCTGAATCTCTCAATCTCTCTCTCTCTCTGTCTGTTTTTCCACCTCTCTATCTGTCTCTCTCTGTCCCCTCCGTCCGCTGTACTTGTCCCTCTCTAAAGGACGCTGGGCTCGTTAGTGGGCAGATGAGCTCGTTAGCATGGGGCTCCTACTCCAGGCCTGCTGACTAATTACTGCCCACGTGTCCCACTGCAGTGTGTGTGTGTGTGTGTGTGTGTGTGTGTGTGTGTGTGTGAGCGAGTGTGTGCATGTGCTTGTGTCTGTCCTGAAACATGTCCCCATATCCCCATGTCTCCCACTACGCATGAGCAAGCGTGCGCACGCGCACACACACACGTACAAATAAACACACACACACACACAAAGTGAGGGAGAAGGAAGGGGAGAAACAGAGAGAGAGAAAGAGAGACCACACACACATCTCACACACACTCTTGTGTGTCTTGTGCTTGTGTCTATCCCGAAACATGTCCCCATATGCCCATATCTCACACTGTGCACGAGCAAGCGTGCGCGCACACACACACACAGCACAAATGAAACACACATGCACACACACAAAGTGAAGGAGAAGGAAGGGGAGAAACAGAGAGATAGAGAGAGAGAGACACACACACACACACACCACACACGCACACTCTTGTGTGTCTTGTCGACGTCAGTGTAGAGAAGAAGCCCACACTCTTCACCCATCAAGTCGGACTCGGGGGACAGATTGGGTAACTGCCAATTACCTCCCACTCCCCCCCCTCTACCATACCCCCCATAGAACCCCCCCCCCACACACACACACACTCACTCACACACTCCTACCCATCCAGTTCACTGAGATACTCAGAGATGTGGACAGGGATGGGGGGGTGAGTCACATGATTACATGTAGGGATGACAGCCACAGCTGGTTTGGAATCAACACAAAAGGATGGGCATGAGCAGACTAGCATCCATCTGACCACACACACACACACACACACACACACAAGTTAGGAATAAGAGACAGTCCATGCAGAGCTATGATCTCATGGGGAAACCAGCACACACACATCAGGACTGCTGTAGACTGCTGTGCCTCTGGGTGTCCATCACACAAGTGTGAAACAGTAGCCAGCTGCTCAATAGCTGTGCAGTGTGTGCGTTAGCAACCTCCGCCCCCCTCCCCTGCGGCTGTAAGAGATGTGCTAAGGAGAGAAACTAGTACCCAGGGGTGCCATCTCCCACACGGTGGCGCTGCAAGTTGCGGGTACGAGTCTGGGCGGGTGTAGGGCTAAGCTGTGAAAGACACCCAGTGTCCACACACACACACACACACACACACACACACACACACACACTTGGATTCAGTAGCGGTGTCTACATACACACACACTTGGATTCAGTAGCGGTGTATAAAGCAGGACTTTGGTCCGAGTGGGTCAATAGAGGGCAACAGGGCACAGGGAGATGAAAAATGAAAAGATGGGATTGATGAAAGAGAAAGAAAGACACAGACAGGGAGAGAAGGGGAAGAGAAATGAGGAGAAATGGAGAGAGAAAGAGAGAGATTGGAGGAGAGAGATGATGGGTTGTTGAGAAGGGGTTGCAGATAGATAGAGAGAGAGAGAGAATGGGGAGAGAGGAATAGAGAGGGGGAGGATGAGAGGGGGAGAGTAGAAGAGAGGAAGAGGAGAGAGGGAAGTATAGAGGGTGTGAGAGAGATGGTGAGAAAGAGAATGGGGGAGCGAGGGACACAGAGAGCGAGAGAGAGAGAATGGGGGAGAGAGGGATAGAGAGAGGGAGGTCTCTGTGTTGCCATCAAAGAAGTCTGAAACACCAGTGGTATTTCTGTAAATGTCAGTAGAAACATGTGAAAAACAGATGCATTAAAGAGTGAGCTAAAAGAGGAAAAAGGAGAGAGTGAGGAGAGAGTGAGAGAGAGCAGAAAAAAGAGGCACAGAGAGAGCAGACACTGAAAGGGTGATGAGAGCCCAGGAAACAAGAGAAAGATGAAGGTAATTCATTTCAGTGACACCTAAAGCACAGAGAGCAGAGTAGCTGCAGGAGTCACTGAGCTGACCCACTGCTACTGGGCCTTGGCATCCTGCTCATGCTACGTTTGTTGGTTATTTTTGGTTTCTTATCTGATCTGCAAAGTTACTCACAACAGTCTGGCTGTAACTGATAGGGGGCATTCAGTGTAAGGCAGAGGAGCCCTTCACTCTGTTGGGAGTTGACGTAACATCAAAATGATTTTAAAAAGCCCTTGGTGTTGCTTAAAATTATGGAAATACATTTTTCTTAGTTCTTTCAAAAATATAACTTTTGCTGTTTATTATTGTTGATGGGGGCTATGATATACAAACAAAGACACACATACAAACACACACACACACACACACACACAATCCAGCACACTCTCCAAAGCTTACTTCAACCCAGGCATTACTGACTATGTCAAAGTCAGAGCTTCTGTAACATTGCTGCTATTTCAGGTCGTTTTAAAATGTCTTACTGTAAACAAAAACTTCACATAGCATCTCTAACTCAGGACTCACTTTGCCTACTCTCTCATCTGAACTCATCCACTGGTGGTTTCATTTTGACATTAATTTCAGTTGATTCTCATCTCAATCTACATTTCAAATTTGACATGGCAACATTTTTGTTCCTGAAACTGTCAGGCCCATTTGAATTCAAAAGAACAACAGAGAAAGAGAATGTCAGAAAGAAGAAAAGACAGAAAAGAAGAAAAAGAAAGGGATGAATGAGATAAAGATGTTGATCATCTCATTTCTGTCATTTGTTTTTCATTGTTAAATTGTCATCTTCGACTTTGGGAACACTTGATGTGACAGTCACCCAGAATAGGATTTAATTACACTGAAAGACGAGAGCAGGGGGGAGAGGGAGAGAGAGAGAGAGAGAGAGAGAGAGAGAGAGACAGAGAGAGAGAGAAAGAGAATCTAGTCATTCCACTCAAAAGAGGCTTCAACCTTTCAGCAACACGTCCCCTTGACAGCAGAAACCTCCCATGATGCTCTATTCATCAGTACCCTGAGAGTTCCCAGCATGCCTTGTGGCATCCGTCACTCCCAGGAGCGTTGGAGTGCCAGTCGGCTGTGACTCTCTTCTCCTCTCATCTTTTCTCTCTTCTCCTCTCATCTTTTCTCTCTTCTCCTCTTTTCCTCTCCCTGCTCTGTGTTAGGCTCTCTACAGAGAACCCCCCACGGGTATGTCACCTCCTGCCTCTGTTGTCCTCACACACGCATGCACACACACGCACACACAGACCTACCACATTCAGACTTACTCACACACACACGCGCGCGCACAAACATAGACACACTTAAACATACATGCACCCATACACACAGACACACAAACCATCCAGCACAGTGCTACACAACACAAAGTGGTGCATAAACAATAGCCTTTCACTCTCTCTCTCGCTCTTTCTCTCTCTCACTCACTCACACACACACACACACACACACACACACACACACACACACACACACACACACACACACACACACATAGCTTGGAGCCTGGGAGAACAGCAGCTTTTGACAGCACGACAAGTGAGCAGAGAGCGAGGTGAGGACATGAGCGATGGACTCAACAGGAGGTGGCAGCAGGGAAGGACGCTCTCAGCATGTCCCTGCATACTGATCTCTCTCACACACATACACACAGACTCAAGTCACACACCTACATATGCCCGCACACACACACATACACACACACATACATGCACACAAGCACAGGCACACACATATATGCATGCATGCACACATGTATTTACACACACACACACACACACACACACACACACACACACGCACACGCACACAGGCACAGTGTGAGTTTGAGAGCAGGAATCATCTTATGACATAGGTCATGTGTGATGTATGAAACGGAAAATGATGTCACTCCAATTTCAGCGTAGACTGAGGGGTTGGTAAATGCATTGGTTGAATAGCAGTGTAATTTAAAAATCACACCCAAATATATTCTCAATTCAGAGGCCTCGCACCTAGAATCTACAACATGATGGACCATAACATATGCTGAGGTAGTTCTATGGTGCCAAATGGTTTCTTTGCAAAATCACACAACACTCATCTGTCCCTGGAGAAAATGCCCAAGACAAGGAGGAATGTTTTTTTTTTTTTCTGTCTGTGTGCGTGTGTGTGTGTGTGTGTGTCTGACATCATCATATAGTACAAGACTACTTGGCCTTCCATGTGGGTCGGACTAATAGACAGACAGACAGAGATTTATACACACATACAAGTTCCATAGTTCAAAACTAATTAAAAATAAACTTTAATTTTCATTCATTCCCTTCACAGTGACGCTGGTTGTGATGGCAAGACCTATTTTATCCGTTATGTTAAAGGCATACCAGGCAAGGCTGCGATTTGTTTTTAACTTTGGAGCTCCCTCTACATTTCTACAAAAAACAATGTTGTACATTCTCTCCACGCCATGTGGATTTCTTGTGACCATCATTTTGTAGAGTAAGGTTGACCGCCAAGGTCATAAACAATAATAATGAGGTAATAAACGAAATCCATCTTGGTTTCACTCAGTTTGACTCCGTTTAAGCAGACGACAAGCGTAGTAACTGCGGAATATAGGCAGAGGCGTCCGAGGGCCTTCACTCACCCCGTATTGAGCCATTTAACCATCGAAGTGACTAAGAATCTGGTAAATTCACCTACAAATGTTGCCTGGTTTGCTTTTAATATGGAGGTTAATGGACAAAAAAACAGACCAATGAAAAATCAAGGTGAAGGTCACTGCTGAAAAACAGACCAATCAAAAATCAAAGCGAAGGTCACTGCTGAAAAACAGACCAATCAAATAAAAGTGAAGGTTGCTGCTGAACAGCACCTGTGCTGCTAAGACTCATGGGAGATGAAGTGCGGTAGCCATGGCAACCACAGACTAATGTGAGATATGAGTGTGTCCTGCTGCTGCTGCTCCTCCGAGGGGTGTGAGAATACACTGATGGGGCATCAGCACTTTTTGGGAGGGGAAGGTCATGGGTGGGGCGTAAGAACACGCAAGAACACACACACACACACACACACACACACACACACACACACACACACACACACACACACACACACACACAATCACACCGGCCCCTGGCTACATCAGCAGAACCAGAGCCTCTCTCGGCTACACTGTCCTTCAGAACATTGTCTTTCTGTCTCTCTCTCTCTCTCTCTCTCTCACACACACACGAACCAACCACTTTTCTCTCTCTCTACCTCCCCGCTCCCCATTTCCTATCCTCCATCTTGCAGTCTCTACATCCCTCCTTTCTTCTCTTTCCCTCCTGTGTATCCCTCCTTTCTTCTCTCTCTCTTTCCCTCCTGTTGATCTGCTCCCACTACTCAGGAGGTCACCCTGTTCTCCTCTAAAAGTGTCTCTGTTCCTGTCAAAAACTCATCTTCTCTCACCTCCTCAGTGTGTTCAACCTGTCCCTCTCATTACACCCCCACACCACCACACACACTTATAAACACATGAACACACACACACACACACACACACAGACGCATACACAACAGCATGCCTAAGCCTTCAGAGGTAGTGTGTATGACTGATTTACATAAATATAATGACCAGACGGAAACACTTAAGGGTTGGAGTAAGTAATTCTCTCTCGTATGTGGTGAGGGTGCAAATGTGTGTCTGTGTGTGTGTGTGTTTTAAGTGTGCGTCACACAACAATGAATGTTCCAGAAGATACTGTATTTTATCATACGTATTTATTTGGTTGTTGTCGTTGTTGTTTTGCAAGTCATTGAGGGAAGGGAAGGGAGTGACAGACGGAGAAAAGGGATTGTGAAGAATTGAGAAAGAATTAAGAGCAAATAGGGCTTAGAGAGACAGAAAGTGAGAGAGAGAGAGAGAGAGAGAGAGAGAAAGAGGAAGAGAGAGAAAGAAAGAGGGAGAGGCGGAGGTGGGTATCTTCAGGCTCAAGTCTAAACTGCTGCAGGAAGGCTGTGGAAGATAGAGAGAGACAGGGTGTACCTGTGCATGCGTGTCTGTGTGTGTGTGTGTGAGAGAAGAGAGAGAGAGAGAGTGTCCATTTCAGCATGTCCTTTCTGCATGAACTGATGTGTGAGTGAGAGGTTGAAAGTGTGTCTGTGTGTGGTGTGTGTGTCTTCAATAGCCCACCTGCACTGTTGAAGCCACAGCCCAGGAAGAACCCTCTGACCTCGGGAGCCTCCCCCATCAAAGGCTTATGGTCTGCAGTGAAGGATTCTGGGAACAAACAAGGAACAGGAAGTCAATGAAACCAGGGCAAACCAGACAACTCCTGTCTATACATATTCAGCATCCATAGTCTCCAGCAGCGACACTGTAGATGTATACTAAGGTACTGGAGTAGTTACCATTAACAAACATGGGAAGGAGTGAGAGAAACAGAGAATATATATAGAGAGATGGATTTAAAGAGAGGGAGAGAGAAAGACGGGTGGGGCAGGGGCGGGGGCGGGGGCAGGGGTGGGGGCGGGAGGGAGGGTGGTCGGTTAGGAAGACAGCGACTCCATCTTTTATTCATCCTGATTTGAGTGCAGATGTGAAGGGGAAAACACTCCTCTCTGGTATCTCCTCTATGGCCAGTCTGCCCAAACATCCACTCACAAACACACACGCACACACACACACACACATGCGCACACACACACACATGCGCACACACACACACACATGCGCACACACACACACACACACACACACACACACACACACACACACACACACAAACACATCCCTATTAGGCTCGTTTTAAGTCCTGGGTGTCAAGAGCTCTTAGTCTTTCAGCAGACTTCAGGCCTCAAGCTCCTCATACTTATTTACTAATTACAGACCTGCCTACACACAACACACAGAAAACACACACACACACACACACACAGACATATATTCACTACTTATACACTAATTACTGGCCTGCCTACAGACACTACACGAAAACACACACACACACACACACACTGTCATCTTCATCAAATGAATAAGTGTCTAACTGTTAATTGCAGCGTCCCTTGAGAAATTAGACTAAATCAACTTCATCTTAGGGGTTTAACCAATCATAAGCAAAGTGTTCATACTATGGAACTATTTCTCAAACTTACAGTGCTTCTGTTTACAGACGTGCACACACACATACGCACACACATGTACACACACACAAATACACACAGACACAGACACACACACACAGACACACACACATATTCAAACACCCTTCAGTCTAGATCTCTTGTTCTTTGTACATCTTCCAGACCTCTTCTTTCTTCATGTTTCTGAGGGTGCTGCACTTACTCTCATATATTCAGTACAGGATATATGTGTATGTGCACACACACACACACACACACACACACACACACACACACAGATAGTGTCAGAGGCGAAGCAACGGGGGGTTGAGAGGGCTTGATTACTCTGATTCAGCCTCACCTGCGGGGATGTTCAGGTATAAGTGGAAGCAGACGCTCACAGTCTCCTGCCACCTGCAACTCGTTTGCCTTCCCTCCCACGCCAGTCACACTTCCCATCACCTTTCCGACACACACACACACACACACACACATACGCACACATACGCACACACAGACACACACAAACTCCAGTCTACCACAGCCTGAACAAATACAGCAACATCACTCCACCTCACCTTTCTTCTGAATCAATCTCAGCCTACACCTCGTGAACACATCCCACTCTCTACTTCACAAGAAAACACACACACACACACACAGACACACACACACACGTCTACGGTACTTTCACTTCCCACTCAACAATCTATTCCTTCCCATCTAATGCTGCATATTTAAACTCTACGCAGCAGATCTGCCAGAACTTGCACATTTCACTTTCGCTAATCAACACCTTACCACAAGTCCTTGCAGGGGGCCTGACTGTATGATTGACATTGACAAACACTGGCTGTCTATTTCTAGTAGTGAGTCTGTGTGTGTGTGTGTGTGTGTGTGTGTGTGTGTGTGTGTGTGTGTGTGTGTGTGTGTGTGTATGTGTGTGTTCTGCTCTCATATACAAACACTGGTTGCATGTTTCTATCATTTTTGCCTGGGTCAAAGACACTGAGTCTTACCAAGCCCTCATCAAATGGTCTCCGCTGGTCACACAGAGCACACACACACACACACACACAGATACAAACACACACACAAACACACCCTCTCCAAACTGTCTCCTCTGGTCCCATAGAGTAGCACAGTGACATTTTCCCCCCTGGAACTGGCTGTTCCTCAATGACACACATTACTCCCTCTGAAATATGCATCATGTAGCTGCCTGCCACCATTAGAGGGTACAGGTACTGTTGACGGCACAGCAGCCCACACCCACACCACAGCCAATCAAAACACACCATGTGAAAAAGACAGGCCCACTCAAAACAACCAATAGTCAAGTCATCTTGTTTTTTTGATTGAGCTACGTCAACATGTACCATCAGCTTTAGTACACATTAACTTGACATGACACACTGACACAATCCAGTCAAAGCAACAAGATAAGTTAAGCGGTAATGTTTGGTTTGTTTTATACAGAGTAGCCAGAGAGAGTAAAAGCGGAGCGAGAGGCACAAACGTTTGCTAAGTTCCGTGTTCTATTCTCGCATAGGGGAGGGGAGGAAACCCCCCCTTTATACAGACCAGAGTCGAGCCCTCATAAGCAGATAAAGAAGATCATTGCAAAGTTTATATCGTGACCTTATGTGGCACTCCCACTTATGCAGACCAGAATTATTTACATTTGCTCCTATTATAATGTATTATGTTGCTCTATCTTGGTCAGTATTCAATGATCTTTGGTGCAGTGGTCTGGGGACGACCAATGGAAGACCATTGTGCTTAGGAGGCAGTCCTACGTTACAAGAGGGCACGGACCTACTCTACTATTGGACAGCAGAATACATCCCCCTTGCCAATCAGGATGCTCCATGCTGTAGACAAAAGACAGGATGCACCAATTCGACATGTGGATCGGATATCAGTGCCGATATGGAAAAAATACTTGGATCGGGTATTGGAAGAATTAGCCGATCCATTTCCTAAACTTAATGGCCGCAGCAACTTCACAGTGCTACGTCACTGCGTGCTACTCTGCTACCGTGCACTCCGCTGGCTTGCAAAGACTCTATATGGCATAGCATGTCAGCTAGGTGCAGCTGTAACGTATGGACACCCAGATTCTCTATAGCTATTATAAGTGCTTTAATAAAATGATCATAAATCTAAGGTCATGTACAGTAAGTTTTAATGAACAACCTGCAAGTACTTAACCTGAATTGTTCCTGTTAGCGAACTTAGCTCATGTTGAGTCTGCTTGTCAGTAACAGCCTAACGTTCCTCACCAGAAGGATCACAAAAATTGCATATTGCAACAATTTATTACATTCATGTCTATGCTATTTTGTTCGGTTTTGTCTTGACTTAGAAAATAATGGCCAGTTAGGAAAGGATGGCAAGAGCTGAGGATGATGCCCATCTCTTAATTCAGTGGAGATGTCAGATCGGCATCGGGTATCGGCCGATATGCAAAACCCATGTATCGGTCCATCCCTGCAAAAGACCAATCAGCAAGCCTGTTATATTGCCCATATGATTGGATTGGTATCACTCACAGGACATTGCTGTGTTACTGAGAGCAGAGAACAGCTGGGGTGCTGGCCTGTTTGAGACACACACATAAGGAGACATGCCATTACTGTGGAGATGTGTGGGAGGATGCCTGTCACAGGGAGAGAACATACGCAGGGACTGCAAAAGGAGGTAGTGGGAGGGAGAGAGAGAAAGAGAGAGAGAGAGAGAGTGAAAGAGAGAGAGGGAATCTGTATGTGTGTGTGTGTGTGTGTGTGTATGTGTGGTAGAATAAAACGTGGTCTTGTTTGTCTGTGTATACAAGCATATGTCTATAAGCATACATGGACTTTGGGAAAGTGTGTTCACCTGTATGTGAATGTATGTATACTTGTGTGCAGTGTGTGTGTGTGTGTGTGTGTGTGTGTGTGTGTGTGTGTGTGTACCAGGTCCGCAGACGGTAGATTTGATGCCGGTTTGCTCCAGTGCAGGAACTCTGTTAACAGCTCCCTCAATGTGCTGCATGAATACGTCCCAGTCCAGATCAAACAAGCCAAAAGCAAACTTATCTGACACCTGCAAGGACACAGCACTGCAGTTAAAACACACACACACACACACACACACACACACACACACACACACACAAAACGACAGAGGACACAAAGAAGTGGAAGCAAGAAAAAAAAATATCTATCTATGTATCTGTCTATCTATCTAAATATCTATCTATGAGTTAAGGGGAAGGTGTGTGTGTGTGTGTGTGTGTGTGTGTGTGTGCCACTCACTAAAAAAGAATGCAAAAATAAACCTACTGAGACTGTGTATAAATTCATGTACGTATAGTACGTATCACACCATACATCAATTGCAGTCAAAGTCCAGGCACACACACACACACACACACACCCCTCGTTAACAATCTGAAAGGACCGACTCCAGCCTGCCTGAGAGCGAGAGAGAGAGGAGCTATTTATAAAGATGCAATTCCTTAAAAACTTTTATTCCTCCTTTCACACTTTCCACACTTTCCCACTTGGCTATTGATCCGACGCTCTCTGGACAGACCAGAGCAGACCAGACTGGAGAGGAGCAGAGCAGATCAGCCTGAACAGTCTGTTCTTCTCCTCCGCCCTGACGACGAGGAAGAGGAGGAGGAGGAGGAGGAGGAGGAAGAGGAAAAAGAGGAGGAGGAGGAGAGCAGAGAGAAAGCAGCATCTTCTCTATTCAACATAGAGTGTTGGATAATGATAGCGAAGGCTACTGACTACCTCAGATATTGACTAAGGAAGTTTAGAGGCCAAATACTGTCTGGGCAAGGAAGAGAGAGAGACAAAGTGAAGAGAGGGAAGAGAGAGAGAGAGCAAATGAGAGAGAGAGAGAGAGAGGGAGAGCAAGAAATCAGGATAGTGAAAGAGAGATATTTCTGAGCAGTGCAGTACTCATTACTTGTCTGAACCTGATTTCAGGAGGAACATTGACTAAATAATGAAGAAACAATTTACAGAAAACATACGCACACACTGTAAGCACACACACACACACACACGCAGGAAGAAACTTCACACATTCACATAAATGTTCTAAAATTACAAGATGACCCAATAAAATTGGGCAAATGGGGTGATATAACAAGACAAAGCACACCTCCACCCACACCTCCTCCCACCAGCTACACAAATAGCACCCCGCTGGCCCATTTCATGCAGCCTTAATAGAGACGCATCACATATCCTCTAATGAACACACACACACACACACACACACACACACACACACACCACTCAAACACAAAGTTAAGCAAACAAGAGAATGATTAACACAGACAACAAATTCTGAATAAATCTAAAGCAGTAGATTTACTATAAATAGCCATGAAGGTGCATTATAACTCATATGGTATATATATATATATTTATACACTACATAATACATAATGGTGTGTATATATATATATGTGGGTGAAATAAATTAACATTAATTATGTAAACAATATCAATACTAATATTTACTGACATGAGAGAAATTTACTAATGGACAGTGGGAGAGACAGACAAAGACACAAACAGGCAAACACACAAAGAACCAGATGATGATATGAGCAGAGATTGTCTACCTCCTCCCAAAAGATCGGATTCTGTTCGTAGCCTCCAACTGAGAGTGCATCACCTTGGAGACGCAGGTAGACAGATGCATCGTGGTCCCTGACGTTGGGCATGTTCTAGATAGGAGACACACACACACACACACACACACACACACACACACACACACACACACACACACACACAGAGAAGCAACTTAATTTAAAGTAGTCCAGTTCTATAAGCAAGTGAATGGACAGTGTGTGTGTGTGTGTGTGTGTGTGTCTTTTAATCCCTGTTGGGTACAGGTATGAAATGTTTATTGTCCAATGAGGGCCAGAAAACTGAGTGCAAGATTTGAGTAGTATTTCCCCTGCCCTGCAATCCACAAAGGGACTCAGAAGTAGAGTTCAGTAGTATGTCTCCCTACTCTCAATCCACTAAGGGACTCTGTAGTGTTCATCAGTATCCTCCCTGCCCTGCGATCCACTAGGGCTATTTTCAGATTGCAGTCCATATCCGATATTTTTGCACATCCGATCAAAACCTGATATTTCTGACTGACCGTTCGCATTGCATAATGAAAGTGCTCAGATCCGACCTGCATGTCCACCTTTCATTCTCAGATCCACATTGGTTACAATGGTAGCCTAATGCATCGTGCATAGAATTGATAAACAAACCGTGGAAGTAGAACTAGGTTTGTGTGTTTCTCAGATGGTTGGGGGGGGGGGGGGGGGGGGCGTAGCACAAAGCTACAAATCACAAGAATGTGTCAGAGATGGAGGAATACTCATCTTTATTTCTGTGCATCACTGCAGTGCAGCCGATTGGCTACTAGATGTGGCACATGGTTGAAAACTTTCACTGATGTTGCTAACCATGTGGGTGCTAACATTTCAGATAAATTGCAACTTATGGTCACCCCATATCACACACACTGGCATGTTCTTATAGCATGCAGTATAGTTTAAAAAAGCAGAGTTACCCTTAATCAGGTTTACTTCCTTCCTTCTACATTCCTCGTGTTGTTGTTTGTGTCGTGTTGCAAATGACAAAAAGGGCACATTGAAATCCTATTCAAGAGGTTAGACTGTTCACACCGAGACAAATCCGGAATTGGAATCACAGCTGAAACCACCTCCATATGTGGGTGGCAAAATCGCGTTTCATGTGGTTTTCTGTTGTCCAGACTACCCGAAATTCAAGCTAGAAACAATCTGGATATGCAACAAGTCAGATTTGGGCTGGCAGTCTGAGAAAGGCTTAAGAGACTAAATAGCCTTCATCAGTATGCCTTGCGGTCCACTAAGAACCCCTTTCCATAACACTGAACTAGCAGAAGCACCAGCCCAGAACCAGGCCCAGAACCAGAACCAGCACCTGGTTCATGGTGGTGAAAAGGGGATTTATGGGTCTTCATCAGTATGTCCTTCTGCCCTGAAACTCAGTAGTCTATATCAGTGCAGTATGTCCTTCTGCCCTGAGACTCAGTAGTCTATATCAGTGCAGTATCTCCTCTGCCCTGAGACTCAGTAGTCTATATCAGTGCAGTAAGTCCTCTGCCCTGAGACTCAGTAGTCTATATCAGTGCAGTATCTCCTCTGCTCTGAGACTCAGTAGTCTATATCAGTGCAGTATCTCCTCTGCTCTGAGGTCCATCCCCAGTGCTCATGTAGATCAGTGAGCAGTGGGAGCCCAGTCCGTGGGGCTCCTGCGGGTCATCAGTCTCGCTGGTACATTACTACCCGCTTGACCTGATTGGTTAATGAGCACAGCTCTGCCCAACTCTATGCGGCTACTCTACTCTACTCAGCTCAGCACAGCACTGCCAGGCCCTGCACAGCAAAGATGGACAATTTGGTCATGAGTATCTGTGGCTAGGATTTACAGTATGTGATTGGCCAGATGTAAGCTATGTGTCAGTGTGTGTGAGAGACTCAGAAACATTTAAATACATACACATCTAACAGTACAATTTAAGAGCTTCTTTGCTATGGTGTGTGAATGGCAGCACGCATGCATGGTTAAAATTTTGTTATTTTTGTGTGTGAGCATGTGTGTGGTGTGTGTGTGTGTGTGTGTGTGTCAAACACATACTGATATTCCAGTTCATGGGCTCATACTGTATCTGTGTTGAGGTGTGTGTAACTGGATGCATGCATGCAAGGAAAATTAGCTTGAGTGTGTGTATCATACAATTAGACTGCACACTGTGCAATCAGACCCCACTGTGTGTGTGTTTAAAAGGTCAGGCTAATGAACACATTCACTCTGTAACTCTGTGACTGCTTTGTTTACGTTTAGTCATGTCTTGTATGTGGATTCATGTCAGTCTTGCATGTGGATGTGGATGTGGATTTGCACTGAAGCAGATATGATCAGATGTGATCACTCTATGCACTCTCTCTCTCCCTCTCACACACACACACACACACCAGCATCATAAGCAACTCATGGTCCTATGGGAATATAATGGAATATGGATGAGTCCCACATACAGCCTATCCCACTGAGTCACAGTGAAGCAAGCACACATACACATGTGCACATAGACACATGCACACATGCGCACGCACGCACACACACAGACACACACACACACACACACACACTCTCTCTCACACACATAAATGCACACTGGGTTAATCAAGCACCAGGGAATGCCATACAAACAGAATATCACACAAGGAGAGACAATAGGAATGCACACACACACACAAACACACCAACAGAAACACACACACACACACACACACACACACAATGGCTGAAGAGACAGGTTGCATAAGCCAGAGGGACTCTCTCATCTGTGGTTAAGAGGTTTTCATGGCCGGCGTTATGTTTTTCCAGCGCTGTGTGAAGACCTCAGCATTGCATAAGAAAACCAGTGGAGCGCACTTTCTTTCTATCAAACCCAGCCACAAGGCTCCAGGGCACAAGTGCACGCACACACACACACACACACACACACACACACACACCACACACACACACACTAACAGCCCCAAAAGCTCAAATACACACACACACACAAACACACACATACTAACAGCCCCAAAGCCTCAAATATACACACACACATCCACACACATCCACACACAAATACTAACAGCCCCAAAGCCTCAAATGTACACACACATGCACACACACACACACACACACACAGGGCAAGGTTAAGAGTGCTTAGAGGGACACAGGCAGAGATATCCGAAAAGAGAGAGAGAGGCATTGAGAGATAGAGAGAGAGATAGAAAGAGGAGGGAGAAAAAGGGTGACTTGAGACGCTTTTAAATTAAAAAAATAGAGGCAGAGGACATACAGCAAAATGCAGAGGAGTGAAAAGGAAAAATAGAAATTGGCAGACTGACAGAGGGAGGGAGAGAGAGAAGGATGGTAAGACAAGAAAAAGAGGTATAGATAGAAAACAGGAGAGAGAAAGAGAAAGACTGAAAGAGATAGAAAGCCAGAGGACAAAAAGAGAGGGAGGTGAAACATATGTAGACAGACAGAAGGACACAGGGAAATAAAGAAATGAAAAGAAATGAGAAACTGACAGCAGAGGAAGAAAAAGAAAGAGAGCGAGAGACGGCGAGAGAGAGAGAGAGAGAGAGAGGAAAATAAAAGACAGGCTCAGAGCAAACCAGGCACACAAGGCAGCGGGCGGGACAATAGGCGACCAAAGGTCAAAGGTCAGTTAACCAGACATCAAACAGAGAGTTTCCTCTACCACTCAGAAATGCTAATATTTACTTCCTGACAACACACACATTTTCTGTGCTTTGGTCGAGCAAATGAATGAAGTGTGCAAGCAACAGATAAATAAATAAATAAATGCAGACAGACAGACAGACAGACAGACAGACAGACAGACATGGGTCCATTCACAATCAGATCCAAGCACACTTACATACAGCACTCATCATAAACCCCCTTTGCTGCACATCCATACTTTAGCCTGTGTTAGATCGCCCCCTGCTGTCTACATGCCTCAGTGCAGGCAGCTGACAGAGCTGCTCAAAATGTTTCCTCGTCAAGCTGAATAATCTTTCGCTTCATCAGTATCCAAGCACACAACAATGGTGACCATGGTTACCTGGATGCCTTCAATTCTCTCCGTGACGACGTAAGCGTGGTGCATGGCGATTAATGGCACGTTGACCCCCGCCATGTCGCCCAGTTTAGTAGCCCACACACCTGGGAGGACACACACACATATTGCCATGGTGACCACTGGCTTGCATCATAGCAACCTGTGCTCCTTTCTTACTGTAACAGGTTGACTAATGATCATGCAGTATGACAGTGTCTGGGGGGGGTTAGACTGTATGGACGTACTGCGTGTGTGCGCGCGTGTGTGTGTGTGTGGTGCTGACCTGCACAGTTGACCACACATGGCGTCTCTATGGTGCCGAAGGGCGTGTCCACGGCCTTCACCCGTTTCACTCCCAAGTCGTCTGTGCCCACCTGGATGCCCGTCACTGGGCAGTTCTCAATCACCTGCAGCAGCAGGGGCACACACACAGTAAAGTCAAACACACATTTCCATCACACACAAACAACACACACACACACACACACACACCACACACACACACACACACACACACACCACACACACACACACACACACACACATCCTTATCATCTTTTATTGTTTTTAGTAGCTCAGATTAGTGTGTGTTCAAAGGGCAGGAACAGAGGCAGCCACTGTCCTTGCTGGACAGGCAGATTAGTAATATACTCCCCCTTTACTGTAACAGCACTCATGATAACACTTCTATTTTTGGCATTTACACCTTCCGACTCAGAGCGGATTTAGGATACAGTCTGGCTTCAATCAAGGGTCAAAGGAGAGGCAAAGAAGTGTGTGTGTGTGTGAGAGAGTATGTCTGTGTGTGTGTGTGTGTGTGTGTGTGTGTGTTGAGAGCATGAGTGTTATTTATAAACTATGTTTATAAGCTATGTTTACAAGACACTTTGACCCAATGTGAGTTCATGTAATGCTGTAAGTGAATGATGTGATGCACCCATCAATCTGCTTTTGACCAGAATCTGCCTGTTTCCAGCTTGATTGACCGTGACCAGGACCAACTAATCACTTTTCCACCTGAACTTTGTTTGACTTTCCCACCTGATGTGATCTGTTCGGGAAGGTATGAACTGAATAGCTGGTGTGAACTATTGGGCTACTATGATGTGATATGTGACGCAATGTTTTTAATCGATTGATGATTTTCATGTTGTACCTGCATTATTTTGAATGTTTTTCTTCCTTCCTTTCTACTGAATAAATGCTGTTCATTGTGTCATTTGCATTGTGTCCTACTCCAATCAAAACAAGAATTCAGAGGGTACTTAAACGTCTGTGCTCTCAACCTTTACCTTTATACGCGTGTTAATGTAACTGTTTTAAAGTAATTTTTACAGCAACCTAATTTGTTATATACTAACTAACTTCTACGCCACAGCCAGACAAGCACCAGGCTTCTTCGCTGCTACCTCGCTATTGGTGCCTTGCCAACAATAAGTCTTGCAAATGCCTTTGTATGAAACTAGGTCTACTGCCTTATCAGTCAACACATGAACTGGCATAGCCTTAAGGTGGTTATAAAATACTAAATACTGTGGACTGTAGGGGTAGCTCTGAAAACTGCAGGCTGAAACTGCGTACCTCCTCTTTAGACTCTCCTCTGCAGTGTAGCTTGTGTGTAAATCCTCATGTTATGAGTCAGTTTGGATAGAAAACATTCAGTAACTTTTATTTGATCGCAGGGAGTACAGGTGACCCTCGTAACACATTATCACGCGCGTCCGGTGATTACCTGAGCACCGCGGGCAGTAGCAGCTCTTGACAGGGTGGTGCAGGTTCCTGCTGGGTCCATTGTGCCATCTTTGGGTACGTAGAGAGTGCCGTACAGGTCGTCCACGTTCATCAGCGGGTACAGATCTTTGGTCTCGGCCGGTGATAACACGTAGGACTCTATGCCATACACTTTGCCCAACTGTGCACACAAACAAATAACACTGTAAGGTTCAAATCAGCAGGATTTTGCTCCATTTAATGTTATCTAGTTCATTAGATTTATTTGTGGTAATATAATATAGAATAAAATCGAATAGTAATAATTTGGCAGAGATGCCTTGGCAGGTTCCTTTCTGCAAGCAAATTTGTGATCTTTTTCATCTGCAATTTTAGCATAACTAGAATCTGCTTAACTGCAGTTGTTACAATTGGTAAACCAAAGCAGTTGGTAGTGCCTTAGTATAGGCCACCTATTGATGCAAAAAAAATAAAAATAAGGGGAAAAAAAACCTAAACACATTCCTTCTAACAGGTCAGAAGTTGTTGGGTTTTTTTCTGTTCGGCTGAACATTTCATTTCAGCTTCTTATTTCCTTTTCTGTGAAGGCCAGAACCTCTGAGCCAGAAACCCCAGCAGCTGGGAGGAAAATCCTGAGGTCAGAGGCCTGCACAGAGTGCACAATCATATGGATGGTCCAGCAAAGACTTCACAATGATGAGGATGGCCTTGCTTATTCGGCCTGGCCAGATCTCTGAAGCATGTGATATGGACCCTCCCACACTTGGCAAGAAATCCTACTCCCCCACTGCTCTCTGGGCTGTATGGGTTAGCTATTACACAGACTACTTCCAGGATCCCCTCAGAAATCTGGACACTTCAGAGGACAAAGTGTCTCCTTCTTTCTCTCTCACTTTCTCTCTTTTGCTCTTGTTCTCGATCCCTCCCTTAGTCCTCCTCTTTTTTTCTCCTCTTGATCTTACACTACTCCTCCTTCCTCTCATCCACTTTTTTCAGTAGCAGCCCTCCTTATTTTCCTCATGACTAACTTATCAGCTTTACCCCATTAAGACTGAGTGCTTAAACAGGCCAAAGAGTATTTAAGTCTGGAAGCACCAACAACAGTAAAAAGGAATCTGGTAATATTGGGTCTACACTTACAAAATTAGCTGAGCTTGACATTTCTATTAGCAACTTAGGGTTAAGTGCCTTGCTCAAGGGCACAACGGTGGCAGCCGGGATTCGAACCCACAACTTTTCAGGCTACTTACACGCTAGCCAGGTTCCTTAACCACTACGCTACCACCACCCCTACCTAACCTTGAGGGGTCAAAGTTCATGAATAGGAATGGTGAGTCTAGCTCTAGATATGCAATGTTAACAGCAGTAGGCTTCACAAAAGACCTAATACAGATTATACCATTTGAGACAGACAGCTTGAGGTCCAGAAAGTAGAGCAGATTGGCAACACAAGGACAAACACTACCAACTATTATAACACAAAATCTGTACTTTCTTGAGTAAACAACAAAACATAATCAATAGAACAGAACGGAAAGTACAACAGACATTGATTTTTTTTCTTCAAACTCTCCTGAAAGCAGTTGTGGGTTTCATTGTGGTTGCAGGGATTATTTAATGAGCTGGAGACCGCGGCTCAGAAAAATGGATACAGTTTACATCCTGGAGGTGGTTCAAACAGTCATGGGAAACCAGCACTAAACATACTATTTGCATACCATGGTAGAAGGTAGACACAAGAACTGAGTAAAAAAATCTCAAAATGAACCATCACTTAACCATTAGTGAAAACTAAGGATTCATTATGCAGTCACTCTGTGGTTTATCCTGTCACTTTACTAACGGTTCCGAAGGGCTATTTTACTGTAATACTAAAAACACTTTTACAGCCAGGGTACATCATATGCTAGGTTTTAGAGACCAAAGCACTGGTGCAGTGGAAGTGATTTGTAGTGTAATTTGTACACTGGGTCAACCAGGATTTGGCCCCTTAAGGGAAAACTCTTCAAAAAATTATTATTATTATTAGTAGTAGTAGTAGTAGGAGTAGTGTTATTATTGAGCTTGCGAGTAGTATTATTGAGCGCACCTCACTGTGTACTCTGTACTTACTTTCTGTACTGAATGTCTTCAATAGGCCTACTAAGAGATGATGTAGGCTTTATTATGTAGGCAATATTTGAGCAGGAAGAATGCTTCATATCATCATCATCATCACCTTCTACAATAACTCCATGCAGTATCATCCATAACACAGACATAAGCACACTCATTTATGGATGTATTTTCACTGAATGTTTGTAACCAACTGTGAATAACAACTCACAGTGAAACTCACAATCCATCTGGGCAGAAGACCAGACCTGCTAGATGAGAGCAACCAGTGGCCAGCCACTATAATACTCCCCTGCTCCCCTAAAGACTTTACTACTTTTACTTGTCATCCTCCTTCTGTTTAAAATGATCAACTCTGCTTGGATTGGAGGAGCTCAGTGTGTGTGTGTGTGTGTGTCCATACACCATACCGACATGAGGCGCTTGTACTCGTCCAGTCGTTGCTTGTTGGAGGCGATGAAAAGGCCCCCATTCTGGATCCAGCCGGTCTCCAGACCGGTCTCCTTCTCCAGGTCAGAGCTGATGACATTACGTGTGTGAGCCAGCAGCTCCACCTCTGTGTCACTGGGCCGAAGCTGCCAGAGCAGACCTGTGTACACACACACCACACACACACACACACACACACACACCACACACACACACACACACCACACACAGACGCACACACACACAAACAAATGCGCACACACACAAAACATGTCTGGACGTCAACATAATTATTTCCTATAGCAAAACATCAGGTACAGCAGAAGATGAGAGGTTTATCTACTGATATCTACTGATAGAGCACTGCAGCACTCCCAGGCACACAGACACAGACAGCAGAACCCAGGCACCCAGACAGAAGAACACAGACACAGACAGAAGAACTCAGACACAGACAGAAGAACCCACGCACCCAGACAGAAGAACACAGACACAGACAGAAGAACTCTGCCACCCAAACAGAAGCACACCGACACAGACAGACGACCTCAGGAACACAGACAGAAGTTGGCATATGCTACTAATGACAGCACAGGAATTTCTTGTGTCACACTAACTGGCATTACAGTAAAACTGTCTCTCTTTGTCTCACACACACATGCAAACACAGACACCGGCGCATGCGCACACACTCTTACTCTTTCAAGACACACAGCACCACCCCCATCCACCCACACACCCACCCCCACCCCCACCCACACACACATACACGCACACGACACACACACAGACACACACACACACCCACCCCCACCCCCATACACACACACAGACACACACACAGACCTGCCGTGTGCCAGGTGGTGCCAGCTGTGAGTCTGTCCCTCTCCAGCAGCACTACGTTGGTCATGCCCATCTTGGCCAGGTGGTAGAGGGTCTGGCATCCCAGGCTGCCGCCACCGATCACCACGGCATCGGCCGCCCGTGGCAGGGACTTGGTGGGGCCCTTGAAGGCCACTTCGTCCTGCTTGAGGGTCTTCTGGTACGGCACGTTCTTCTCTTTGGTCTGGTGCTCAGAGGAGGGCGTGGCAGCGCTGTAGCAGCGACTGGCAGCACGGCAGAGGGGAGACAAGGGGGCGCGGGAGCGCAGCACCCTGCTCACAGCACCTGTACCCAAAAAGGCCATGGCCCCTGGAAACACACACACAAACGCACACGCATCAAAGACCGATAGATAGACTAGATAGATTGACAGACAGTTAGATACCGTATGAAATTCAAAACATTGTAGACACACAATCATATATATACAGATATACAATGTATACAAAATATGTCAAAACAGTGTTGCAATCTGGGCCTCTTAATCACAAAAGCCCCAATGACTCAACTCCAGCGACTCAACTGCCCAACATCGCAAATCTGAAAGCACAGTAGACAGGCTTCACCCCAGCCTAGTGCTTTCAACAGTAACACATGAACAGAGGAGTGTTGATGTGCACTAGGCTCTTCCTGAGGAGAGTGTGCACAGAAAGAGATTAGACAAACAGTCCTATCACCTTTCACACTCAAGCACCTCCATCCCAATGACCCTGACTGACCACACCATACCGAATGGCAAAGGGAATGTGGAGTTGTGTGGAGATATTGAGACTCTCTATTTGGTCTTTCTAAAAGATTTTTGCGGACGAAACTCAACCCAGTCACATCATACTGCTGCTTTGCTTGAGTTAAGTGTTGCCCACAGGTGTTAACATGTAATACACTTGTAACAGACTTGTAACAGGTATTTCACTACTACTGTACATGACTAAATAAATTTGTATAGAAACTACACAAACAAACGAACCGGAAACAACCATGTGGATATTAGCTGAGGTAGGAGAAGGCAGGTAGGTGTTTACCACTGAATTAAAAAGAAACTGTGAAGATTCAGATCTATTGCTAACTGTTACATCTGGAGAGCGGAGATGGCAGCCTGAGAATTTGGTCAAATAGTGTAATTTCATTAATACTGGCAGCAACATGACTTATGTGGTTAACGCCAACATAGCATACAAACACAGACAGCACAATCAATAATCAAAAACTTATCCATCAATATTTCTCTCTATCAAAATGTAAGCCTAGCAATTAGTAATAAGTGCAAAGAGTCCACTGAAATGTGTGCAAGCAGTCTTTCCCAATGACCAACAACTCTGCGTAGGCCTACCTGAAATGTATCAGTTTGGAAAGTGTTGTCAGCAAGACTTCAGACCAGCCAGACCAGCCTCTAGTTTCAGCTGCCTGAGAGTAACAGTGTAAGGATACAGGCCTACAAATGAATTCAAAAATTGTACTTTCTTGAGTAAACAACAAAAGTTCAACAGAAACTCAATGGGCATTGATTTTATTTCTTTCCAAGCTCGCCTCCATGCAGGTGTTGTATTCAGTGTGCTTGCAGAGGTTGTTTAATGAGTTGAAGATGAAAAGTAAAAAAAAAACAAATTTCAGTTTACATCCTGGAACTCATTCAGATAGTCATGGGGGACCCGGAGAAAATGATGAGGGTGACTCCAGGAACTGAAAATCCAAGCGTTCCACTGAGGGAAATAAAACATACGATCATTGATTCATTGAGTGAAAACTGAGGGTTCATCAAGCAGAGCTGTTGTGATTTATGTTGTTGCTTCACTGAAGTTTCCCTGTAACTATTTTACACTAATAGCATGGCTCACAGCCAGCTAGTTAAGGTTTCTTAGACCAGAGAACTGGCACAGTGCAAGGGTTTTTTCAACAGACTTTGTGTCAATGCTATGGTAGTAAGGATGTGAGATCAGCCACTATTTAGGCTGTGAGTCAGAGGGGCTTACAGTGCATCACCCCCCCCCCCCCCCCCACACACACACACACACACACACACAAACACACACCAACCCTCCCCACAAAACCAACTTTGTCTAATGCTGAATGTGCTTTTCAAAATATTCACAAATCTACCGGCCTGTGTGTGGACAGGCGATACATTTCATAGGCTACCCAATTTGGCCAGTGCTCACAGTCATACTTGTGAACTACTTGGCATCACAGTCTAATGACACAAAAAACAATATAATGAAGACATTTAAAGGTTGCAAGTGGGCAACTCAAACAAAAATAACACCATATTGTATTATGCATTACAATTCATAGAGCATCCCAAAAAACACAGTGTAACTGCAAGTTTTCCTCCTATAAGGAGGACTGCAAGTTTACCCCTCTCACATATTACGACGTGTCTAAACTCCTTACATGTAGCCGTCCTACTACGTGACCACTAGTCCTGCAATCCACAAGCCCCACTGTCACAGCAGCAATCACACATGTGATTAATGCTTCACTGACATCAGGAATATTTCCTACTGCATTCAAACAGGTTCAGGTAACACTGCTAGTCAAAAACTTCTCCTTGCCCCCACTCAAGTGGACAACTAGTGGCTAGTCTCTCTCCTCCAGTTCCTTTATAGGACCACTGAAAGGTAAGTCTCCAAACAGGTCACAAAATTTCTGTGACTGAAGCCTTAAAAGAAGCCAGAGCGGCGGTGAAATCCTCCTCTGCACTAACCTACTTGTCACCGGGGTACCTCAAGGATTGGTGCTGGGGCCTCTCCTCTTTGCCATGTATACCACCTCATTGGGCCAGATCATCCGCTCACATGTCTTCTCATATCACTGGTATGCTGATGATACCCAGCTCTATCTGTCATTCCCACCTGACAACTCAACTGTCTCTACATGAATCTCAGAATGTCTCTCTGTCATATCTACATGGATGAAAGCACATCACCTCCAGCTAAACCTCTCATAAACTGGCTGGCTGGTCTGCCAGCCAAGCCAACCATAAATCATAACATCTGCATCAAAACTGACTCCTAATCCTTTGATCCCACCAAATTAAGTCAAGTCAAGTCAAGTCAAGTAGGTTTTTATTGCTGTTTCAGCCATATACACAGTACATAACGAGACGAGACAAGGTTTCACCGGGAACAATTGGTGATACACGTAACTGTTAAAACACAGTATGGACAAGACAGATACGTAATAGTGCCTACATACACTATTGTGGGACTACACAGATTCACTCACCCACTCACACACGCACTCCCACACACAACTACACACGCACGCGTGCACACTCTTGTACACATATGTACATACATTACACACAGTTGTAAACAGCAAGAAACCTATGCGTCATGATCAATGACCAGCTGACCTTTAAAGATCATATTGTTTCTGTCACTCAGTCTTGCCGCTTTGCACTATTCAATATAAAAAAAGATTAGATCATACCTAACCCAACAGGCCACCCAACTTCTGGTACAAACCATGGTCTCCCACCTTGACTACCACAATGCCCTTCTAACAGGCCTCCCAGTCTGTGCTGTGAAACCACTACAAATGGTGCAGAACATGGCAGCGCATCTACAATCAGCCCAAAAGAGCATGTCACCCCTCTGTTCATTGGCTACCCCTGGCAGCCAGGATCAAATTCAAATCACTAATACTAGCTTACAAAGTAAGTGTAAATAACTGCAGTTACTGTTTACAAAGGAGGTGTCTCTAAATATTAACTTTACTAGCTACTAGCCCAGTACACACCCATTTGATGTTGATATTGTATTGGCTAGCAAAAGTCATGGAATAGAGCTAAAAAAAAAAAAGAAAGGTAGGCTAACCGTGAGTCACGTTCAGACCCAACAAAATGATTTCAACAAGCACACAAGACCCATTATTTAAAGAGGTAAAATAAACAGTTCTGATTAGTTAAATATTAAACATGTTACCACTTTCACCCTCATTCATAAAAAATATATATATTCTTAATCTGTTTTCTAAATTGGTATTTTCTGTTGTCAAAATCCCAGAAACCTTAAATCAGTGTTCTGTAAGGGAGAAGAATTACCAAGACATAAGCTTCCTGCATTTAAGCATTGTGTCAAAATATCACTGTCATCACTGGACTGGCTGGTTAGAACTGGTACCTGAGCTATGTCCATGGCATGTTTTCATTTGAGTGAGTCAAACCATCTGGGAAAACATAAAGTCCCTCTAGAGTTCAATTCAAATTATAATTCCACCATGAGAGAAAAGTTTGGGGCAACCTTCCACCTTAGTCCAAATGAAAAACTTAAATCTGGGGAAACACTTTGATACCACCTTGGACAACCACATACTTTCACAGGATTAGAATGAAGATTCAAAAGGAACATTCCTTTTGTAAAACAAACAATCCCCTGAGCAGAGATTCAGAAATGCTAGTTCTTGTTATTTATTCTAACATTCTTCTTTATTGGAGAAAGATGGAGAATGATAGGTTAGACCTATGTCATAACCCAGCAACCAAACAGGCCTATACATTTAAAACAGAGAGATGCACAGGCTACTCAATAAAACTAACAAACAAACAAACAACTTAATGAAAAGAACACAGAATTTTACAATTCTAATTGAAAACAGCAACCTTCCACAGTAGCCCAAACAGCCTAAAACCTGATCTAAAGAAGCCTCTATTTCAGAGCTCCCTTAAATCAGCCGTGTATTGCCTTCTGTGTACAGACTTTGGCCTCAATCTCGTGCCCATAATTTAGGCAACCAAATTACTTCAGTGTCCTTGGAAACCCACACAGCCTAAATACTGACAAGACCACACTGCAGTACAACTTCACCCTATCAGACAGCAAATTGCGAGACACACACTCTGGAACTGTAACAGAAACCTTTTGAACCTTTTGACCCTACTAGGCTTAGATTAGGCTACAGTCAAAATGCCATTTGACTTGCAATTTGACGGTTACTTAACAGTTAAGATGTAACGGTACACTGAGAACTTTAATTTGGCGCGATCTATGCATTCAGAAGAAGTGTTGGCCTACTTTCCGTGAAACTACTAGGACTGGTAGCCAAGTGAACCTCAAATTCTTGCGTCTAATCGCATGTAAACGGGGCAGAACACAAAGCAAGCTGTAACAATCTGCTACAGTAGACTACTACTTCTCCCTTCCGCTTTGAACCATACAGTAAGGATATACGTGACATAACACAAGGATCTTGGCTATGCATAATCCAAGTGTATTTCCAAGCAGTACACAAGCCCTCATTCCATCTGAAGCTAAAAGTCATGCAAGTTGTATCCGCAGACTAAAAACCACACCACCGCATAGTGAACCTTTAGTGCTCTGAAGTCGGCATGTTAACATTTCCAGTTGCAACAACAGCAGTAGCCTACCTGATTAAGTAATATGCCAGTTCGGCGCTTTGCGTGCAGAAAACGTTGACACGCAGGCACCTTTCAGTACTGTAGTATAGGCTACTCAATGAATGTATGCAGTCCGCCAAGTCACACAGGTCGGCTTCAGGAAGCTGCCTACAGAAGTATGATGCGGGGAGGGAAGTAAATATGGCTACAACAACGTCCATCTGCTAAAGTGCACAATAATGGCCCCAGCTGTCCTATAATGCTTGAATGAATTCATATAAGGTTAACATTGCAATCAACTGTAAAGTACACAGATGACTTTCTTAAAAATGAGGATCAGACGCGGCAATAATGTTGCCATGTGTTGCTTCCTAAGTTGCCTACCTTGACCACAATTCTAACAAAATCGCATTGTTGCAATTCTTTTTCAAAAAGCTTGAAGCTGCGTATTCAGTAGACTATCTTACCTGCTTGGCTGCTTTATGCCGAGCTCAGAAATCTGTATCGACTGCGTCTCTACGAATGGTTACAAAGTTAACTTCACCAGTCTTCTAGCTATATCGCTCAAGAACGTGGCTCGCTAACGTTAGTGTTTACACGCATCTGCCAACCAACTGACTCAGACTGGAACTGCTACCCCTGAGCATGGGATCTATTTGGTCTGTTGAAACAGATCAACTACCACGTAGCCGATAGTAAAGATAACATTAATAAGAGTTCGCCTCAATGTAAGGCTATATTTGTTTCATCAAACAGTTTTTGAGCAATCCACTTCCAGTCGTATAAAATCACCATTATTTAACTTTTAATCATTGTTCACTGACATACCATCACAAGAAAAAGCCTTAGCCTACCTTGACAAATTTTAAAGAAGACCATAACTTCTGTGTTATCACTGACTTCTACATTTAATTAACCAATTATCGAACGAATAATGTAGCATATTGTGTAGAGGTATGTGTGTATCCAATCACTTTCACTTATTCCTGGTACCACAACAATTCATTTATGACGTTGTCTTGTCTCTTATCTACACATACAAGAGTTTGGTCACTACTGAGTGTTGCAATTTCAGTAACACTGCTGTTGCCATGCAGTAATTCAAGCATGTTTAATGCACAGCCCTGAACATCAAGTAAGCTCTGTAAAGGTCAATAAACAATAAAGTATGGTACTTATCTCTGGTGACTATGGTAACCATGCATGAAAGACAGAAAGAAAGAATAAATGAATCAGAATAGGACATAAATATCTCTCTAAGTCATGTCTGCAAAGTACCACAAATATTATAGCCAACATTTAGATATCGTTTTGCATTATGACCATGAAACATAGCGCATCTGTTCCCTTAACCCCTGAGGGCCTCCATCCAGTGGCATCTGTGTGCGTTTCCTTTTTTAACATTTTTATTTTATTTTTTTCTTCTAACATACAAATAGACCCAAAATAATATAACATACAGACATACTAGTATAAGCCACAACACTGTACCCAAACTGCACTGTTCCACTACAATCTAGAGTACAAAAAAAAATGGAGCCTAATTTCCATTCATCGTTTAACAATGGCATGGCTAATGGTGTCACTGTCAGAAGTTCTCAGTTGGTGTAAGCAAGCGTGGCACCTCATGGTAACAGTTTTGACCAGACACATCTGACCTGTCTGGCAGTATAGAAGTTTGTAGGGCTTATCAGTTTCTGACAGGCCAACTCAACAGGCACAAAGGCCTTCAGTGGGATTTGCGTGTGTGTGTGTGTGAGTGTGTATGTGGCTCAGCACTAGGAATAAAGTGATTTCTCAGGTTTTCACATGTCTGGGTTAATGTCTTTAATTTGCTTGTTTGTGAACACCTAACCTTTGCTTTCTTTAAATTTAGCCTCAGAGAATGTGCCCGCAAGACTAAAACTATGATTATTTGAATGACTTTAAGTCTGTTCAAAGACACATTGTGAATCATTAAAAACAACACACACAACAGCACCTAACAACTATTTCATTTGAACGCACACATCTGCCATCTGACATAACTGCCATTTACGCAATTTAAAAATACTCACAGAAGGAAACTTAAAAACCCTCCAGGCTTGCCTCACGTCAAGCTGCTGACATCACAAAACCCTCCCTCTGCCCATCAGCCAATGAGAGGAGGGCTCAGATGCCCCAACCCCAGTGCTGGAGCAGGATTGTGCCGGTCTATGCAGCCTCAGGCAGGGAGAAAGTGCCGAGCCAAAAAACTCTGAATGGCTAAAAGTGGAGATGTTCAGAGCAAGCAAATGTGCACATGAGAGAGAGAGAGAAAGAGAGAGAGAGAGAGAAAGAGTGATATGGGGGGACATGGTGAAGTTACTAATTGGAGAGAATCAGCTTGGGGTGAAGAAGTTGGGTGAAGTGGGTGGGGTTGGGAAGACTGTCCCACTGACCTCCTCATATTTGCACCCCACCACCACCACAAACACACACACACACACACACCCTCACTCTCAGCACTCGAATGGATCGAGTTCACGCTTGCGTCACCACAAGACTTTTTTTAAACTTTTATTGTTGCAGATGTATTGTCAAATGAGGGAGGACTACTTAAAATAACAGAAACGATTCTGTGTGTGTGTTGTGCACGCATGTGCCGTGTGTGTGTGTGTGTGTGTGTGAGAGTGCAAACCACAGGGTCTCCTCTGTGTACCACCTACCTCAGCAATATCACAGCGACTGTTACACTCACTTATGCAAACACACACACCACGTTTCATAACTTGGAATCTTGGAAAACCAGGACACACTTCTCATACACAAATAAGTACTCACACAAACTCACACCAACATAAATTTGGCTCACTACTTACTAACACATAGACATGAATGGCTTCAATTCAGTGCTTTCAAATTCCGTTGTGCTGGTTACAAGGACAATAAAGATATTCTATTCAAGTAGTGACTGGATTCCATCCCAATGCTATTTGCAGGTGCAATGATCCATTACAGGTGTGCAAGCAGTTTGCAGCACATATGGCCTGGGCAGCACCACTGGACTTGTGCTAAGGCACCTGATTTGAGAAATCGCACTTTGTAAGAAAGGCACAGGTCTGTGTGCCAGGTTAGCTCTCCTAGAATTACTGTTCCACCACGTGTGGTCACTGCATGTATTACATAAAAGGCAAGGGAATTCAGAGCTGTGTTCAAGATGACCCAAATCCAAAACGACATCATGAAAACTCCACATAGCAGCTTCACGTCTGTGTATGTGTGTGTATGTGTTGTGTGTGTGTGATGACCTTACACACTCCCTGGTGGAGACATGTCTTGGCTGTGATTGGCTATGTTGAGATACCTCAACCTACCCACCTGACCTACCTGATATCTTGTTGGGACATGACTACTCCAGTCTGATATACCTGATATTCTTGTTTGATGTCTCTTGACCCTGTCCATGATGTAGGCTTCGCCCCGTGTCTCATCTTGTGTATTGTGTTCCAGCGTGCTTGTGTTTGCTTTGTCTGAGGCAGGTCAGGTGCAGTGTGCACAGATTTGGCTGAGTGGCGTGGAGATTAAAAAGCCTTCTCTCACCATGCTGCCTGTGCTTTCTTACTCCCAGCTTTCGTGTTTTATTTTGCTTGGCATTCCCTTGACATGGGGTGGGGGGTGGTATCAGCAGGGCATGCCAATGTATTCCTTTATTTTTCCTTCTGTCTTTCTAGCTTGGTCTTGCCTTCCTAGCATTTCCACTCGATTGTCATCTCCCCACAGGGCCTTATACTCTTAAGTGATAACAAGTTAAACAGCATATTTACTAAATGCTTATTGCCTGTAGATGTGAGAGTATAAAGGGGTAGAGGATGTACTATGACCTTATCTGGCCTGCAACCTATAAGAGTCCACGGGGTCTTGTCAGAAAAATTATGGGGTTAGCCTTCCTGGTATGTGCTTTTCCCTTCCACATCAGATGGGGGCGCTAATAACTTATGCTCCTCGTGACGCTTCTATTCAATATAGGTGAAATTAATGCTTCTAGAGTTGTAAGACTGTTAGTTGTCCACTAGAGAGCACCATAATCATTTATTTCTGAATAGTTTTCAATATCAAACAGGCTGCAGTGATTCATTGATTACTGGAGGCACATATGGGACATAACAGTGTAGTGGCAATTGGGTTGTATTTGGCATAGTTTGAGTTTAGGATCATTTTCTCATGTAGTCTGTACCTGAACTTCATCTTTAGATCCAAGGACCCAGATATAGACTACAAGTATTGTGAGTGCCCACACCACTACTGCACTGTTCCTAGATCAGTGATGATGTCAGTGACCAGAGGAGGCAACGGAATCCAGACAAGCTGGCCTCACACACACACACACACACACAAACACACACACGCAAATAAACAATCCCTCAGCTGGGAAAGTGGAGATGAGAGAGGAAACAGAGAAATGGCCAGTCAATGTCCCAGCAATGTCCCAGCACTCACTATATATCATATTAGGATTTCATTCATTTTTAGATTGAAGAATGGCAGAAGAGAAATAAAACAGAGAGAGAAAGAGAGGGGGGATAGAAATGGGAAATAACTACAGGTCATATTCAAGCAGGTCAATGGGGACACTTGGACCCAAGTGTGGTATGAATGTTGCAGCCACTAGCACCACCCCCACCCCCAAACACACACACACACACTCATACACACACTCATACACACACATACACGCACACACAAATCGTCCCCAGTGCCCAGTGCTGATTTGGACAGCAGTATCTTGACAGGATGATATCACTGACCTCAGTGACCTTTCTTTTACTCTGCTTTTTCCCCATCCTCTCCAGTTTCATCTTTTTTGGGGTTTGGTTTTCATTTTCTAATTTTACTCCCTTCTTTTTCTTCACAATGACTGAGAGAGAGAAAGAGAGAGAGATTCTGGTCGAGCGGCCTATTGTGTTCTCCTGAGACAGAGCAGAACAGGAACATTTCTGCCTGGTGATTCACTGCTGGGCACTGAGCACTGAACACATGTTTTCTCCTCCACAAGCTCCACACTGCTTAGGCCGCTGAAGTAAGAGCAGTGAGAAAATACTTGCTCACTTACACGCAGTCTAAACACGGCCACGGAAGAAATGGAGACATTCTGCAACAAAATTTCTTCAAATTTTTTTAAAAATCTTACACTGTCTAAACATGGCCATGGGAGAAATGGAAACATTCTGCAACAAAATCTCTTAAAAAATGTAAAAAATCTCTCACACAGTTTAAACACGGCCTTGAGAGAAGTGAAGACATTCTGCAACAAAATCTTAAAAATTTTTTTTCAAAACTGTGATCCAAATTTTTCCACAAGATGAATAAAGTATCTATCTAGCTATCTATCTATCTATCTATCTATCTATCTATCTATCTATCTATCTATCTATCTATCTATCTATCTATCTATCTATCTATCTATCTATCTATCTATCTATCTATCTCATATTTTTAGTGCTGCAGACAAGCCTGGGATTCAACAACATGTGATAGCTTTGGAACCCAAAAAGCACTAAAAGGCATTAACGGTACAGTCTGCTTTTACAATTTGATAGACTTCAAATTCTTCTCCTCTGTGTGTTCACCCAGAGACATCTTGGTCTGGTGACAGAAGATAAATACATAAAATATACAATAAAACAAACCAAGAGACTCAGACTGAGCTGTGAACAATTCTGTCCAATTAACATGCTGATTCATGAGCACAGAGGGATATCATTTTATTTTGAATTATTAATTATAATTACGATTTGAGTGGCTTATTTTGGTAAGCTTGCTAAAATATCACCCTTCACCAGAATCATGGACTGTACCTTTAAAGGTAACATTTGGAAACAGGCTACATTGGATGCTGTTTTCAGGTTGAGTGACCAGCTTCGTAGTCACTTTGATGGTTCACTGGCTCAGTGCAGACTCTCTTGCCTCTCTCTGTTGCTACCTTGCACAGACAGCAGATGCAAGATGAGAACAGCGTCCCACTGTCAACACTGACACTGAATTACACTGAACTTGCGTTTATTATCTTGTCAGTCAACATTTTTTTTCAAAAATGCTCATCACTTGTTCCAATCTTTGGTTAGCAAATGAATTCACGTGTATTGGTTAGAATTTCTAAGGTTGGTGTTAGTTTTATAAAAAAATCAGTGACTGTACGGGGAGCTCTTGGAGCGTCATATGCCTTTGAGTGCCCACTAGGATGTTCTTATGTACTGGGAGGGCAGAAGAGCAGTCAAAGACTCCACTAATGGGACTACCAGTGGAAAGCACCACTAATGCCAATACCTGTGGATTTGTTTCAAGAACTAGTGTTGATCATTTTCAAAGCGCCATGATGGATAAGACTTATATCATGACGTCATAGGAGGGATGACAGCGAAGTTGTTTCTTGAAAGTATGTTAGTTTGCTATCAAAATGACTTCAATTCACTGAAACGCCTGAGACAGTTGTATTAAGGTCTAAAGGTTTAGCATAGGATACTGAAGGATATAATTCATATATCAAATGTGTTTATGTGGAGAGATTCTGAAACTGTGACTAAGCTCAGAGTTAGGCTAGATGAAGACATGTTGAGGGAGAATGTTTCCTCCACAACCACAGTTGCTATATTTACAGTCTTGGCAAAAACATTGACCAAGCGGTCACTCTCTTTGTCTAACTTTGACTACACAAAGGCCACTTGTAACAGACACAAAAAGAAGACAACAGACCTCCCTGACTACAATAGTTTAGTTTATACATTATAACAAAGACAATACAAAACATCCAAAGGCAATAAAGCTTAAAACATACCATTCTCATCAACACACACACACACGTACACACACACACACACATCCTCATACACGCGCACACTATGAAAACATGATTGTCATCCAGTTACAAAGGGCCGGAGGTGGAGAGAAAGTTGCAAGGAGATGATTAGAAGGAGGATGTCACAGTGTCTCTCGTGCTTGACTGGCACACCACAGTCCTTTTGTCTTGCTCACATGTGCACGTGCGAAAACACAAAACATGACATGTAATGACAAAAGGATTCATTTATGAAGACCAAACAACCTAGAACAAAAACATCCTTCACTGCACTCACACAGGGTGGATGAATTTGATTTCCTGAGGAAGCACAGGGTCGCCATGAGTGTATGCATAGTACATACTACATATATGCATAATATGTGTGTGTGTGTGTGTGTGTGTGTGCTTTGCAGATGGGGGAAGTGATTGTCATGTGCATCTTTTTCAACTGCCGACAAGAAGTTGAAACAGTGAGGAACTTCATGAACATCTGAGCAGAACAGACTTCCGTGATGGTGGTAGATTTTGGGAAAAAAAAAGGTGGCGTTGACATTGAAACCAGTAAGCGGCTCAGTTGGGCTGTCAGACACTGGAGTCCAGATGCAATCACTCCAGCCCTCTACCCCCAACCATTCATCCCTCTCACCCATTCTTTCTCTCCAAGTAACACAACAAACAAGGCCAGACTGTAATGCTGTACCCTTCTGTGTTCAGTTCCGAGACTATAAACTGGCCTTAAACTCACTCTCAATGAGCGAAGTGAAGTTGTTGTGGAACTAAGGCTCAATTTGTGGGTGTCAGATTTTTGGGGCCCCCCACCCCGAACCTCCTCTGACTTCCCCCCTTACAGTTCGTCCCTGTAGGCGCTATGCATCCCCGCCTGAGGGCCTCCCTTCAGTGTCTTGTACGACCCTCTCCAGTCGGTCCGCACCGCGTCGTCATCCCACAACGTGGACGTCTCTGTGTCACTCACCCAGTCGGGGTCGCCAGCGTACTGTGCCGGCTGGACCAGCAGGGGGCGCGTGGAGTATGCCTGCAGGTTGCGGTTGGGGAAGTGAGACTTATAGGCTTCACTGTGAAGAGAAAGAGAGAGAGAGGTGAATTATTAGTGTAAAAGTGAGCACACACTAGGCTGACAGTCAGACATCTGATGGTCTAATGTCTGGCCTGTTGATGCATGACTTTGGCTCAGAAGTGAGCAGCATGTGCAGTTCAGCCGATAATTCTAGACCTCTGCTGGCTCGTCAGCGGCTGATTTAACACACTGAATGAGCTCTGTGCACAGAACACATGAAGTCCCAGAAGGACTTTCATTCAGGATGGTCACTCTTTTCTGGTCAATGTCTATTTTTGTAAAATACAGTAGACTAGTTTACAATCCAAAGTAAGCCTAACTAATAAGCTCTCCATGTTCCTCGCCAGTTCAGGGTGAATTCTGTAGTTAGCTCGTATCTTTAGCCTCATTACCCAATTGTTTACCAACATAAAAGCTAATCACCGGAAAAAGTGACCATCCTGGGTCTTTCTGGGACTTTACGTCTACCATGCACAGAGCCTACTGCCAACGTAACCACTGGCAGTGGAAGCTGCTAGTTACCATAGCGATAAATTCTCTGAAGTCAGGATAGTGCGCATGCACTGTAAGGCAAGTAACTCCTGACAAAACTCCTGGTGTCTTTCCAATAGGTATAAGTAACACTTGGTCATAATTTGCCACTTTCTGAGGCAACTTTTTACCACTTAAATATAAGGTTGTGTTAAGGACAGATGGGCCTGTCTGTCCTAGCAACTAAGGCACTGCGTATGTAGTCCTGTAGTCCAGATCTATCACGAACACACCAACATCAACAGTATTGCTCGAAAAGGCTAGTAGCTAGCTAGCTGGCTAGCTTTATATCAGTGTCAACATGGCTGCTGTGAGGTTTGAAGAGGTTTTCTTCACACATGCTTTTCATTTAGGCCCAGTTATAGCCCAGAACAACTGTTCTTGAGATCACAGTACAGGTTTATATGAAACCACAGAGCCAACATGAGAATTTAGAATTCTTGTGCACCAGGGGTCTCCAACAGGTAGCTCGGGAGCTAACAGTAGGCTAGCTCGCCACCTGCTAGTAACTCTCTCTAAGGGTCAAAAGAAATGTAAATAAATCTCATTCAAATCTCTGTGAATCTAATTCAAACATCTTGCCTGTAGTATACACCAGGTTTGTCCATATATATATGGAAAAAAAGCACCAATAAAGGTCAGACAATATTTTTCTCCCCATAAATTTAGATGACACTTTGGATGAGAGTCTGTCCTATGCTGTAAGATGGTAAAGAATGTAATATTCATCTTTAGGAGTATCATTAATACAGATGGCCAATAGTAGTGCCATAGCTCTCTACTACACTGATTGGGTCAAAGTAGCTCTCAGAGATAGAAACATAATCTTATATTATCAAAAGTTACCTCCGAAAGTGGCAAATTATGACCACTGAAGAAGCTGAAGAAAAAGTTGTAAAGCTCAGTTAATAATGGGGATATTACAGCAGCTAACTTTAGAGCCGTTATCCGTTCTGACTAAAGGCCTTGAATTCTTTCAGCTGTTGAGTATTAGTCCTGACTGACCCAGATGAAAGCTAAGCAGTAAACCCATTGGCATGCATGAGTACTTGAAGCGCAGCACAGCCATTTGCAGACTCTTCAGTAGGGAGTCGTTTTGATAAAGCTGGCTGCTGTGCATTCGAATAGAGGACTGACTGAGAACACTGGAAAAAGTGAAATACTATGCAGATGCCTCGCCCTTTCTCTCCCTCTCTCTCGCACTCCCTTCTTTTCTAATCCACCCCTCTTTCTGTTTTGCTCTGTCACTCCACTTATCTCCAGCCTTCTTGCTATCTCTCTATCTCTCGATCTGTCTCCCTCTCCCACTGTCCTCCGATCCACTTCCTGGATTTAGAGCGTCTTAGGCAAGGAAATGAAGCAGAACGGGGCACACGGAACCATAGAGGGGGACCGGAATGGCAAATGTGGTGGCAGTCAGCCAAGCACGCACACACACACACACACACACACTCACACACACACACACACATTCACTTGCACAGTGGCATACACAAATGCACTCACGCACATACACGTGTATGCACTCACAAACACACTAACACACAACTTATTTTGTATGCATGACTTTTCCTTGATGCAAGAGCAAAATATGTGCCTGTCTGCTGGTCCTGAGGCAGTGGCCTTTTCCCTCTCTAATGCAAGGGAGAAACTTCCAGTCATACACACACACACACAGACACACACACACACACACACACACACACACACACACACACACACACAGAGCTCCTCTCACTGGCCTTCAACAGCCAACAATGAGGCGAGCACACAGCAGCATGCCTAAACCAACGGCACGCTCTCTGTAATGACAGGATCTATGGTTTGGGAGCTATTTCCAGAAAGGACATTCAGCCAAATATGGCCACAGTCAAAACCCCTTCAAACTTGGCTTGAAAGGGACCACATTATAATGGTGCCAGCGACACTGATTGTAGCCCATTTTGTAATCTGCACTGTATAACTTGTGACCTTATTTGTTTCCTTCCTGGCTAGACTCAGTATGCAAGTATGCAAGTATGCATACACTGAGGTAGACTGAAGGGTTATCCAGGCTGTACCAGAACAGTTCTGTCTTCAAGAGACAGGTGTAATAACAAGCTATATGAGAATATGTGTGTCTGTGTGTGTGTGGTGTGTGTGTGTGTGTGTGTGTGTGTGTGTGTGTGTGAGAGAGAGAGAGCGAGAGAGAGAGAGAGCAATGGAAATTGAGAGAGTGTGCGCGTCTGCCTGGAGTGGAAGGGAGAGAGAAAGTGAGAGCAAGTCTCTGTGTGTGTGTGTGTGTGTGTGTGTGTGTGTGCGTGTGTGTGTGGGCATCCACCGAACAGTGCTAGGCTACCATCCCATCACTCACTTTGTGTGCTTGTCATACATGATGGGCAAGAACTCGTCGACAGGCAGCATTTTCGACAGGGGCTCGGCATTGATGAGCTTCTGCGCACCCTGAAGGGAGATGGCGTAGGACAGCGTCCAATAGGAGTAGCCTGCTACCACCAGGTTCCGCACGTTCTCCACCACCTCCTCGTCCTCTGGTTTCACCTGTTTGCGTCCCAGGTATCTGTACACAGAACCAAATGGTACCCATTAGCACAACACAAACTAAAATGTTGCACAGTGTTGTTATGGTTACAGTTCCTCAGCTCTCCTCAGCTCAGATGCTTTTCTCCAAAGTGACTTACATTGTAGAAGACATACTTTCACCTCCAGCAATGCAAACAATCCTACATCTCTGTTTTGCAAGGTTAGAAAAACTAAAGCCATATCTAACTAACCTCTGACTCAATTCATACAGGTACCACAAACACAATGGTCTATCGACAATCCATCAATCCATTAACAAGTGAAAACATAAATTGTTTTTTGAATTGTCACACCATGTGCATACACCCTACTGCTTATACACTGAAGAGTAATTTAATTCCTTTAAGACTAGCGGTGGAAATTGAGAATTGGGAATCGAGTAGAACTGACTGATAAATACACACAGAACAGGGTTACAGTAAAATGAAATCAGGTACATGTGCTTCAGGTTCTCTGAAGAGAGTTGCATTCAAGTCCATCGCCCACTAGAGGGCGATATAGTTCAGGGAAGACTGTTATCACACTTCATTGCACCCTCTCCCTTCCTCTGAGTCTCTCTTTGTCTTCCCATCATCCATCTTTATCCCTCTACCTATATCATACAGTGATGGCATTACATAAAAGAAGACCCCTCCCCTCGTCCATCTCCCCTCCATCATTTCCTCCACGGTTAGATGATGCGAGCGTCGCCATAGTGATGGACTCACATGATGTCCCAGTCCAGCTCCACCTTCTCCACCTCGTCCATGAGACGCACGAGCCGCCGCTTAAAGTTTCCTTGGAAACGCACGTCGTCCTCGAAGATCAGAGCCTTGTCCAGCTGATTGTCCACCATCTGAGGGAGGGAGAGAGAGAGAGAGAGAGAGCAGACATCTTAGCATCAAAAAGAGGGCTGGCACAGCCGCTGTCTTACAACGCACTGCACATGCATTCAGCTGTTGCACACATGTACAGAGGGAAGAGCCTGACTAACAGTGCGCTGTGCAATGCAAACAGCATCTCACACAACGTGCAATCAGGGAGAGCTCACTATTATTTACCACCAGCTCTAGAGAGATAATTACAGAGCAGGCGGTTTGAATATGATTAAATGCATGCCAATGAGAGTCCCAGAGTCACACAAAAGAAAAATGGAGTGACAGAGAGAGGGAAGAAAAAGACTTATGGTGGAAGGGTGGAGATGGAGTGAAGAGAAAGAGGGGAGGTGGGGTTGTGTGTGTGTGTGTGTGTGTGTGTGTCTCACCTCCTTCCAGATGTAATAGTGGCTGAGAAAACAGCCAACCTCGCCTTTAGTGAGTGTGCGGCCAGAGAAGGGGTCATAGTATCCTGGCAACAGATCCACACCTAGGATCTTAATGTCACTGCTGTTCAAAGCTCTACAGAGGAGGAACACACACACACACACACACATACACACAATCAAACTATTATCCATCCACTTAAGAGTTATCACATAGTCTACAAAGACAGAACATACACACTGTGGATTAAACACATGTTCAATCAGACAGAGAATCACACACACACACACACACACACACACTCACACACACACACACACACACACACACACACACACACACACACTCAATCATATCACCCCCCCCCCCAACACACACAAATTGTTATCTTTCAGGTATTTCCAGGAGCTTTTAGAACACAAATAGATCACAAGGTGTTTTTGTGGATGCCTTCATACTAACCTGTCTACCCAGAAATAATTTTGAATTCAAAGGACTTTGAACAAGACCCCACTGATGTGGATGTCAAAAAAAAAAAGTATTCTTTAATGTGGATGTCAAAAACAAAAAGTATTCTTTGATGTGGATGTCAAAAACAAAAAGTATTCTTTGATGTGGATGTCAAAAACAAAAAGTATTCTTTAATGTGGATGTCAAACATTTCCAGTAGTTCAATTTGTGTGTATAAAAATATTCTAGTCCATCAATACATGTGGATGTCACACATTTCTAGTGGATGTACTCATGCGGATGGTAAAAAAACTAGTAGATCCATTCATGTGGACATCAAAGGACACATTTATGGGACTTCCTGGGTAAATTGATGTGGATGTCAAAATATCTCTTGAATTCAGTCATGTCTTAGAGCACCATTTCCTCAGTTGTGACTAAGAGCATATTGAGTCGGGGTCAGATAGAGCAGACCTTACCCTCCGTCCACCGCATCCACGACTTTAGCATTGATCTCCAGCTCGTACAGTGACCACAGCATCCTCTCCCGCCGCTCAGGACGTCTTCGCAGGTTAATCAGGTAGATCTGCACGGTGCACCAGTGGACAAAAGACCCAATCGATCAGTTATTGATCACTCTAAAGATTTACTTTTACGACTTATTCCATGAGGGGGAGCATTTTTTATGTGACAAGAACGATCCTCTCACTGCTGATCAAAGCTATTGATTGGGTATTGATGGCTTTCGAAAATTAACTTTGGGTGTCGTTGTAATGATTTTCGGGCCATTCAGCAAGACGTTTTTAGTGCAGAGTTGAACCCTTTAACCTACATGGAATTATCAGCTGTTAAAACAGCCTAAATGAGGCTTCTGTCTAAATGTATCAACAAGGAGAACAAAGAACAAAGCTTTTACCATCCAACACACATTTGGGAAGAATACAGACAAACTATAAAAATCAATGACATTGTAAATAATACTGTATGTGTCCCAAATACAAAAAAACTGCAACTTCGTTGCAAATATGACTCAATATTGTATACTTACATATGCACACAAACGCACAGGCAACCTCTCACGCACATGCACACACAGACACACACACACACACACACACACAAGCAAAAATCTGTCTCTATCTCTCACACACACATACACACACACACACACACACAAAAGCACAAGCAAAAATCTCTCTCTCTCTCTCTCACACACACACACACACACACACACACACCATGAACATAATCCAGGCCATATTGAGTCACGGCCCTGATCTCCAGCTGGATCTCCAGCTGTTTTGTGCTCTCACCTCATCGAAACCCATGAGGTCCGTCTGCTTGAGCTCCTGATGGATGTGGGCAGAGAAATACATGGGAGGCCCATCGACTGAGGGAGAAATAGACAGCTTCAGCAAACACTCCACACACACACACACACACACACACACAAACCTTATTTTCTTTTACAAGCAGGGATATTCAGCTTCTCTCACATCATTTGATGCAGTACTTAAACTGCTTCTACAGAGCGGTTTACTCTATCTGGGTGGCAGTTTATGGAACTCTGTCAGCTTTTACAACTGCAGCAGAAAGCACAAGTATTGCACAGGCATTTACATTAACAGACATCTAAGATCTCGGCTGTAAGTAATATGACTACGGACACAATGCCAGATTAAAATGGGGCTAATTCACATCTTAAGTATCTTATGAAACATTTCCTCCATCAAGGCACTTTTTTCATGTTTCTATCAGAGTTTATGGGCCTTATTCACCGATATCTTCCGAAGAATTTCTTTGAAAAAAGTTCTTCAGGTCCTATTTAATAACCTGTATTGTATAAATACAAATCTTCTTGACAGACTGTGTAAGTGGGCTTTAGGAACAAATGTCCTTGTAATAATAGTTGGCGAATAAGGCCCATTGAGAAGAGAAGACTCAAAGAGAGATACTGACTCAGAGACTCCAGGTAGAGATGGATAAAGTTGATGCGGTCATCCTCCACCGTCTGGTGTGGTTTGGTGGGCACATTCAGGTAGCCATAGCGTTCCTTGTTGCAGATGTACATCTGGACCTCTGCACAAACACAACACACTAAAGGATTAGGTGAGTATGACTAAAATCCTTAAGAAAAGATTGTGATAATGGCCATGGTTATATTTTTCAATCCAAAGTGACTTACAACATAGAATATCAATGCACAGTAGGCTATAACTCAATACAAATGTACCAAAGATACAGATTTTTAAGATCTAGATTTTAGGTTCAGAGAGGATTTAAGTTAGGCTATTTCCAAAACTAAACAGTCACAGACAGGAATATGATTCCCATGGCATATACAGTACTGTATAATAATAGGCTTGTACCATAATATAGCCTTTGCCAACCCACAGCGTTTCATGTAAAGAACACAGTATTCCCCCCATAAACAATTCCAAATTCCAATTCCAAGTCTGGAACTGCTCACAGTTACTGTATGCATACTTATTTTTGAAAAGTTAAGCACTTAACTGATTGCAGTTATTACATACTTATTGAACAGTAAAGTACAATTATACTTAACGGTTCACATCTATTGCATACTTATCTCTGAACATATTTTTGTTTAGTTGCATACTTATTTTTGCTTTGTGACTGCCTTTGAACTCAACTGCATATTTTTCTTGCCAGATCTTCACATCTGAGTTTCACAGTCTTAAGGACAGCACAATAATCTGCAGCACAATTAATCTGAATTGCCATAATCTGAGTTTTAATTTAGATCGTGGTTATGTCAATATATAACTGGCTTGGAGGAGCTTGTGGAGCTTATGTCATTGGTATAGCTTTAGATACAGTAAAAGCCTGCTAACTACTACATACTTCGCTTTATTTCACCTTGCTTCACTTCCCTTCGATTTGCTTTGCATTGCTTTACATTACTTTGCTTTGTGTTGCATTGCTTCGATTTGCATTGCTTTGATTTGCGTTGCTTTGATTTGCGTTGCTTTCCATTGCTTTGCGTTGCGTTGCTTTGCATTGCTTTACATTGCTTTGATTTGCTTTACTTTCACAATCTGCATGCATCATACCAGAGGCCCGACAGGAGAAGGCAAAGACAATGATATCATCGAAGGGCCAGGAATAGTCTTTGTGAGGTGGATGGAAAGCCAGCTTCTTGGTGCCTTCTTTACGCAGGTCCAGCAGCATGGTAGAGTGTACCATAGGCACGGGGTAACAGCCCTGTCGGTGGCGGTGCTTGGTGGGGAAGTACTCTGCCGTACGCCGGTAGTAGCCCTGAGGACAACAGAAACATGAGCACCACAGGCATATCAGACAGGTGGGAATCAAAGAGGCACATGTTTCTACATGTTTCTACCCCATTCAGTTGCTGTTAGCTGCCGGTTTGATTCTAATTTTCTTATTCTTTTTCCGACAGCACTCGGTGACCTCAAACAACAGAGCTGTGGATTGATTCACACCAGATTTCTCCTTTAATGCTGCTGTAAATAACAAATAGCACAGAGCAATTTCAGACCTGCACTGGGTTCATTTGAGAACTAGTGCATAATATTTTACTACATCTAAGACATTAAAGTCATAATTACAAATTTTAGACTTTTTAAGACTTTTTAAAACCCATTGGAAACCCTGATTAGAACAATAGGGTTCATAGAAATGTGATTATGTAAGAATCACAATATACTGTACATAATGTGCAGATGTGTGCTGAGACTGAGAGCTATGGGTATGTCCACTGGAGGAGTGTTGAGCGTCCGTTTCCCAAAAGTTAGTCGGTTGGCAATAGGAAACTGCACTGCAACCATAAAAGTTGCTATGTTTTTGGGAAATGGTTCAGGAATCTTTCCTACTAGGAAATACTTTCACGCTCATTAACAGAGAGGAGAGTCAGAGAGGGAGTCAGAATCAGAGAGAGTCAGAGAGAGAGTCAGAGAACTGTCAGAGAGGAGAGGAGAGGAGCCTATGCGGGAGGCCACATCACACCAGCCACAGAACTTAAACACACACCACTGGACGGAGTGCGACTCATACACACAATCATTTAACCACAACCTCTGGCCTTTGGTCACTAGCCACTCCTCATACATACACACACACACACACACACAGACCCTTAATCTGAAACAAATGCTGCTGCACGATGTTTCACATTTTTTCCCACTTTAAATTGAAAACACTCTCTGGGAGAAGAAGAGCCTTGGTCAACGAGTCAAAATCAAGTTTGCATAAGACAGACACTAGTTTTAAAAATAGTAATTAAAGGTGCAATGCTGTCAGACATCATATACATTGCACTGTGTGCCTCACACAGTACATGTGCTCACCTGTGGGGTAATGCCACACCAGAAGTTGGAGTAAGCGCTCTGAGAGTCCAGCATAGGAGCGATAACTGACTTATTTTCGGCCATCAGCAGATTCAGAGTCTCTGGGTTGGTCAGAATGTTGTCTGTATCAGCGTACTACAGGAAGGAAGACATCAAATGACTTTGAACATTCCATGGAATGATGACAGCACTCTGTCACTCATGACTAGCACACAAGTGGTGGTCCAGCCTTTTCTAGAAACTTCTCTTTCACTTCAAGAATTACATCACTATTTTTACGACCTCTTCTGTCATTCACTCAATTAAAAAAGTCTGTTGCATAGTGGGCAACTTGCCTCAAAAGGTAATAGGTTCAAAACAAAAACTACCAACACTGCATGCTTTGTAAATTGTAAAATAATTCCATGATGGTAGCACCATTTGTCAGATGTCACCTCCATACAAGCTAATACATTTCTGTAGTTCTTAAAAACAAATTGTATAGTGATGTGTACAGTATACATGATTATAACATTTATGCCTTGGATGGGTGGCTTAGAGGTTCACATGCAAACACTAAAGTAGAGGTAAAGCAGGTAACATGCGTGTTGCGGCTGTACCAGGATGTAGTCGGCCCAACGTTTCTTGGCGAAGTTGAGGGCAGCCTGCTTCAGTTTCATAATGTATTCATATCGTCCATTGGGCCAGTGCTTGGGCCCCAGCTCACCAGGGTAGGATCTGTCCCATCACACAGACACACACACACACACACACATCAATGCACAATTCAAAGTGTGTACAACGTTTTAAAGGCTTGTAAATCACCCAAGGCCAACACGCACACACACACACACATCATTATCGTCATCATCATCGCTAAAGGGGAATGCATCAAGTCACTGGAAACATGTGCAAACAAGCTATGCTCTGGGCTATGTTTGAGAGACTGCAGAGCTAACCTTGCACCATGGAGCACAGAATTGTTGGTCAGAAATGAAGTCGTTCTCTCTCCTTCACAGAGAGTCCACTAAGATAGCCTGATTTTTACTGTAAGACTGAATTAACAAGGAATATTCATGCTCCATGCCTAGAATATACAAAAAAGGGATGTGAAATGTTGCAGCTGTCAAAGCATGGTTGCTTAATTTTCTACAGCTGGAATTGATCATATTAGTTTACAAAGAAAAGTGGGTCAAGTCGCTGGTGAGGTAAACATGAATTTCATCCCCAGAACACCAGACAAGGCAAAGCTTTTATGACACTTATTGATCTGTTCATTTTATATGTACCTGGGTCTCATTTCACATGAACATACCCATAACTACATACTGCTAAGGTTTCACATGAACATTCTCATAACTACATATTGCAAGGTCAAAAGTCCCCTGTACTCAGCAAGACCAGCTCGGACCACACCAGATCTGTCCTAACATCCAGATCTAGGCTACATTTCTTGACTTTTAAGACACCTCTTCATTTTCTATAGTGTAGAGGTAGCCTATAGCAATATATATGCACACTCCAAAGGCAACAAGGTCCAGCTCTATTACCCCGGCTGCACACAGAAACGGTGCATTTAACTTCTCTTTCTCTTCTGAATGAATAATTAACTGGTACCAGCTCGGCTTGGCTCTACTAAAATCTGGTACTGATACCATTCTTGGTACCATCATTGTCAAGGTTCCAAGCGAACTGAACCCATACTAAGCAATGGCATGTAAATATCTGAGGTAGATACTGAGTGGTTGATATTATCACTTGACATCTCCAAAGGGCAGTACCAACAGATGTATATATAAAAATGACAAATATTCAGACATATTTATCGTAACTGCTTCAACAACAATGCTATGTCATCATCATCATCATCATCATGTTAACCCCGCCTAAAGACTCACTGTGCCCACCTGCTGTATATAAGATAGATTGATGTAATTGGTTCCTGGATTTTTGGTGAATTGTTAATGAGCTCCAATAGCTCATGGCCAGACAGAGCTAACTCAAAGCAAACTCAAATTTGCCAAAAGCGCCAAGTTGGTACCATTCGGTGGAAAAATCAGTTGCTTGTTGCCAGACTCACATCTTCCTTGACGTAAGTCTGGTTTCCAGACTATAGATAATGCATTTGAAATGAGAAAATAAATGATATGCTTTGAGCCCTGCTCCTGCACTCTTTGACTACACAGGATACAGTATAGTACACAACAACCAACATATACTATACTTCTTTCAGAGGAGAGAGAGTAGTTTGCACATCTAGCCACACAGGCTTAATTATCTACTGTCTCTTTTCAGATCTTCAACAGCCTGGTTCCATACAGATAGCCTCAGAACTTTAAGCCCTAGTGGATGTTCTGAACACAAGGCCGATCTGTCAATTGCCCCCTAAAGGATGATGGGAAAATGGGGGGAAGGTCTGAGTCACACACACACACACACACTTACATAGGTTTATCCGATGGCCTCCACTCTATATAATGGTAGTGCTTCTGCATGATGGTCAGCCACTCTCTCAGAATGGCTGTGGTGTTGTCTGAGTTGTGGTCTGTTGCTGCCCTGTCGAACACAGATATCATGGTGAGGTCTATGCGTTGGTGTGTGCATGTCTCTCTGTGTGTGTCAGTGTGTGTGTTGGAATGAGATTGAGGACAGCTGTATACCTCATCAGAATGAGTAACAGAATTGGCTACTTGTCCACCTATTATCGAGGCATCCAGAAACTGCAGCTGCCACATATGCACTTTCAGGGCAAACACTTGTATTATGGCCTCAAGTGAAACCTATAATTTGGTGGACTGGGTAGATGGCACCATTGGAAGACGATCGTGTCTTACGTATGTCATATAACGGTACAAATTATAGCGTGAGCGAATTCAGAACCAGAAAGCACACACACATACAGTCCTCTGATTTAAGATTGGCACCCAAAGTAGACTACAAGGTTCCAAAACCGCAAGTTTCCAATGAGTAACATTCACACTCACAATTTCATCACTCGACTCAAACACTAAAGCATACGATATGACTTCTTCACCGAATCTTAAAGTAGGATACTTTCCCCTCTAACAAAGCTTTGGACAATATATTATCGGTGTTAAAACGTCTAAATAACTTCACACGTACCGAAACGTTTCGGGGGAGGGGTAACCCCCGACCGAAAATAAAGGGAAGGCAGAGGGAGGCAACGTTTAATATACGGATAATTGATCCTTTTGTGGCCCAATCAGTAACAGCAACTTATTGGATTCCTGACAACGACTAAGAGAAAGGACCCTGAGGTGACATAGGGCAAAGGCACATACCAAATGGAGATGCGGTCTTTCGGATAGTTCAGCCTCTCCAGGGCACCAAGGTAGTACGGTAACGAATGAGCAGCATTCCTGGCGATAATGGCAATCACAACAGTAGGCGACTGCATTTTGGATTCTTCGGTGAAGCTTTCCTCTGAAAAGTAGCATTTTGATGTTGCGAGAATAGACGCAAGCAGGAACACGGCAAGAAACATGGTGGTGGAAAATCCTGTTGCCCCGCTACGATGGCTGTAGCTCTGGTCCGCGTCAGCACTTCAGGAAAAAAGGAGTCTCCCGTAAAACTTTTACCCCCCTTTTCTAAGTCGAAGGCAACGGGGTTTTAAATTTCAGCTTCCGTGTGATAGTAAGCGTGCCAAGCTGGAGGGCGTATCACAGTACAAGCGACCGTTTTTGGTAGTTAGGGTGAACATTTGCAACGAAAACGCTACACCCACTGGCGAGTCCTTAGGGGCTTTTATGGCTTATTCTAACTTCGTCTAGCGCATTCCAAGAACACAGCTTAGCCTACTTAAAACGCGGTTACGAGCATGATATGACTCTGCGAATAATAGTCCTTAGTTTGGTTCACATTCAATTGCAGGCACATCTTTAGTATAACCAATACATAGTAAATGGTTGAAGTTCCTGGGTGTAGCCCGTTAAGGCTATTATTTTTCCATTCCCACTTTGCATCAGGTATCTCATCGTTATCCCTCACAAGGGTAGTCCCTGTCTAACCGCTTACAACCACTAGAGGGAGCTCTAGAGTATGCGGTCTTGGAGCTCCTCATCCTCAGGGTCGTGAGGTGGTTTTACTTATAAAATAGTTTGTGGTTTAACTTATAAAATAGCATATTTTTGAAACCTAAATATAGCATATTTATTTATAAAGCATATACTGTATGTACATATAAAGCACAGTCCATTGTGTTAAGACCTTTTCACCAGAAAAAGACAAATTTAGTCAAAATTAAACGAAATCCTACTAATGAAAGCAATGTTATGAAATGCTTAATCAAAATATTTAGATACTGAATCATTTCAAAATAATTTAGATTTAATATTAAACTTTTTTAACATTTAGACTTCTAGCATCTCATTATATTAAAACAATTTATTTTGACTGAGTATCTCAAAATAGGCTATTGACTTGGCATCTCACAATTCTTACTTAATTCATGGCCTGTACTTCCCAGTGCCTGCACAGTCACAGAGGATTAGTTAAACTTACATGCACAAGCATGAATTCTTCAAACTGACAATGACTAGGAAGGCAGAAAGAATTGCACTATTATTGACAGTAACAGTGATGCTACGTTCAGTTAGCAGCATTGGCCAGACGCTATGCTGCTGAAAACCTACTCTGAGGCATCCAAAGATATGGGTTATATAGGGATGGGGCAGTGAATGGGAAAGTAGGTAGAGAACGCAAACAAAGAGATCTAATCAGAAAAGAAAACAGAGGAGTGAAAGAGAACCGGGAGAGAAAGAGAAGAAAATGAGCAGAAGGAATGGCATGACAGCGAGCTAAACTGAATTTAGTGGCCCCTATAGGAAAGGACTGGGGGCCCCTTTGGCCTAACAATTGAATCCCGGTGGTATAGTGGACAGAGACAAAGGTCATAGGGGTTCCTTTCACAAGTGGCCTGCTCGTTCACACACAAACACACACAAAGACACACACACACACAAACACACAAACACATCGGGTCTGTGAGGGCACTTTCCCAGCACCCTCTGTGTTGGCTGGCCTGAGAGAGTTCACTTGCCTCCCCACTAACTTTTCACTGTGGAGGTCAAGGGTCAAAGGTCATCTGGACGGAGGGGTGGGACAGGGTAACCGAGTGCGGCAGGAACTGGCGCTCAGAGCAGGCATGCTAGGCGGGTGAGTGGATGGAGGACGGGTTAGTCCTCAAGCCTAAACATTTATTCACAGACGTGGGGTGGGGTGAGATGATAGAGTGGAGTGGGACAGGGGCCTCTCTCCATCCTGAAAATGTCCACGATTGAGCTGTGTTTTATTGTGTGCTGTCCTCAAAACGTAGTGGGGGGTCCTTACTGTCTCTTAGACACACATGCACACGCACACACACACACACACACACACACACACACACACAGATGTCTTCTCAGGTATGTTGTTATACACAGTATATGTTGCAGATATTCCTGAATTTATCTGAAAATATCTACCTCTCTATCTATCTGTGTTGTGTAATCAAACTTAGAGGTGAAGTGAATAAGAATAGAATAGAAGTGAATAAGCTGGTCATGTTTTGGTCAGTTTAGGTGAGTGCCAGTGTGACCAGCGTTCTCTAGTTATTCAGACCCGCAGTCTTCAGTCAGGTCCATCAAAAGTCTGGTGGTGGACTGACCAGCTGGTAGGCCCTGGGAACTCACTGGGACCAGCGTCTCCATGGCCAATAATCAATAAAACCCCACGTTCCCATACAGCCGTACTGCGCCCCCTCACAAAACACACACAAACACACACACACACACACACACACAACCCCTGGGTCAATAACTGTCACTCAGAGTACCACGGTTGGCACATTCATTCCAACTTACTCAGCAGCCTTTTTTGCAGTAAGGGGGTTGGTGTGTGTGTGTGTGTGTGTTGAGGGGGGGTGGTGGTTAGTGCTAAATCCATTTGCTTTGCTCCTTCCTTCTTCATCTCACGTTTGTCTTTGGTTCCCCCCACTTTTGTACCTCTTCACCAGACTGCCCTTGCTTGTACTTGAGAGCAGATGGCTGGGGTTTCTGGAGAACACTTGGCCTTTTCCTGCAGCTTCCTGCAGTACTTCAACTGCTTGTCCTGCTCCTAAACAGACCTCTCAGCTTTGTTTCACTTCACAACACTAAAGCACATCATTAAAGCATTACACCTCAACACCACAAAGGCATAACATCACTTGACTTAGTGAATGGCTTTAGATTGGGTGGATTTAGACCAGAAAGCAAGTCTTGTTTCATGCGAGATCCTCTCTGGGCTCACACCTAACATAGGCGAATGATAAATATGAGGCCACAACAAAATTTGTTGATTTTTGTCGTTGTCTTTGTTGTTGTTGTCTTCTTCTTGTTTGGTGTCTTTTTTAGAAAATAAAATACTGTTCAAGAAAAGGTAAGAAAAGGTAAAGTTGCACAGGCTTTTCTGACAAGATCATCAGAGTTCCTTTCAATAGTCAACATAGTGCAAGGCACTGCCATCCGTCTCCTCATGTTTTAACATATAACAGCAGAAAAGGTAGTACTGAGTAATCAGAGGTATAGTGGGGATTTTTTATTGGGTGTACATGATATGTTATTAATGAATACCTAAAATTAAATGTGAGAAATAGCCTCTGTTCCAAGAAGTGGGGGCTCTCTGAACCATCCGAGTCCAATGTCCACTACGCCCCTGTGAATAAGCTGAAATAAATATCTATATTGAAAAGATTAATTTGTCTTCTCCGCTGTGATAAACAATCTCCTCTCCGAGTTTCAACACAGGTTGTTGCAACAGTGGTACATCTTAATAGTCTATAGATGAGTTGGAAGTACATGTCCAAAACCGCAGCTCCCCGGTCCTAAATGTCCTACAGGATAAATACAGGACAAATAGGTTTCTGTCTGTGTGTCTATCTATACCAAAACCAAACCCTAATTCTAAGATATAGCCAGATTTCATAATTGAAGTCAGTGAGCATTCTAACCCATAATGGTCTTTTTAACTGTAATTCAGACTTACGACTCTAGATGCCACTGCAAGCACTATGTGATAGTGTAAATAATCTCTATAGTTATAGAGATTATTTCATAACATAGTTTTTGCTATTATTGACAAACACTACATGGATTTTTGCTTAATTTACAGATTGACAGATTTACATATTTTTACATATTAAACTCTTGCAGGCTTGCGTTCACCAGTGTTGCAGGTTAACTACAGGCAAAGGCAATTGACTCATTGCTACAGACAGGAGGAACCTACAATCATGCAATAATCAATGTCATGTTTAATTTTACTCAACACTGGTTTTTATATTACAGTAGTTTTGTTGTATTTATAGAGCAGAATGGCAGCTGCTCAGTTTTATGCAAACTTTTAAAATTGCATTACATTTAGATCCTACAGTTACAAATATGAGACCCATGTCAGAACCACCCCACATTCCCACATTCCCACATTCCCATCCTTGGAATTTCTATTATTCCCTATTGTTATTGTCAACTGTGTTTTCCAGAGTCGCTAGACTGGATTATTTCACAATTATTTTACACAGTTTGTCAGTTATTTTTGACAGAGATGAGAGAGAAACAGACCACTGAAATGAGCTAAATACCAGAATGTGAATGTAAAACATGTAGTCTTCATGGAAAGATATAATTCAGTACAGAAGCATGTATGTGCATTTCACTGTTGCCATTACTCTGTAAAAATGAGACTTATATGAAACAACAGGTGGTCAAATTAAGGAAAGATGTCATTTTCTATGTAAGTACAATGTAACAGCTGTTGTAATAACAATGTTACACAGTATTATATCGTCATTAAACAAATCCCATACACTCACAACAGGTTCTGCGTGTGGCCTACATATGCAAGAGAATGTTTTTGGTGAAAATATACGGCTCTGAACACATAAAAGATTCCTGCCTCAGAAACCTATTCATAATGGAAACATTGACTACTGAAGAAAGTATCAGATCCTCTGGTTTAACGAATACTTAGTGATTGCAACAGCAATTTGGGCACTGCCTTAGATGAGGGTGAGACGTAATGAAGTTAAACCCCCATTCTGTACTTAAATAGGCCTAGTAATCTACTGTCATGCGCAGTGTCCACATATGTGGAGAGTAAATGTAATTCCATTTGACATGAGTAAAACATTGTTATTTTTTTCTTATGTTATATGGGAAGTACCAGTAAGTTCATTATAACATTTTAACTGTAGTTATAATCTTGCAAATATTAAGCGTTTCATGACATCATCAATCTCAGATGGCCGCCAAAGTTATAGCTATGTGCAAAACGCCTCACATATATCTTTAAAAAACAGTCACTCAAGAAGGCCAATTTAGGTTACAAATTATTGTGTGTGTGTGTGTGTGTAGCGTGAAATTAATCTGTTCTATTTGTTCAGAGATGTTGTTTTATGAGAATTAATAATGATAATATTTTGAACAAATTTTAATAAAACAAAACATACCTTATATTTAATTTGAAGCTTAGATCACTTAGATCATTGAAGCTTTTCTCCTTTGTTGTGGACAGTAAAATAACTTTTAAACAAAATTAGAGTCCACAAAAATTATATCAACTTTAGGTCAATTTTGATGAAAAAATCCTGAATACTTATTTCATAATTTGTGCATGATTAATTAATTAATTAAATTGATGTTAATTGAATGTGTTTTATAACAAGTGACACTGGCATTGTCTAGCCTGGGTAGAAGAAAGAGATAGTCTGATGAGAAATCAAATTGTGAAACTGATGTTTTGTCATCAGCTACCAGGGCTGCATCACCTGGAAATATCTGATGATTCCAGTCTTTTCAGCAACACATAAGCAGGCCAGCTAGCACATTCCCGTCCCTGATGGTTCCAACACTGACTTAACATGTTGAATCAGCCATAAACAACAATGGATGCATGATGATGCATTTATTTGTTTGGTCAGTTTAAAACCAAAGATATTGAAGTTGAAACTAAAGATGTTGGTTTAGGGCAGAGACAGTGATTTTTTTTTTTTTTGCGGGAAGAAGAAGAGGTATGGGCATAAATGCCCTGGCCAGTTTATCAGATACACTTTGCTAGTGCACGGTTGAGTCCCCTTATGCCTTCAACAACTTCCTTAATTCTTCACAGAATAAATTCAGCAAGGTGCTGGAGAAATTCCTCAGTGGTTTTGACCCCTATGAACATGCAGTTGCTGTAAATTTGTTTGCTGCTCAACAGTGATGCAGACCCTCCATAATTTAGGCACAGCGCCCTCACTGTCATGCTCAAGAGATCAGCATGAGATGCTTTAAACTTTGTGACGTTAGCGTGTTGTCCCGCTGCAGATACTGCATTTTATTTGATTTTTTCATGCATTTGGCTGACGCTTTTATCCAAAGCAACTTGTATTCATCAATTACTTCAGGGCCAGTCTCCCTTAGAGAAACTTAGGGTTAAGTGCTCGAAGTAAGGGTTCGAACTCGCAATCTCCAGGCGATGAGAATGCTGGCCAGGTTCCTTAATGCTACCACAGCCACTGTAGCCATCAGAAAATGAGGTCATAATGGTCAGTAAGAGTGTTCATGCAGGCTCAGTTCTGTCAGGAAGTATGTGGCCAAAATGTGCCAAGAGAATATCCCCTTCACCAATACACATTCCAGCAGCCTAAACTGTTGAAACAAGGCTTGATGGAACCATGCATTCAGACAGTTAACACCAAATTCTGACCCCATCATTGAATATCACAGCAGTAATGAGGACTCATCACACAACACTTTCCCAATCCTCTATTGTCTAAATGTAATGATCCTGTGGAAATGTTAGCCTCTGTTTCCTGTTCTTCGCTGGCAGAAGTAGCACCAGGTATTCTTCTGCTGCCATAGCCCATCTGCTTCAACAATTTACATGTTGCACACTGACAGATGCTTCTGCTTACCTTGCCCTAGACTAGACCCAATTTTTTAAAAGAATCTCTGTATTAGGATTCTAGAAGCATTTTTAGTAACAGTTGGGAACCTGATAATTAAGGTATGTAGGAATTCAAACAAAATGGCTGCCAAAATTGGAGATTTTTGGGAATGATTTTTTAACAACCACTGCTGTTCCATGTTAGTAAATGCAGATTCTTCACATTTGTACTACAACAGGTTATCACAGAGACTTGGCTGGTTTAAGTGATGTTGAAGTGATGCAGGCTATCTACTTTATTGTTTAGTGATGTATATATCTGCTTATTGTTGTGGAGAGCCAGGGTCATGGATGTAAGAGACTGTGGCATCGGTGAGTAGAGCAGGTAGAAAAGGTATCTCAGCTGAGAGTGAAAGAGAGGGGAGAGAGAGACGGAGAGAGAGAAAATGAGAGAGAGTGAGAGAAAGAGAAAGAGAGAGAGAGAGAGAGACTCCCCCCAGACTCTTTAACCTCAGCCACCACTCTTCTCACTCTCCCAGTTGCCTGGCAACCCACCAGCCACTCTCAAAGAATTTTTGCTGTCTTTTTTACTGTCATTTTCCCTTTCTTTTTCTTTCTCTCTCTCTCTTTCTCTCTCTCTCTCTCCCTCTCTCCCTGTCTCGCTCACACACACACACACACTCTTCCTCTCTAAAGTCTGGAAGCAAGTAGGAAACTGGGGTAGCAAAGTGTTGCCCCAGAGTCCCTGGTCCTCTTCCCATTTTCCTAGCTAACCATGGGGAACTGGAAGACGGAAGTTCATGACTACAGGGGCCAAATACTCAGTGTCCATAAGTGAAGTAGAGATGTCGTCAGTGCAAAAAATGATGTTGGCTTCCCTCATGTTTTAAAAATCAATTACATGTTTGCAATCATCAAAGCTACTCAATATCTCATTACGCTAGTATGGCACTATTAGCCGTGCTAGTAAAATACGTTGAAAAGATGCCCTTAATGTGTTTTTTTCCCCCAACAAACCGTACATTACACATTATTGGATGCACTTATACTTAATAGCTACTAGGACATCAGTAAGCTCATTTGAGGAATAGGAAGGTGTTTCAAGTGTTGTTGCTATTGTTGTTGTTTTGTTGTTGATGATCTTAAAAGTTATCTTGGGCACTGAGATGTGTCAGAGGAAAGGCCTGAGGGAGACCCTCCAGTCTTGTCCACTCCTCCTCCTGCATGCATGGATGGCCACCTCACTCCATGGTTCAACTCCGATGGCTTAGAGAGGCAAGATGGAGGTTCTGACTGAAACCACCATTGAAAAGCTATTGAGATGACAGTGTCTACCCATAAAGACATTGATGCTGTTGAGGAAATCAATGACAGAGCTGGCCCCACAGGCAAGCATTATTTTCACAGATTTCTATAAAATGTCTCCCACTCGGACACATATTCCATATTACATATGGATAACAGTTATATGGAGGAAATCTATGCAGCTGATGTGACAGAACTCGTCCACTGGCAACAGATAAAAAATAATCTGTGGATAATGATGTTTTTTGCTGTAGCAGTTTCATTAAAAGTGTGTGTGTGTGTGTGTGTGTGTGTCTCTTCCTCTGTTCACATTCTCCCAATATATCACACCCTCCCTCTCACACATGTGTGTGCAGATACACACACACACACACACACACACACACACATACAATTGTCTTGCAGCAAGAAGGAAAACCACATACTTGAAAGCAGCTCTGCTTCCTTGCCTCTGAGTCGGTGTCAGTGTTCACTCCGCAAAGGTTTGACTTCTTCCCTGCATGCTCTCAACATCACATTAAGGCTACCAAGTGCCTTTTAAAAGGACTTACTTGACTGTTTGATTATTTTAATGGCTGCCTAAATAATTCAGGGAGTTCCTCTCTTTTGGGGTCCTCAAGTGCCCATCACCAACACCTCAGTCTGTCTGCAAATTTAATGTTTCAAAGTAGCTGTAAATGAAGCAACAGCATGGCAGTGACACAGACATCAATTCACTGCAGTTCTTTTGGAGAATGATTAGCTATGTACTATAGGGGACATAAAAGTGATTTAGCGGCTGCATGTAAAATGGTCTCCAGAAGAGTAGCTCAGTCATTCTGGACATTCCTCTGGTGTAGATTTTACACTGTGCCTATATGTCTGAAGCATTTTCCACAAATCACCCAAAAACACACGCGCACACACACACATACGCACACACAAACTGCTCTGAACCTCTCACACACATAGTGGCAACCACAGTCATACACACAGACCATTCACGCACACACACACACACACACAGACAACACAATGTCTTTCTCTCTCACCCACATATACACACACACACCTTGCACCTCTCACTTTCTCACACACACATATGGTAACCACAGTCATACACACAGACACATTTTCACATACACATGCAGACACATATATGCACACACATGCAACACATTCAAATTCAGCCCCTAAACACACACACACACTCGCACACACACACACCTGCGCACCTGCAGTCAGGGGGACAGAGTGAAGAATAAGAGCACCTCTGTGGCCTCTCAAAGAGACAGGAGGGAAGCTGGAAGATAAACTGGCATCTCTGTGCAACTACAGTGAGCAGTCGAGGAGCGAACCCCTGGTGCTTAACAGCGTAACAACCACGGGCGAGAGTGGGTAGCTTTTCATTCCAACCAACTCAATTAGCTCATGCCTCCCTCCACACACACACACACACACACACAGACACAGCCCTCCCTCTTCCGCTTACTGTAGAGCTGCTTAAACTGGCATAAAAAACACACCCTGGCTGGAACCAGTGTGATGCTAGTAGTGGTATAGCCCAGCAGCAAAGTGCATCCTGCCTGGCTGGCTATCTTAACCCAGACTCCTGCAGAGGGCTTGAGATGCCTTCATCGGGGTGAGCTTATTTAAGGATTCTCCTTGGCCTCATTGTTTACCCCCCCCCCCTTATGCCCCCCCCCCCTTTTCACCCCTTGCAGGGCAGTTTCATTGCCCACCCTGCGGTCTCGGGCTCCTGTCCCCCACTGTTCCTTTCATGAACTGGGTTAAACATTTATCTGTGAATGGGGCGAGTGCAGTGGCATGGCAGAGGGATGATTCCCACTGCTTCTGCTGGCTGGCATGCCGGACAGGCAACAACCTGTTCAAGCTCAGATAAACCCCATAGATGCTTTCCCACAGTTAGTTAGCAAAACTGGCTGCCCTGTTGTAAGCAAACCAGGAAGCAGATTCACCACTTCAGAAATACCTACAGGTACTACTACTGCCACAGGCTATGCATTTCAACACCCTTTGAGATACTTTTTTCTAAATAGACAGGAAGAAACCAAAAACAAATACTTCCTAAAATAAGGTCCATAAAAGTGTCAATTTTTAAATTAAAACGTGTGATGCTCAGACTCTGATTGATCACTAACTTCCAGACAAAAATATAAGTTAATTTTCTTTCTTTCTTTCTTTTTTACAACTATTAGCTCAACTACAAATGAGACCTCAAAAATGAAGCCTGGGGCACTACAATTAAACTACACACTCTCCCTCTCAAAGGGGCAATTAAGACGAGTAAGGCTCGTGGTTCATGTCCGCCATGATTTCCACAGAATTCCCGCTCTGAAACATTCCTGAAAAGAAAACGTGAAAAGGCGACCGCAGCCAGTCTCTTTCGCGGTCCAAATGAGCAATGAATTGCGCTCAGGGAGCACACCCGCGGAAAAAAGGGGGAGGTTAACTCGACTCCTTCAGAGAGAGGAATGAAAGGATGAAATGGTTTCGCTTTAAGGAGGAGGACTCGGGACCAGAGGGCGGGCTCTAGCGGATGATTTATTAGAAGAGGACGGCGCTGGGGAGCTTTCCGCGCGCGTGCATGAGCATAAAAGACATGCCATGGAAGGAACAATTTAAAGACGATTAGGAGTTGGAGAGTATCAGGATTGACTCCACACACTAAATACTTTCATTTAACTGATCAATTTATTTAGCTGCAAAATAATTCTAGAAAGCCACCTCATACATATATAAAACGTTCTACACTGCACCAGAAACACCTGTCAACGTGCCAACAGTATAGAACAGACATGGATAACATTATATCGTGAGCAATGTTTACTGTTGTTGGTGGTCAACAATGTCTGTTGGACATTTAAGTCTAATATTTCACATGAAAGTCAAAGCTGGAGAAGAAAATAAAATGCTTTGTAATTTTTAAACAGCCTAGCAGACACTAAATACCAACTTTACCAACCTATTTATCTGTGTTATATTGTGATAACATTATTAGGGGCCCTATATTTCTTTGCATATTGTTAGGCTATGAGCTATGTAATCAACGTTAAACAATGAAAATTAAACACTGAAATAGGTCATATAATTTATTACTGCAATGGAATAACCAGTCAAATAATCTTCAATTCCACTTGTCATTTAAATACTCTAAACGCAAGTTCCATATTTTCCTTTCCAAAAAGATGACATACCCATCTTAAACTTTACCTTGTATACCAATAAGAGTAACAAGTTTGTCACAAATATAGCTAAAAAAGTGCACATTTCCTATCTTTTTTCAGTAAAAGGATAAAAAAACGAATATGCTAAAATTCATTTCAATCAAATGCAAGAAAGAAAAATATATAATTTTAAAGCATCAATGAAAATATATAGTTTAATTTGCAAAATAGGTTGTTCAAACATTAATGACAATAACAATTTAAGCAACAACAAAAAATCTGGGGTGCACATAATAAAGGGTACACCATGTCCATGTCTAAACAAATACATGTTACTTATCTTGCAGAAATTAAGAGGGGATGCATTATATGCAAGTGCCTTGTTACGGCATTGCACTTACACACACAAAAAAGGAGTCCAGAAAACAAACGTCACGCAGCGTTGACAGTACGTTTTGGCGCTGAATAAACAGTGTATGGATTGTAATCTCTTTTGGGGAGAAAATGGGGCTGTTGTATCTTTAAGAGGCTGCTGGTCCCTCGCTCGCAGCTGCTGGCTTGTGTGCTATAGAAGACAGTGGAGATTCATTACTTCTACAGCACAATGGACATTTATCACCCTGTGGTGTTATTCAAATTCAGTACCAAGCGAAGATCATCCCCACTCCCTCTCGCCGTCCGTCGTGGCAACACCGGTATTGTTAGGAGCGCACAAGAAAAGGGCTTCTGAGCAGCCAGAGCAGTTAGCCAGTGCCATTCCATAAGAACCGTCCCAGCAAGTCAATGCCAGGGTCTGCGAGCTCTTCGACCTACCCAAAGCATCCCTCCTCTTCTCGCCTCTTACCATTTTCTCTGCGTGTACTAAAGAGAGGATACAGCGCTCGTCGTGGGAATAGACGGGGAGCGCGCAGAGCAGCGTCCTTTTTCATCACTGCTTCATACTAACATCTCTGGAACGCGTCTTTGGCTCTTAACCTCATCCTAAACTCTAAACCGCTTGCGTTTCGTTGATGTCTGATGAAGGCTGTAGTGATTTTTTTCTCAGAAATGTTTAACGTCTTTGCAAACGCGAGGTGATTAGACCCTTTGCTGCTCTTCTGGTGACGCGATGTGGAAACTACACGAATGTGCGCTTTACAGGTGCAGCCATGGCGAAGCGTAGGCTTGAAGCCACAACTTGGACTTTTAAGACGGTCTTCAACTAGTTCGATTTTTCCTTTCAGTCTTCAGATTTTTTTTCTGAATAAAAGTGCTGAAAGAGAGCGAATTCTTCGAAGATCACGAGGAGTTGCTGTTTGGCGCCACGGAATGACAAAAAGTGCCTTTAACTTTGCTTCCTCTGTGTTTTTCTATATGTTTTTACTGAAATAGATTAGAAGCAGTGAACATATTGCTTATAACCGCAGTTTCAGACTTGTATGTGTCAGCATGGCTTGGAAGTGTACAGATCCAGTTTGCATTTTGGTTATAGCTTTTATGTAGACAGGCCTACATGCTGAAAGGAAGCAGGATGTGTTATTTTAGCCTATAAGTTAATGAGCTTTAATCTATACGGGTGCACAAGGCATTTCAGCAGAACTACCTAACTGCTGCATAAACTATTTTTATTTACTTTTTAATACTAATCGAAAATATTTTAGTTATAGCTGTATGATCAGGTTTAACCCGGGAATTGTTCACTTTTAAAAGTATAGGTTTTATAATGGTATGGTTGTATGGCTTTCTTACCACAATATTATTGTAATTTCGACACAGTCGGCTTGTATTAGTTCGTGGTTCAGTGATGAGAGGCTATACTTTCATAGAAAAGACATGATACCAAATGATAGTGGACCCATGCATGTGATGACATTTTCTTTGAAGCGGTTAAGCCCCTCTATGCTTTCTGTTCTCTCTGCGTGGTTTAATGACTGTGTAAAAAGATCATCGAAGAGCTCCAGGACCTGATTGTCCAAACGCAATTCTTGTGAAATGTAAATTGAACCCAAGAATTGTGCCTGGACATCTGTTGCTGGTGACTCCACTTCATCTGCCTTTGAGTGAAATAGAAGCCCTTTTCTTTTCAAGCAGGCTGTATACGTTTGAAAAAGAAAAAAAAAACACAATAAGTTTACAGGAGCATGGCTAGGCCTATATTTTCCAAAATACGTACTTCTGTTTTCAGGAAAGGCCAACAGCCTGTTTCAGGAATTATGTCACTGAAGTAACAGGGATTTGATAGCAATCTTTTTCAAGGAAAGGACAAAAATAAATAACATTTTGGAAATCGAACCTCTCTTTTATTTACACTGACGTCCTCAACGTGTAACTACGATATTACGATAGAACATGCATATTGCATCCATTTTCTTTTTCAGTGGCGAGATTTGGTTTAGGTCATTGATATATTGAACGAGGACTGCAAGTTGCTCAATAGTTATTTAAATAGTAATACACATGACGATAACTGTTAACGGAAAGGAGACCCAGTGAGGCTCTGAATGAGAAAGAAGGAGAGGAAACGGGACAAACAAAAATGAATACGAGCATCATGCTGTGGAGTGTGCTGGGTTCGGCGAGTATTTTTAAATTGTGTGTCTGTGTGTATGTAGGCCATGCTGGGGAAAAAATGAAAGTTGCGAATTGCTTGCTAAAAGTTGTGTCCTCGAACAGGTAGAGCTTGTTGAACCATGTTAACAGGCTGTGGGTTGAAATATGTTCTGATGCATTCGGAATCATTTCATGCCAGCACAAACTTCATTTTTCCGAGGTGGCATTCGTAATTTTCGTTTTTCTTTTATTTACATTTTCCTTCGTTATATTTAATGTAGACTTACTGTATTTTGAGTGTATATTTACAAGTGCATGGGTCTCTTCATAAAGCAATTAGGCCTAGTTTCTGAGATCTTAATGGAGGAATTTAAGAAATTGACAAAAAAGAACTTAATTTGATATTCTAGAGTCAATGGATTGGATTGGTTACCATAAGTACCACTTGTTCCAATCAATAAACTGCTAATTACACTACAAATGCGGTGCGGTGACGTACCTAGGCCTATCTGAGAGGTAGGCTACATCAATGTTTTGAGTGAAAGAGACAGAGAGGGGGCAGCAGCCAAGCTGTCCCGACCGAGGATGGTGTGATGACGTTAGAAGCCAAAACACCAGGGCTTAGTAATTAGGCCTGAATTACACACCTGAATCACGTGTGTCAGGGGAGACAAGGCGTTGAGTGGTTTGTCCTGTACTTTGGTCTGGAAATAGTCTTCAGGGCAAGGTTATCTTCTATCTGTTCAGATGCTGTCTTATTTTTGTTTTATGATATTATTCATTAACTTTATTCCCCCTCGGATTTAAGCCTGTGTCATATATATAAAATGGTCTACGATGTTGTCCTGAAAATTTACATGGCGCAGACTACCAAATAAACATAACAATACGATTATCTAAATGCAAAGAAATAATTGAATCAATATGGCAGGCAGTTAGTCGTCTCTCATACCTACACTCCACAGTCTCCACATTCTACACTCAGAGGGCACCATATGATATGGGCTTATACATGTGTAGATTCATAATGCATTTTTTTTTCAAAAGATGTATTTGTTTTGTTCCTGATTAAGGCCTACATCACCTAACCTACAACATCACTGGCACCATAGTGATTTTTAAACGAAACACAGTGGTTAGATAAGATTAATAAAATAACAAAAAATAAATAAATAAATAAATAAAAAAAGAAAGAAAGAAATAATAACAGAGCTTATAGTCGTATTTGGCCCATGTCGCATCGCTTGCATAATTGCTCATTTTGACTCAAGACTGTGCAGTGCGGACGGCCGGCCCATTAGCAGACATATATCTCATGCGCAGCCTTAAAAATATCGTCATAGGATGCTAAAGACAATTGCCTAATAATGCTCTTTACTGACGGGTCTTAGACGAACACAGGATACGAGGATGCTAGGCTAGCATCAGCAGCACCTTACCTGAGTGGCACAGGGTGATCACAGACCACAGTGTGGACAGAGAGGATTAATCGCGTTGAGCTATTCACGATAAATGAAAAATAGCCTACTCTTAATTTACAGGCTGAGGCAAAAATGTCAATTCTGACATAAAACAAACAGCTTAGAAAATTGTTTGCGGCATCAGCAAAACCAACAAAAAACAGAAGCGCCTCTTGGGCCTATTAAGAATTCTTCATGCAAGATCTATTTTGCTTCTCTAAAAATCATAGGATCGTAACAAAAAATATAGCCCCAATTCAAACAAGAGAAAACTTTAAATATTTTAGAAAGTAGATTTCATTAAGGAGTCTTCTTTTATTATTCCAGACCTAAATTATAAGCGGTAATAGGTCTAGCTACCTGACTAGACAGTGCAGTCTAATTACAGGCCTGAGCTTTTATGTTAGGCATTTGTGTCAAGTACACTTACAGAGGTTAGTTAGCCTAGTACCGCGCACGGCACAGCTAAGGCAAACAGGAGTTAAGAGATATAGGCTATATACATTGAGCATACATAGGCCTAGTAAACGCCACTGCTGTATGATTAAGTCAATAATGATTTGGGGTGCGGGGTGGAGTTTGGGGGGCGCAGGTGGTGCTATGAGCCTATTGGTTGGCGTAGCCTTGGACATCATTGCCTGAAGATATTTTTATTCGCTCCTGCCACAACTAGCTGATATGCTATAGTGTGCCATCAGTAAGCTTCATGCGAGGAGAGGATGCCGTCTGTTTACACTGGTAAACGCTTGCTGTAAGCACCCTATAGGCTACATGTAAGACATAATTGGTATTAGGCAAACTGTGGTCCAGTGACTGGATTCCTTGGTTAGAATCTAGTCATGCGACTCTGCATGATCAGACCAAATAAAAATGTCAAGAAATTCCTGGGTTTGCCATTTTTAACCACTGTTTAAATGTCTAGAGAAACTACAAAATAAACCCTTGATTAGCTCCCCTTACCTGTGCCCACAGGTTCTTTCTTTCGTAAGGGGTAGGCTATATAATCAGGTAGAAATTACGCTACACAGTCACACACACTGCAGACTGTCGTTTGTCACAACCTGACACAAAAAGTAAGCAAATAAACCTACTTTCACAACGCTCAACCTATTTATTAGAACTGATGCAATGGAACTGTGATTTTGTACTGAAAACTCGTATGGCTATATTTCACCATTTGTTAATAAAACGTTGATAAAATGTCTTGGAAATTAACATTCTGAGAAATAACTACCAGAGTAGCCTACTTTTTACAATAACCCAATGATTACAACTGCCAGGCGTACAAAGTTGTTCACGTTAATTTCACTACCTCCACCAGCAAAAATACTGCGTGGCTGGTTCTACTAAAAACATTCTCATAGCTTTTGGATAGGTCACACGGTCTTGCATTTGCGTTTATTCTGTATTTTACCGCTTAAAGTAGGTCTATATGTTCTCTATACAAATATATCCTAAGCTAGGCCCAGGCCTACTTAGTGAGGCTGATAATACTAGGTCATTAGCATGGGCAGTATTGTATCCATTATCAGTCGGTTTCCCGTTACAAATCGCATCCTAACCGAGAGCCTTCCCTCCATAACTGAAGGCAGCGCCTGAAGCGGAACTGCGACCTCCCACCGCGATCCTAGAGGTTGCCCCTGATGACTAGCCTTGCCTGGGATACTGTGAATGAGTGTGTGTGTGAGTGAGTGAATGAACGAGATGAGTTACAGCTCTGCTCAACTCTAAATACTAAATTCTATCAATCACTCGCATTACCTATGACGGTAACTTTGAGCGTGCTGTTTCGTTAAACTGATGTGATGCTTTTTTTTTTTTTTTAGGAATAATCTCAACTCAAGCAGGCCCGTAGACGCGAACGCATTAAAACGTGAATCAAAGATATTTTCTATATTAAAAAAACAAAACAAAAAAACCTACTACATTTTCTTCTTTGCCTGTTTCAATTTTTACATGAGCTACATGAGGATATTTTGTATTGTATAAACATATATATATATTTATATTTTTTTGTGTGTGTGTGTGTGTGTGTATATATATATAATTGTATTATTTTTTTAAGCAAGAAATGAGATACAGTATGATTCTATGATGATATGATTTAATCACAACCTCATGTCATCTGACATTTAGCATTTAAAATATTTAAACAGAAAAGTTTTATTTGATCAATGAGAAGTACAACAGTGTAAAATAAGGGTCACAGAGTCTGATTTAGCATTTAAGGGGAAAATGAAATGAGCATGCATAGACCATGGTCTTAAAGGTTGACCTCTGTATGTCTCTCAAAGGCCCATCTGCACACTGTCTAGACAGACCGACCTATGTCCAGCCCACACGCACACGCACACACACAAACACAAACACAAACACAAACACACACATGCACAATCAGATCAACATATTCTGGACTCAGGTGTCCAGGCCTGATAGGACGCTGGTCAAGCATCTGTGATGCTCAAAGGGTATTCCCATCTTCTTTCATCACACACACACACACACACACACACACACACACACACTCACCACAAACATGCATCCCACATCCCTCGTGTTGAAGGTCATAAGTTGGGGCGAAGCACACATCAGAACCTTTCAGTGGTCCTGCGTAGCACTGGTGAAGAAATGAAAGGCGTCGACAGGGCGGCTCGTCCACGCTTTGATGAGAGGGTGATGGGGCTGACCATGGCGGGGGTTGGGGTATTTCAGAAGAGGGGCCACTGTCAGCGTCCACAGTCTTAAATTTTTTTTTTTGGTGTCTATCCACCATGTAAAGTAGAGATGAAGACCACATTATCTTGGTCCTGAAGCTGGTAATCCAGTTCTCCCTAACAGGCAGGTGAGAAGCAAACAAACACACACACACACACAGCTGTATGTATTAAGCCTGACAACCCCAGTGAAATCACCCTGAGGCTGATAGGGTAATCTCATAATTTCATATCAACACATGATTTGTGCCTTTAACTGCCATTGACAGGATGCTGCTACATTGACTTTCTCTTCATTGATTATGTAGTTGAAAATTAAACTGCTGTGTCCATGCATGTACCCTAATGAGACAAGGCAGGGATGACCAGTGACCACACACACATGTACCCTAATGAGACAAGGCAGGGATGACTAGTGACCACACACACATGGAACATGGAATGACCGCTGAGATCAACTCTTAAGTCACTGCTGCATTTATGAAAACGCATGCAGACACACACACACACACACACACACCTAAAAAAGCTATATGCACATAAAAGCATAAACTCATTAAAAAAGCCAAAGATATTTGTATGCACGGAAACAATTATGTCAATAATACACATGTATCCAAAATAATACACACACAAAAGATAAGCAACACACACACATGCACTTATGCTCACACACAATGATGTACACAATATTCGCATACACACACACATGAATAAATAAATTCACAAACTCTCTCTCTCTCACTCACACACACTCTCTCTCTCTCTCTCACTCACACACACACACACACACACACACACACACACACACACACATACACACACAAACACTCACCATCAGCTCCCAGTCTGCATCATTGACAAGTACCAAGATTCCTGGTCTCCTGTATTCCGAGGGAGAGAATGTGACTTTAGCACACACACTCATAACATCAGACGCACAGCCAGACTGCTGAAGGAAACCTACAGGCCCACATCATGAGTACACTGGGTAACAGGAACCTATTTCACTGAAATGTGCAAAGATAATATCCATCAGAGCGGTGTGAAAGTGAGAGCGGTTATTACATCTACAAAGCTCTAACCCCCACCCCTGGTCATGCTAAGACACACACACACACACACACACACAAAAGAAAATACTACACACGCAGACGTATGTGGAATGTATGTATATTAAAAAAAAAAAATTAACAATCTCTTTGGATACGTGTAAAAAGAGATAAGAAATACATCAACTGATTAAGTTGAAACTATAAAATAAAAAAATCCATTTTAATATTGATCATCAAAAAATATCTTTCCATCTGGCAACGCATGGTCTACCGTTTCTGACATACGCTCAGGATTCTCTATACACAAAAAAACACAGGGTACACCAGTACCTCTAGATCATGTGACACACACACACGATGCTCTTGTTTTTGCTTTGGACTAGCCATGAAAGTAGTAGGCGTGTTGTGACGTCAGGGGGTACATTATACGTATGTGAGCATGAGGTGTGTGTGTGTGTGAGTGTAATATGCTGCTGATAGCTCCTGTGTAAAATACATTGAAAGAGCGATATGCTGTCTGATAGGACCCGTGCTTCACCCTGCTAATATACCCGCGATTCTTTTACATTGCATCTGGGTATAGGACAGTGTGTGAAGATATGTTTTGGCAGGAGCATACCTCCTGTGAGTGTGTGTATGTGTGTGTGTGGAGCAAGGACAAAACATCCCTTTCACCATCACCTACACCAATAACCACACACACTAAATAAGTAATATACAGTGGTGTTTCAAGTAGGGGTAAATGTGTTAAAAAAGAGCCCAGGTAACGCTCCGGTCCTCATCCTGATGACCTATAAACCCCCTCCCCCCTGTATACTCACCCCTCAGCAAATGAGCCCCTATAAATTCCCCATTAAATTAGTCAGATGGCAGACAGAGAGGGGGGTTTGGCTGTGCCTGTGACACCCCCCACCCCTCGCCCCATGAAAACACATTACCCCCCACGCCCCGAAAACTAGCCCTTGCCTGGGCTGGACACACTCAGCATGCACACCAAAACACAGAAAACACATTTTATTTTCACACACCGTAAGCACATGCAAGCACAATGACCCGCTGTTTGCTTTAATGACAAAAATATAATAACACAAACCAAACAAATAAATATCAAGTCTGGCTGTACTGGTGTGTGTGTGTGTGTGTGTGTGTGTGTGTGTGTGGTTACACATGTGGAAAAAAGACTGAGAATCTAGTACAGTTAAAGTGTTTTATATGGTGACGAATGCTATTTTTGTTTTTGTTTCTTTTGAACAATGTCTAAAATGTGTTTGTTTATTTACAAATCTATGCCAAATAAGTATTAACCTAATATTTCTATTGTGTAATATCTGAGTATTAGTTTTGTGTGTTAGAGTGTGTGTATGTCACACTCAATTTTTTTTACTTGTTCAGACATGTATATTCAAGGGTGTGTGTGTACATCTGCATTTGTAAGTGTGGATGCAAGGTGCTTGCATGTGTTTGTATGGGTTGCGTGTGTGTGTGTGTGTGTGTGTGTGTGTTGTGTGTGCGTGCGTGTTTGTGTGCGTGCGTATGTTTGTGCATGCGTATGTGTGTCTGTGTGCGTATTATATGTATTTGTAGGTATGTGTGAGTAGAACAACAGACATGTGCAGACCCACGAACCCCGCCTCTATGTGGGCATATGTTCTTTACAAAGTCTTTGTGTGTGTGTGTGTGTGTGTGTGAGAGAGAGAGAGAGAGAGAGAGAAAGAGAGTGTATTTGTGAATGAATGCGAGTATGAACGCAGGTGTAAATATGCCTTTGGTAGTGCATGCATGTGTGTGTACACTCATACTGCACAAACAACTCAGGTTGTTTCTTTAGTATATTTCTGTGTGTTTATGTGTGTGCGAGTGTGTGTGTGTGTGTGTACTCACACAGTGTCGCCCTGCACAAAGAGCTCGGGTCGTTCCTTCAGCATGTTCCTCTGGATCCACACAAGCAGCTGCTTCATATCCCCTGCAAACGGCAGCCACAGGTCAAAGGTCAGGGGCCAAGGGTTGTGGATCCAACCTCCCGGTCGATCTGACGCGACAGAGACTCGACTGGAGGAAAATGAGTGTGTGTTTGTGTGGGTAAATGCATGAATATCAAGCAGTATGTGTATGCACTTGGACGTGTGAGTGTGTGTGTGTGTTTGTGTGTGTGTGTGTGAGCAAGCATGAATATCAAAAAGCGTATGTGTGCGTCCGCTTGGTGTGTGTGTGTGTGTGTGTGTGTAGATGGGGTGATGGGGGTCTACTGAAGCGGTTCAAGTGCTAAACAAAAACACAAATGCTCTGTAGCTGCTCGGGTTGAGGGGTCTGCCCTTCGGGTTTGGGTGCATCTCTCTCCGTCAAAAACACAGTCCATTGTTAATGCCCCGCGCTACGCCACCAGGGACTGACTGACAAACACATGAAATTAACAAAAACAAAACAAAAAAAATAAAACGCACAAGCATGTGAAATTTCAAATACCACCGTTTACTACCACATAAGCAGAGAAACATTAAATCATCTTTAGGTGACAGCATGTTGCATTAGATATAGCCTAATATTATATCTGTGGATGATTTTAGAGTCGGTCTGACAAGTAATATTATATCTCTGGATGACTTCAGAGTCGGTGTGATAACTTCGAGTTAAATTCCAAGTGCAAGGACAGAATAGTTACTACTAGATAAATACTAGATAAAATATGGCAAAGCTAGCTAACTGAACTACTTTTAAGCAAAGAGAAATTTCTGAGGTACGAGTGCTGTCTACACACTTATGTCAATAAGGTCACAACTGTGACAATCTGTGAGCGAGCAAACACAACATAGTGTTTCACCCACTGGGCAATTTTTTAAAATTAACTAATTAGTGATGGAATGAGGAAAGCTGTATATTCTATATATTGCTAGATATTACAAAATATTTCTAAAAAGTAGTAATGATTAGCCCTATTTCCTCTTATAACAACAAAAACATTATATCCCTAATACCTTTCTGTGTGTGTGTGTGTGTGTGTGTGTGTGTGTGTGTGTGTGTGTCGATGTGCGCATGCGTGTTTCTATACCATGTCTGGATCAACATCCACAGCAGCACATCAGTAGCTGACTGCATCTCCAGATTCAGCCTGTTCCCATACAAAATCAAGGGAAGCAGGCAGAAAGAGAGAGACAGTGAAAGGGAGAACGAAAGAGACAGTGACAAGAAGAGCGAAGGAGAGGAAGAGAGAACAGAGAGAAAAAATATGGAGAACCATATTTTTAGATAGTTTTGGGTTTTCTCCACTAGTAGAATGACATTGAGCTAGAACTAAAATATCCAAATTTGCTTCTTGATCAGCAGAACAATGTGAAATGCAGTCCCACTCATCAGGAGGAGAGTGACATCACACCCAGAACACTGACCCAGTGATGGGCCAGGCGCTGGTCACATAGAAACAGAGACTCATGTGCACAAAGAGGCACACACACACACACAAAGACACACACAGTCTGCCAGTCTCTCTCTCCAACACACACACACACACAACACAACAAACACAAAATTTGTGAAATCACTGGCATGTGCTCACACTTGTATATGTCATACACATACATATACACACACAAACACAACAAACAAAAAACATTAAATGTCCACAATATTGTAGGATCTATGTGTGTGTGTTTACATAAACATACATTTACACACACAATAATTGAACAGAAAGAAAAATGACAACACTTTGCCCCCACACAGAAACACATTTATCGATGCCACCACTACTAAAGCTATACAATTAAAGACCTCACTCCCCGTATTACACCGCTGAAAAACATAACAAAATGATGTCTGGTAAGAGTAACAGAAGCAAAAGCCATTTCTTTTCCGTCTTTACAGTATATCTCTTGAATGCGACGGTGCCACATCTGTGTGTGTGTGTGTGTGTGTGCGCGCGTGCGCGAGTGTGTCCGAGAGCACGCGTCTGAGCGTGCGTGTGCACACGTGTACGTATGGGAATACAATTCCGATGTCGTCGCTCAGCATCACGACTCGACATCCTCGCCATCCTAACCGCCTGGGCAGCGTTCAACGACACTCAGCATTCCGGAATCATCACCAGCAGTAGCAGCAGCAACAGCATATTCAGCCCAGCATTCAGCCACACCAAGGAAATCCAACTACCTCATTACCTGCCTGTGAATCTCCTCATCTTTACTTTTATCTTTTGCGCTCTCTCTCTCTCTCTCTATTAAACAAAGCCTGAAAGCAGAACAACCATCCAGATGTCCAAAGGATGTTAAAAAAAAAAGAAAAAAAAAAAAAGGTGTGTGTTTGCGCATAAGTGTGTGTGTGTGTGTGTGTGTGTGTGTGGAAGTGGTGGTGGTGGTGGTGGGCACTAATGTGTTTGTGGAGACCTGATGCGTCAGGCAATTCAGTAGCGAAGCAAAGCACTTTGCTTTGCTAACGCTAATGGGAAGGGCTAACTTACAGGGGGGAACTGAGCACAAAAACAACGGAGAAGAGAGGAGAAAAAAAGAGAGGAGAGAAGGGGAGGGAGGGAGAGAAGGGGAGAGGGAGAGAGAGAGAGAGAGAGAGAGAGAGAGAGAGAGGAAGGGAGGGAGAGAGAGAGGGAGGGGGAAGGAGAGACAGGCAGAGCAGACAATGCAAGGGGGAGGGAGAGAGAGATGGATCGAGAGACTGAGAGAGAAAGAATGAGAGAAAGAGGAAGGCACCCTGATTGAAGAAAGAGTGGGAAAAAAACAAAGACAGAAATGAGCAAGACTGAGAGACAATGAAAGGGTGAGATTGGGGGGAGAGAGAGAGAGAGAGAGAGAGAGAGAAAGAGAGAGAGAGGGAGAAAGAGAGGTCTGAGGAGGAATTCCCCTGTATGGAAGCCCACATGGCTCAATCAAGGAAGCCGCTCCCCTCATGAAACAGCATGGGTTTTGAGAAGTCAGCACACCACATCATGTGTGTGTATTTATATGTGTGTGCGTGTGTGTGAGTGTATTGGTGAAGGCGTTTGTGCTGGCAGTCTATGCAGCTGTGTGTGTGTGTGAGAGTGTGTGAGAGAGGAGGGGGTATGGAGAGGCTGTATCAGGTTAATTGGATCGCTGTCAGAGTCTTCAGTTGTGTAACGATCGCCGTACCTTCCAGAAGCCCTGAGCCCCTCGCCCGCCTGCCACACCTATAAAGAAGAGTGATGCTTGCCTGGGCCCAGAGCTAAGGCAATGACTATTGACTTTCGCCACTGCAGGTCTAAAAACAGAGGCAATCACTCCCACACTCATCTGTCCTCTACCAGGACCACTTTAAAAAGCAGCACATACACACACACATATCCACACTCGGAATATAAAGTCTCCGTCACTTCCATGTGAATATGTAAACGGAGGACGGGGTGGGCAAGCACCTCCGTGTGCATGTGTGTGTGTGGTGTGTGTGCATGTATTTGTGCGTGTGTGTGTGTGGTGTGTCTACATGTATTTGTGTGTGTGTGCATGTATTAGTGTGTGTGTGTGTGTGTGTGTGTGGTCTGTGTGCATGTATTCGTGTGTGTGTGTGGTGTGTGTACATGCATGAGGAGAGACAGCAGGCTCCTCATGTTTGCATTGTGCCTGTTCCATCACAGTGCTCACAGATGAGGTGAAGTGGTACATAATGCGGGCAAGCTAACACAGACACGCTAACACACACACACACACACACACACACACACACACACACACACACACATACACACACAGTGCATGGGCGAAAGAAGGCGGAGCAGAGGTGGAAGCGAGGAAAATGATGTGCTTGCGTCACGGCAACAAGGTGCATGCTGGGACGAAGGTCTATCTGTATGGAGGGGTGTGTGTGAGTGTGGTGTGTGTGTGTATACAATGTTGCTGGCGTCACAAGTACAAACCATCACTTCGCTCGCCTCTGCTTTCCCTGTCCTCATCTTTTTCTCATTCTTCCTCTCTTTCTCTCCCTCATTCTTCTTCTCTTTCACTCGCTTTTTCTTTTTTCCCTCTGTTTCAGCGGCCCCTCTGTTTCTCCGGTATTATGACTATCATTATCATCGTTATCTGTGGGAGGGACAGAATGAAGTCATTTATCTTGCTGGGGTTAGGAGGGTGAGTGTTACTATGACGGCGAACAGGGGGGATGGGGGGGACGTCTGTCTATGTGTGTGTGTGTGTGTGTGTCTGTGTGTGTGGCAGGGGGGTGTGAAAGCCTAACTCATCAATCATCCACATGTGTTTCTGGAAAAGACACCGAAAATTTGGGAGGGGGCGTGAAGGGATGGGCACAAATTATGCCTGAACCTGCTTGTCATATACTACACCGCAAGGGGCTTGGGTAGGCCAGCCGTGACCTCGCAGCCTACACACACACACACACACACACACACACACACACACACACACACACAGAGGTTCTGCCGATGGGGTTCCAAGGACCTCCACCAAGGTCAGGCCTCCTTTCCTGCACACACACATACACTTTCTTGCTCCACGTCCCGCGACCACATTCCCTCCTGTGGTCAACTTTTGTCCTCGGGTTGTCGTGGAGACTCCAGTGCCTCAGAGACGACCCCTTCTGTTGTTTGTAACGGTTTTGTTGAGGTCAGGACAAACGCCGGCCGTAACAAAAGGGCCGCTCTCGCCGTTCCCACCTCGGGACGCTGGGAAGCCAAATGCGTCCACGAGGCAGCTTCTGTGGGGCTCTCCAAATGTTGCACGCTAGCAGGAAATTAGCGCAGCCTACTGCATACACTTACTGAGAGGGTCAAGCAAGAGCCTGTGCGTGCGCGCGCACACACACACACACACACACACAAATCAACACAGCTTCACAAATACTCCCGTACAAATGTATGAGTAGTAACAACAATATTTAAAGTGAAATAGAGGAAACAGTCAAAACTTCTGAGACAAAATAAAAAGATGAGGAAAACTGAGACATTCCAAACTTTCAATGAATTCACTGAACTCCAGGACTTTTCCAGGTGTTAAAAAATGGGCTCCCATAATTCAATTACTTTTTAAGGTTTTCCGTGACCATGGGAATCCTGAAAGCCAGCTCAAAGCCTTCTCCACTTTGACAAATAAACAGTGCTCATCAAATCCTCCCCGACAAACAAACTTAACTGCCACAAACACAGTTCATTGAATGTAAACAACAACAAACCCTTTTTCCTTGTAAATCTCCCCATTATTTGGACATAAGAATGTCTTGGGCTGTTGGTATGACTGTCTAATACTTTGCAAAAAATAGTCAGACTGAAAAAAACAAACTCTGACAGACTTTTGCAAGGCAGCTTGCTTTGGGAGAGAATACAACCCTGCAGGGAGGCAACCCGTTCACTGTGAGCTCACTTTCCTGAACTCGTCCCATGCTAGAGTGTTCCGCTACCACAGAGGCTCATGGGAAGCCTGGTCAGTCTGACTCTCCTTCCACTGTCCTGCGGTCTGAGCAGGTGAGGACCCTCTGCTGGATCAAACGCCAGTCCGACTCACTCCGTACTCACTGAGCGGCTGAACAGAGGACTCAGAGGTCCTTTTTTTCCCTGAGTTATTCTTCCCTCATTTCTTTCCTGCCTATTTGCTCACTCTCAGCCCAAATTTTCATCCTCAATATCCCTCCAGGATGCTGGTGGAATGTGAAAGAGAGAGAGAGGGAGGGGGAGGAGGAGGAGGGAGGAAGAGAGATAGAGAGAGAGTGTGTGTGAGAGACAGAGAGAGAGAGAGAGAGAGAGAGAGAGAATGAGCTGGGGCATTTGTTCTACCAAGCGTCCAAAATGATTGCACACAAAAAGGACTTAGCGCTTTGTCACAATTGTCCCAACCAGCCCCTCCCAAACTAACCCCCCTCCCTCCCACACACAACCCAACTCCCTTTTCCTTTCCCCCTCATCCAAACCACCCCCACCCCCCAATACCTTTCCACTGACCTCGGCGTCATGGCGAAAAGACCCATCAACAGTATCAGTGGCTGAATTTACAAGTGAAAGCCCCACAATAGCAGAGCAGTTAGGGGAAGAATGGGCCCAGGCCTGGGGCCTCACAGATGTTGGTGGTAGAGGGGGAGGGAGGAGGGGGCACTCTGGTCCATTGTTGTGGAAGAGGAAAGCAAAGGGAAAGAGAGAAAAGAGGGTGAGAGAGAGGGGAAGGGGAAAAGGGAAAGTGAGGGGGGGGGGGAGAGGGGTATAGAGAGACGGGTCGGGAGGGAGGAGTGGACGGCAGCTTTTTAAGACCAGATTTGCAGCAGTGGATTTGCTGCGGAGGAGGTGGTGGAGTTCAGTGGTGGTGTTCGGATTGTGCCGCCACCTTAGCGGAAACAGGGGGGAGGGGAAGGGAGGAGAAGAGAACAGAGGAGAAGAGAATGGAAGAGAGGAGACGAGATGAAATGAGGAGAGGAGTAGAGAGTAGAGAAGAAGAGAAAAGAGAAGGTGAGAGGATAACAGAAGGGAAGTGGGGAGAAAAGAAAAGAAGATGAGAGGAGAAGTGGAAAGGGGGAGAGCAAAGGAGAACAAAATGGAAGAGAGAAGATGAGGTCAGACGAGAGGACAGAAATGGAGAGAGAAGAAGAACAGAGGCGAGGATAACAGAAGGGAAGAGATATGAGATGAGAAGAGAGTGAGACAGAGAAATCGAGTGAGTTGAAAAGAGGAGAAGAAAAGCAAAGGGAAGGGGAGGAAGAGAGGAGAGGTGAAGAGGAAGAAAAGAGGAAGAGGAGAAAGAAAACACAAACTGTCCAGGGCCTGGCTGGCCTGGAGCAGGTGTCCAGAGGAGTGTGTGAACTGCACTCAAACAGGGTCAGCAGTGCAACGACAACGCCACCAAGGGAGGGATGGAGGAGGAGAGGGGAGTGGCAGATGGAAGAGAAGAAGGAGGGGGAGAGAAAGTGAAGGATGTAACAGAGAAGTAGAGAAAGAGAGAAACAGCGCAAAAGAAAGTGCAAGAGACAGTCTGTGTTTGGTTGTATGTGTGTGTGTGTGTGTGTGTGCCCCAGAGTGAGAGAGAGAGACTGCATGGTGTGATATGATTTGTGTGTGTGTTTTTTTTGTGCATGTCCAACGTCCAGTTGGCAATGAGGGGCCCCTTTCCTTTCCTCTTGGCCATGGAGCAGGAGAGGCCAGCAGGGCAAACCCCCCTCCACCACCACCAACCCCCCTTGTGTCAGTTTTTTGGCTGTAAGTAACCAGACAGATATATGCAGGCAATTAAGCCATCAACACCACAGAGGGTCAAGAAGTTTTCTGCACAGGAAACACAAATGAAAGTGTGAAGAAAAAGGAGAAAAAGGAAAAAAAGGAAAAGAACATTCAGTCTGTTAACCTCATTGTGTTTAACGGTACCTTGATGTCTAATGCTTTTTTTTGAAGGGGGGGGCTACTTGACATCTCCAATTTCCTTTTTGTCTTTTGTGATTTTTTAACTAAGGCAATTCAGATGTGCCAGGACCATTTCAACATGTCAGGAACTCAAATCCAGCAAGTCCTGAAGACTTAGCTTGTGCTCTTACTTACAGGGCTCTGATTGGCTGGGTAACGTCACATGATGATCCTTGACCCCATCAAACAGTAGCTCTGCTCCGCCCCTGCAGAGAAAACAGGGAGATGATGATGTCATAAAGGGGGTTCCATGGCAACCTTCAAAAAGGCTGAAACTAATACATGATCTTTCTGGAAATAGCACAGCGCCTTCAAATCATCTGCCCCCAAATACCTGACTGATACTGATTGATGTTGTAAACTCCTGTTACCTTGAGCAAAGCCTGACTCAAGATGAAGAGAGAGCATCAGCCAATGAGCTGTCAGTTTCTATCAAATACTAACTCCTTGATTAAGCTGCTCACTGCCAAATGTTTTAATGCTGCATAGAGTTCATTTCTGGTGAAACTCGTTGCTAGGATCATAGCAAAATGCCACAGAAAACATGAAATCTGAAATCTGTTGATGCATGTTAGTCGTTAAATTAAATTTCAAATCCAGCATAAAAGTTTCTCTACACCGCAAGTTTCACTCATGCAAAACACGTTTAAATGATATATATGTGCATGACATTAATGATGGCAACACAAAAGAATTCTAATGACAAAACCATCAGAAATATCAGTGCAATACTATACACTTTAAGTACAGGAGAATTTGTCCCTGGTCAGTGCACAACAGAGGCAACAGATGCGGGTCATGCTCCTGTCCTGTCCTAACACGGCTGACATCCTTGCTGACCCTGCCCTGACCTGTACATTACCTAATGGATGACTGAACTCACAAATGTTAGTCAGGCTGAGCTAATTAACTCAGGCCTGTCTGACCCTATGACCCTTCATTAACGAGTAGACAACTAGTGTCTATGGATCTGCTTCCCAAAGCATGGTAGGTAGATTATTACAGAGAGAGAATGAGCGTGTGTGTGTGTGTGTGTGTGTGTGTGTGTGTGTTGAAGCAGGATATAGTGACAAATCGAAAGAAAGTGACAGCAATATATTTAAGGTCTAAGCACTGACTGAATGACAGAGATTGAGTGGGGAGTTAAACCATTCCATGGTATGTGGAAATAAGGCGAAGTGTCTGAAGATGTCGATATGAAACCTTCTCAAAGTACCACTGCACACCAGGGAATGACGAATTTCAGCTAAACTGAGCCCCTGCTCGGCCTGCCACTGTTTTCCTTGTTTCTCTAGCTGCGCCCAGAGGTGACCTGGCTGTGTAGGCAGGAGTCAATGTGTCTGTGTGTGGCAATGTTTGTGTAGCGCTGTGACCTCAGACCATGCTGAGGCCGGTGCCTGGTCCAGATGCAACACCACCTCAGCTTCAGCTGGGCCTCTGACATCACTGCTGGACGAGAGGAGGAGGAGGAGGAGGAAGAGAGGTGTTGTGGGGAGTGCAGCACTGGGCTGGTGGTGTTTTTGGGTGCGGAGGGTAGTGATGATAACCTCACAAAAATGCCTGACATCAACAGTACACATAAGCTACACACAAACACCATCTATTCAGTCCATTCACTGTACCCTACAATGAAACATACAGATAGAGAGTGAAAGAGGGAGGGGAGGGGAGGGGAGGAGGGAAGGACGGAGGGAGGGAGGAAAGACGAAGAGATCAAGGGGATAAGCGATAAAAGAGATGCAAGCGAGTGCTGGAGAAAAGGGATGGAGATGAAAGAGAAAAGAGCTGGTACAAGAAGAGAGAAAGAGAGAATGTGTGTGTGTGTTTCTATCCAATAAAGCTGAGTGTACTGACACTGGGGGTGAGGCAAATACGCAGAGAAGCATAGAAGGGTAGTAAGGATAGATAGATAGATAGATAGCTAATGAATGATGGAGAGAGAAAAAAGAAATGGAGAGAAAAGTGATGGGAGAGAGAGAGATGGGGAAAGAGAGAGTGAGAAGGATGGAGAGAGAGTGAGAAACCGACAGTGAGGGATGGAGAGAGAGAGATTGAGAATGGGAGAGAGAGATGGGGAGGGAGAGAGAGAGAGAGAGAGAAAGAGACTGAGCGTGATGTTCTCTCTTGCAGCAGGTGCAAAGCTCCATAAAGAGGGCTCACATCCCCTTGGAGAATGCCCAGTTGTCCTCCTCTCCCTGTGCACTTTGCTCTGCTCCCCCATCCCTCTGGCCCTCTGCCTGCTTCCAACCAGCACAGAGGCACACACAGACTCAGAGATGGGGAGAGAGGGAGAGGGAGAGGGAGAGGGAGAGAGAGGGGAGAGAGAGAGAGAGAGAGACTCGCCTACCTCACTGGGTCATCTGCCCCTGACACGACCATCGATATGCTCACTGCACTTTATGTTTGTTCATTCTGACCACATTTTATGGAAGCCAGCTAATCTTAGCTAGGCTAATACACCACTGAGTAGTAACAATCACATACAGTCCGTCTTGAAAATAAAAATCATGCCGTATTTCAGGAGTGGATTAAAAATTCACTATCTGTGTCTAAAGCACTTGAAGCTTATATCCAACATATATATTTCATATCATTACAATTTAGACGATAGGCTGCAACATTTTCCATTACCTAAAACCGAGTGAAAGAATGATACAAGGTGGATGTTCGTAATCACTGCACAATCAGACAATACAATCCAGCCAACTCATATTGGAATGAATTAAAATGAATATCAAATTAATATTCATGTTTTCTATCGATGCCCCCCCCCCAAATGTTTTGAACCACAGTAGGCTATTGGTATTTAAATACACAGCCTACGCGAATATCTTACTTCTGATTAGGTTATTATCTTTGGTAAAGAGCAACCAAATAACCTCGGTTATCTTTACTAATTTAACTCGCATGGTTTAAAGCCTTTCTGCTACAACGTGGTTGTCATTCATATAACGCGGTATATCGAAGATTCCCCGCACCATACATGTTTTCAAGTAGCCGACTACACGTTTTCCACTGAGCCACTAGTTAGTTTAATATTTTGAGCTCCTCGGGTACGCGACTCACAGGCAGATAACCTCACACAGACGGACAGTAGTGTCACAGTTGTAACGTTACATCGGGTTGCCTGCATGCACGCGATAGTGTGATCCCCATTCTGCAGATTTGCGGCTTGCAACTTGACCTTCCACAACACTCGTTAAGAATTATCAAACAGCATCGTTTGCTGCATCTTCCTCACAGGCTAAAAAGTTGTATAAACCTGAATTAGTAGACTCGTGTACGTGTTAACACAGACAACGTGTTAATATGCGCATTGACGAGTGTCTGGTATGTTTTTTATTGTTTGTATTGGATTACTTGAAATTAACATTAGTCAACCCGCACATAGTAAATAGTTATTAAACTGTTAAACAACAAATTTCGTACTAACCCAAACTCCAGATGTAGGGCTATGGGCGTCGCCATATTGCTTTCAAAACCCGGAAGTGATGTAATTAGCGGAAGAAACATACTTCCCTCTGTTTGAAAACTGTAGGCTGTATGATAAAATATCACAAGTAGCCAAAAGAAGTAAGCACTTATTATATTTTTTGAATCCTGTTGTTTTCAGCTATTTGTTACTTTTAATACATGAAACCAGTAATAGTAATTTATTTATCAATAAATCTTGGCATGAACATCCATTGCTTCAGGCTACTGTTATCTGCAGAAAAAAAGCAGCATTCCCTGCCACAAATTGCTTACTGTCACAAACACACACATTGGCCACACACAAGTTGGCATGTTGTGTGTGTGTGTGTGTGGTGCCACCATGCCACCCCCGACCAATCTTCACCCCTCCTCTTTTGCCCTCTGTCATATCGGTGACAGCCTTGTCCCGTTTGGTGGGGCAGATTGAATTGCAAATCTGATGCCTTCTGTTGGCGTCCGAATCTTCAGTGGTCTTTTTACAGGCACCCATTCATGTGGTAATGGGGAAGAGTTTGAGCGTAGGGGGCCAGGGGTGACAGGGGCGAAGGGTGAGGGGAAGTCAGTCGACCAGTCTCAGGGGTGAGCCATCAGCAATGTGGATTTCTGTGTACATTAGGCTGTAACATAAACACCTGCATCTTCTTGATTGTGTATTGCTCTCTCTCTCTCTGTCTCTCTCTCTCTTTCTCTCTCTCTCTCTCTCTCTCTCTCCCCACACCCCCACACCCCCATGGCCCCCTTCCCTAAAGCCTATATTTTTGTGTTCGTGCCAGCAAGGGGCCCTCTTTGGCACACACCAGTTGTTGATCTGTGACTCATGTTTGCAGTTTGCGCCACAGTTCTGTAACAAGAACATTCTTCTTCAAGTGCAGTGCAGTGCCTTGAACAGGCATGTGAGGAGAGACAGAGAGCATAACCTGTGATTTACATGTTAATCTTCTTTGAAGCATGTGTGTGTGTGAGTGTGCACATTTGTGTGTGTTTGCATACATGTAGCCTATCTGTGGGTGGGTTTGTAAGCTACATGGAGTCATAGAGAGAGAAAGAGAGAGAGAGAGATTTAGACAACAAAGTGTTAAGGCGCCAAAACATGTCATCCAGTCACTTCTCATTTGCTAAGCCTCTCAGAACATGACATGCAGTTCCTACGCTGTCACAACTTCTCTGTATAAATCCCATATTGATCACATGCTAGTTATACTCTAGCCAGAATGCTATAGCTTGTGAGATCACTTCCTTCCCATTATGACACAGTCAAACCCCACGGCTAAAGCAGCCTTTCCATGCAGTTAGGTTGGTGCTAAAATTTAGTGGTTCAAACTTGGTTTAATGATGGCTAGTGGGCCAAAATTATTACTGCACATGACCACAAATACATACAGATACACACAGAGACTCACTCCAGCTCAAAATCCATCTATCAATCCATCCTTTAGCCTAGCTTACTCAATGCAACCTCAAAGCTGAAAAGAAACGCACACGTTATGGGTTTCCCCTGAAAGGAGTTATGAGCAAGTGGAATCCCACAGATGTCAGGGCTGCTCTGATATAGTAGCGAAGGCCATGCTGTCACACTGAAGTAGGCTAACTGACAATGGGGGACACAATTGACTCAGAGTGAAAAGCTGGAGAAGAATGAAGGTGAACGGGAAAGCACGGTTGCTGCTGAATGGCCGTGTTTGCTTGTTTCAGTGAGCACATATAGAAAATATAAATTAATATGTTACACACTCAGGGAAACAATAGTGGGGGGGGGGGCTATGTCACTTTATCACACTCCATGCAATGATGGAAACGTGAGATACTTTGTGTATACGATATGGGCGCTAACTCATAGGCTTTGTTTGCTCGGTATTGTTGAAGGAATTTTCTCCCACTCTCTCTCTTTCTCCTTTTTTCTGCTTGGCCTGCTCCGCAGTCATATCTGTGTAGCTTTAGGAGAATAAGCTCTTGTTAAACATTCCCCCGAGCCTCCGAAATGTCCCCAGCACAGTGACGTGTGACGGACAGTTCTGCTGCGCTTTTGTCCCCCCCATAGGGGCCATGGAGCGTGGGGTGGTGTTGGAGAAGGGGGGGGGGGCAGTTGGTTCTCTGCATGCCCCTGTGTCTCTGTCGCCAAGCTACAGGGGTACGTCAGAGTGTCAGGGGTGCCAGGACGATCTCTCCCTGCCTCGTACCCAGCTGTGCCACACACTGATGTGAAAGAAGTCTCTTTCTCTCTCTCTCTCTTCCTCTGTAGCTCCCTCTCTCTTGTCCTTCTCTTAGTACTTCTAATCAAACAAACACACACACACACACACACAGATTCATCAGAGAGTATGATGGCCCCTCTGTACCCCAATCGCCTCCATCTTGTCTCTTCCTGGCCTGGACACGCAGCCAGAGTCATGTTGCCCTGACGCACACGCAGCTTTCCTCCAGCACGCATGCCCGATGCCGCAGTGCATACGCTCTGTCTCTCTCTCTCTCTTGCTCTCTCTCTCTCTCTCTCACACACACACACATATATATATATATATATATATATATATATATACACACACACACACACGCACACAAATCAACACATACATTTTTAGTTAGACTCCCACCATTTGTACACACACTACCAAAGGCGAAGAAACACAAATTCTTGAAAAAACACAAAGGAGCACACACACACACATATAAACATATATACAGAATATTCGGAAATGACACATGCACAGAAATCATACAAACACATTAATACAGACTTATGCCATGTGCACAAACACATATCACACACAGACACTTTAATATTACTGTTATAATGTACACACGCTGAACAAATCATGGGAAAATAAATCAGTAACACTCATTTAAAGACATCCAAACATGTTAAAGTGTAAATATCTGTTACAGTTAGAACATTTTGTGCAAAGTTTGTGCAGGACTTCATCTTAGTATTTGTTTGTGAAATTTGTTGTCTGTTTAAAAAGTCACACATTTTCAAACTTTAATTATTTGAATAAATAAAATTTTCTTATAATTCATCTGAGTATGCTGCAGGGGTCAAGTACATGAAATGCTCTTTGCTCAGAATGCCAACCACCAAACAGCGCTGGCTCTTTGAGCTACTAATGAAACAGCAGCGCCACCTTGTGGCAGAAAGTGAAAACTACTCCATTTAGACAATGCTGAAAAATGCGCTCAATGAGCTCAAATGAACTCAGATCTTTTTACTCTGACTTTTAAAGTATATCAAAGGGGGTATGAGTATGTTCTTTAGGTTTAGTCTTTCTGTACAGTATTGTTAGCCCACAATATCATCATCAACATTCATTTGCACATCGCAAAAACACCTTGCCATCGCCTTGCCATTTTACTTTCCATTTGGCTTAATGATACATTTTGCATCACACCTTTTGATTCAAACAGGAAAATGAGAAAAGTATTAACAGTGACTACGAAGAAGCGAACAGCAAACAAAACAAACAAACAAACGGAAAAAAACGATAGCGAACTCTAACAAAATGGGGCACAGAAACTCACTCAGCTTAGTTTTCCTTGCCCTGTTCAGATAGTTGCTAGCTGCTGGTTCACTATTCGGGCTATGTTGTACCAACTTTTCTCATTCTTTTCCCTATACCGACAGACCTAAGTGACCTTGAAGACCAGGGCTCTGGGTAGGAATACTATGGAACTGTCCTTTGAAAAAATGTCATGTCTCTAAGCGTTTCATGGTAAAACTAAAGGAAAATTTCCACATTTGTGGATAATTAAGTAAATTTGTATATTTTTATTGGTACATCTTGGGTCCCTTAGTACCATTTGATTGTCATTTACAGCCTTCCTGAGTACTGTTGATCATGTCCATCACTTTAAAAACACAGTGCTGTTCTGCCTGATCATCTCATAGCAAACTTCAGCAGGATGATGTGTCACAAAGCTCAGGCAAGTCTGCAATGATATTCGAACTAAAGAGCTTCCCTTACAGTCAACATTGTTTTGGTTCTTACCAATACATGTGGAATTGTTTGCAAACCTAAGAATATGAACCAGTTTTGAAAAAGAGTTATGCTGACTGACAAGGTAATAAATGCGATTTCGGGTTCATATAGATGAGACATATTCGGTTTCATTTTACATTTGTGAAGAAGCCATAGGGGGAGCCGAGAGAACCTTTATTCACCCTGTAATAAGCCATTTAGCCATCAAGTGACTACAAAACTGGTAAATTAATCTATAAACAGCAAAAAAAAATATCTCCCGTCCCACACCACTGTCCTCTGACACTTGCCAATTGTTACAAACCTAACCTTGAACCTAACCTAACTTGAATCTAACAACAGTGGCAAGTGCCACGGAACTGTAGGTATATCACACGGACACTGGGGACATCACAGGGGACAGTGGGCACATCACAGGGGACAGTGAGTACATCACAGGGGACAGTGGGCACATCACAGGGGACAGTAGGTACATCACACAAGACAGTGGGTACATCACAGAGGGCAGTGGGCACATCACAGGGGACAGTGGGCAGATCACAGGGGACAGTGGGCACATCACAGGGGACAGCGGTTGAGCGCCACAAGACAGTATGAGTGGCACAGCAGAGTGCACAGGAGTGGGGTGAGCCATCAGCAACAGTACAGTCGGTACGTCATACAAGACAGTGGGTGAGTGCCGTGGGAGGGTAGGCAAGCATCACAAGACACTATGAGTTGGCGCAGGACAGTGTACAGGACAGCAGGTGTCACTAGACAGTTGATGAATGGGCTAGGACATTTTATGGGATATTAGGTAGGCCTAAGTGGTGCAAGCCACCAACAACCAACACTACAGTACAGTAATTGCTCCACTGGTTGTCACGTAAGTCATCCTTGCAATATCAAAAGTAGCCTAAAGCATTTTTAAAACATTGTAGCCAATTAAATGCCTGTAGGGGCCCAAATTATATGTGTAGCTGTTAAATCAGAAATGGTTTAATTGTTTAATACACTATAGAAACCAGATTTTCACGTAGCCTCAAATATTTCTGTCCAATCATGATTGATTGTCCTTAACAAACACTGATTGGGCTGTCGGTACCACTCAAAGGCAGTAAGTCTTATTGTGTTTTTTGGCAAGGTGTGCCACCCTGGAGTTAGAAAATAGAGTCGTTTTTTTGTGTTTTATCAGCTCTTTTATGCCCATTAACAGCCTATTGAGGGTGTTATTACAGGTGAATAGGCTAAAATTAACTAATAGATATCCCCACAAAACTTCCTCAGCTGATTTTTCACAATTGCATGTTTTCTGAAATATCATGTATAAATATGTAAATGAGGCATCATACGCCCTGAATTTTGTCCCATACTGTAAAGGTATAGAGGTTAAACAGCCTAACCTCTATTATTTCTAGAAGTCTACCCCCTGTAGGTGTGATTTCACATGCACTCAGACAAGTCCCACCTTATTCCACTTCATGAACAATGTATAATCCTCTATAATATTTGCATTGTATTGCAATGCATTGATTTTCAATGTACACCCATGGGGCTTTAGGTAGGTAGTACATCCCAAAATTGTCCATGTTAACATTCAATTCATATTCGGCATAGCCAGACTTTCCACAAAAAGCATATTTCAGTGGATACTGGCTCATGTATGTTCAAAGTATTTCAGAAAACTTGCAATACAAAAATTGTTGCTTTAATGTAAATACTAATTTTCATCCTAGCACCCATAATATATCCCATAATATATCCCTTGGCTTATAATGGGCATAAATAAAGTGATAATACAAACAAAGCTACCACCAATGCAATGCTGTCATTTATTTTCTTACTCTAAGGCGGCATACCATTCCAAAAATCACTCTGTGCCTAACTGCCCTCAGATGGTAGTGACCAACCCTCTGTCTCAAGGACTATTTCATTTAAAGTCTCCTCCACTTGCATAAATGTAATGTGAACGCGAACCGTACCCAATGATATAAAAGCCATTGTATTTTGGCCTGAACCAAAGCCACTTTCTTGACGTGTTGCCTACTTCTAATTAGCCTACCAAAAATGTAGGTCGACCATTCCATTGAGGTCCGCCTCAATTAGACTACATATGGCGGTTGTTAGTTAATATCTGGTGCCAGATCCACTGGCACAACATTTCAGGAAAAAGGGAGGAAATTTGAAAATACTGTAGGGCCTATATATACTGTATATAGTCGATATTACATGGTCTGAACTATGTCTGTATTGTTGTGGAATGTCGGGAAGTAATCTCATAGACAACAGAGCACGTAAAACAGCTGCAAAGATTCACGGGGTGGGGAAAGGGGCATGGAAACTGGGAGTGGGCTAAACGAGTAGTTACTTCGGGCAGAGTACCAGAAAAATTAAAGCGCATTTGAATTTTCTCGGACAGATCCGCCTCAGTCTTTGAAAGGTAACGTAGAGCGGTTTGAATGGTGATACTTTACGGAAGTAACCTTACGGAAATATCTGCGCTTGTGTGAAAGGGAAACTAAGTTGGCTGCACTGTTTCCTTGACCAAAATATTACAGTTCTGCATGTGTAGGCCTATTTTGTATGCATGGCATTTTTGTGTCCAAAATACTGTCTGTGTAGATGTATATTGTATTACTGAGTCCACGGTCCTTTTGCTGTCGTGTAGTGTAGGGCTACAGCAGAAGTAAGACTACAAGCCAGGTTTAATATCCACTTTTAGCGCGCTAAGACGACAAGATATTTGCCTAATTTACCAGCTTAGTTGTTTGCGTAGACGTGGTTCCCGAACCATTAAAGTTCAGAATTGCAAATGATTTAAACGATAGCCAACTTCAAATTAGGGTAGGCCTAATAAGTAGTGTAAGCCTAATTGTAAGTGTAATCTTGTAATTTATTATTGTAATTTTTTTTTTTTTTGGGGGGGGGGGTCAAACAGGTCATAAGGATCTTGGCCTCTTGTATTTCAAAACAATTTTTAAAAAATGTCCAGCGCTTCCAGTTCACACCACTTCATTCAAATTGAGCCTATGGGCTCTGAAGCAGACAGGGTTGTAATCAACGTCGGTGGGGTGCGATATGAAGCTTGTAGGAGCACCCTCATGTCCATCCCAGACACTCGGCTCTCCAACCTCGTCTCTTGCACCAGTGGAGGTGACACACAGGAACACACAACCTCTTGAGTTTTTCTTCGATCGTGACCCAGGAGCGTTCGCCCCCATCCTAAACTACTACCGCACTGGGAAACTGCACTGCCCACCAGATGTGTGCGGTCCTTCGTTCGAAGAGGAGCTCGCCTTCTGGGGAATCAGTGAAACTGACATAGAGCCGTGTTGCTGGACGAACTTCCGACACCATCGGGATGAGGAGGAGGGGCTGGCAAAGTTGGAGCCGGATGAGGGACCCCCAGGCTACAGCACTATGGCGGGTGGATCGGGGAGATTGCAGGCATGCTCAAACGCTTGCAGATCAAAGCTGTGGCCCCTTTTTGATGATCCCCATTCATCTGTGGTGGCCAAGGTTCGTTCATTTTTGTGATAGTTAATGTAGTCTATACTTCTGTGTGATACATCTTTTTTTGATGAGTTAGTTGGTATTGAGAAGGGTTATTACCAGTCCTTTAAAGATGAGGATTGTGTGTTTTTATGTCTCTGTGTGTGTGTGTGTGTGTGCGTGTGTAAGGGAGATAGCAAACAGCAGGTTTTGTGCAGTGGAATCACTTCAGAATTGCAAAGACAATTATGTAGATATCCTTACTGAATTAATACTAATATTAATACTAATTAATAACTCTATAATAATCATGAAATGATCTAAGTAGGTCCTGTCACATGGTTGAAAAAGCAAAAGTCAGAATATTAGTCTGGACACTTGATAAGACATACATTTACTCTGAGGTGGTGGATGGGCACTTTATTTGAACCTATTGGTTCAGACTTTAATTTATATTATCTGATTAATTGTTAGAATTTCTCATTAAGAAATGCAATATTGAGTGGAGATGCTATGACGGTGCTAGCCTGGACACCTGTTGTCTCCCCTATTTTGGTTTGCAATTTCAGCTCTTCCTGGGCTTTGGCATTTCCAATACATCATTTAGCTGCATTTGAGAGAGCCACCAGAACAGGAAAAGATTAAGAATGAAACAAAACAAAACATTATGACTAAATGATTTTGACTTCAAACTAAATTTGTAAGAATGAAACAAAACAAAACATGACTAAATGATTTTGACTTCAAACTAAATATATCAACGTCAGAAATATTTTCCCTTGATCTTGTGTTTTTTCCACTGACAGATAATCAGCCTGGTTTCCTTGTTCTTCATCCTGATCTCCATTGTTGCTTTCTGTGTTGGCTCTCATCCAGAATACCCAGACATGTCTGCTTCACTGTTCTTTGATACTGAATATGAGTACACTGGCGGAGAGTATGTGATGACAGAATATAAAACAAATAGTGTAATGATAGTGGAGCTTGTCTGTACCGTGTGGTTCACTATTGAGTTCTTGATTTGCATCACTTCCTGCCCGAGCAAGAAGAAGTTTTTCATGAACATCCTAAACATCATTGACTTTGTGTCCATCCTGCCCTTTTATGTGGAAGTGTTTAAACGCGGAGTACTGTCTCAGATAACCATGTTCTTCTTGGGGTGTCTGCGTGCAGTTCGCTGCGTGCGACTCCTCCGGATCTTCAAGATAGCACGGTGCACGACGGCCATTCAGGCACTAGGACACACGCTTCGGGCCAGCGTCTATGATCTCTGCCTTCTTGGCGCCCTCCTCTCTGTGGCTATCCTCATCTTCTCCATCCTGGTCTACTGCTCTGAGAATGCCGTCAATGAGTCTATCAGTAGCATGTCAGGGGCTTTATGGTGGGCAGTGGTTACTCTGACAACCGTTGGGTATGGAGATGCCATCCCCCGTACATGGTTTGGAAAAGTTATCGGCAGCCTGTGTGCCCTGACAGGAATCCTTGCCATCACCATGCCCGTCCCTATTCTCGTCACCAAGTTTGCCAGGTACTATGCCCTAACAGAGGCCAAGCAGAAGAAACTAGCCAAGAGGAGAAGGGGTGATATGGCCCACAGCAAAGTTCAACAGTCACAGGAGGAGACCAAAAAAAGCAGCGCAGGTGGGGTTGTATTGACAAACAATCCTCATGAAATCCATTCAAGAGGATATTGCTCATCATTACATCTGAATGACTTAAATACATTTAATACTATGTGATAAGCACATTTATTTCCTGTCAATGGACTAAATATCTATATAACTTTAACAATAACTATAACAATTTAGGAGTAGGTCTTATGTCTGTGCATTGTCTTGGTTAGTATTAATACAAGAATGCTAGTATTCCCAGAACATCTGATGCATGCATGTCACAGTAACAGGTTACCTAAACAAGATGATTTATTTTGAATCTCATGCTCTTTAAACTTGAAACCATAATTAGAGCCATGTTTACAAACCTCTTCAGTTCTGATGGGGTGTAGCTTTCCATTTCAGATTTATAAATCCTCATCTCCATGCCACCCCCCATTTTTCTCTCTCTCTCTGTAGAGGCTGTGTGAAGCTATGCACTGATGGACAGATGGAAGAGAAAAGTTGATGCTGTTGAGGTCAACAACCAAAGCCATGAGCCATGTGTGTTGAAGGACCACAGGGATGTCCTTGCACTCTCACACTCCTGCCTGAATGCTGATTTCCAAACCAACCAGTTATAAAGCCAGATATTATTGATGAAAGTCACTCAACATATTCAAAACAAACCGATAGAGTGTTAATAATAGTCAAAGTGATCTTTTACCTGATTTCGACTGTACACCTGGTGCTAGGCACTAGCACACCCTAAGTACAGAACCAGAAGACCCCAATAAGAAGTGTGATGTGATATATAAGATCCCATGTCTACATTTAAGCATTAATTGCCTTGAAAGAGCATCAGAGCATCAGAAATGACATTACTGACATAATATCAAAGCACCATGTTGTTCAGATATCCCCTGAAGTTAGTATGCAAATCTGTCTTTCTAAAATGTTTCCTCTATATACTGTAAAAAAAAGAATAAGTAAAGCTTGCTTGAAAAATTTGTGGAAACTCGTTTGCTCAAGTGATTACTTAACTCATTTGAGGCAACAAGTTTCCACCAATTTACATTATGCAGTTATTAGACACTTTTATCCAAAGCGACTTACAAGAAGAGGATTAACATTCAAGCTACAACATAATTAAAAACCTTACTAACTACTAAGAGTGCTACTTGCTAACAAGAAATTGGCAGGAGGTGAAAGTGAAGGAGCGTGATAGAAACACAGTAGAGAGAGTGGATGGTGCATTATAAGCACATTCCAGGTAGTTAAACCAAGAGATGCTCTTGGAAGAGTGGGGTCTTGAAGGTGGAGAGGGTATCCACTCTGGTAGCAATTGGAAGGTCATTCCACCAACAGGAACAACAGATGAGAATAGTCTGGACTGACCTGTGCGATGTGTCGTCAGTGCTAGACGACGTTTATGTGGTTGTCTGAGAAATGATGGCCTTATTGTAGTAGTTGATCATGTATGTCAGCATCATTTATATGTACTTTAACAACTTTAACACAGAATAAAGTAGGGGTGGGCGATATAGCCTAAAATTTAGATCACGGTATAATTTGAACCTTAAGAGGTAAACCCAAGCCTGTAAACAAACATACCCAAACATATACAGTAAACACAAAATTGAAAATGACTTGAACGTGCAAAACAACAGTCAAAAGCTCTTTTCCCACTTGATTGCGGACCTCGTCATGCAGTCTGGGCACTTCCACCTGGCTAAAGTATTTGTGGTTTGGTACCACGTACCGTTGATCAAGCGTCTTCACCATGCCTAAAAAGCCGCTTCTCTCTACAGTTTGGAAAGGCACCATGTCTTTGCACAAGAATATTGCGATGGACTTCGTTATGTCAATCCACCGCTGGCTTTTTTATCATAAGCTACGCCTTTTGAAAAAGCCTGGGTGATGGACTGCTGGTGTGTAGTGCCAACTTTTTTCCTCCCACTTGAAGACTGGCTTGGCTTTTGAGTGTCACCAGGCATTTGTTGGCTTTCTTCGTACTCGATAACATGTTTGGCTTTTAGGTGGTAAAACAGATTGCTTGTGTTGCCATGTTTTGCGATCACTGTCGCCCGGCATATTCTTGCAGATTATGTTTTCCTGTTCAGTATCCGACTCCTCGTAGCCAAACCATGACCAGATTACAGAAGTTGAGCCGGTCTTTTTCACGAGCTCCTCCTCCTCAACGTGTTCACTGCTCGCAGCCACTCTTCCTCCTTCCTTGTTGTGGTGACGCAATGAACTATCGCGATAGGAAGGTATAACCCAAAATCTCTACCGTTGGCCAAATTTATACCGCATACCGTTTATACCTTTTATACCACCCACCCCTAGAATAAAGCTAAAACTTTAACACAGAATAAAAGCTAAAACATCCTAGGGTTCAAAGGGTTAGATACAAGATATAGTTCATATACCATTTTGGTTGGTAAAATAGATATGCTGTAAATTTAAATCAGAGTGTCTGGAATAGATGTGCAGTATTCTTGAGTCTATAATGTCACAATAATATTGTAATAAGATAAACTTGTTTGAATTGTGAAATGGATTTGACTAAAAGAAATTTGTGTTTTGTCTATACTACTAGGTACTAATATTCTATATTGACTGGGTTAAACAGAAATGCATTTCTGAAAAAAGAGACTACAATACAATAACTGGAAAAAACTAGAATAAAATGTCATCAGGTTTCATGGACAAAAACTAGATCAAAATAGTCGTGAATAATTCCGATTAAAATAAGACTTTTAAGCCTTCTGTCACATAAAGATGTGCAGTTTCAGTGGAGTGGCCACTTTTGAAGCCAGATTGGTTGGAATCAAGGAGGTGCTGAGAGAGAAATTCTGTAAACTGTTTGAAGACGGTTTGCTCAATAATTTTAGAGAAGAAAGGAGGAGAGACAGGCCGGTAGTTCTCCACTTGAGAGGGAGCGGTGCTACCTGAGCTTGTTTGAAGGTGGTGGTAATGTACCCATAGTTAGTGAAGCATTGACCACATATGTGGTTGCTAACACAATGGAAGGAGCTATGGCCTGTAGAAGAGAGGTTGGAATGAGTTACAGTGGACAAGAAGTAGAACGGCTGCATGTAGGAAGCTTAGACACCTCTTCTCTGAGAGAGAAGTGAATGAAGAAAAGGAAGCAGTAGATTCAGAGAGGCTCAGCGGAAGAAGCTGTGAAGTAGGGTGAGTAGGTGGGTTAGGGAACAGGATACAAATTGCTACAACTTTTTCAGTTAAAAAATGCAGCAAAAGTGTCAGCTGTAAGGTTGGTTGCGGGAGGTAGAGGCGGTGGGTTTAGTAGAGATTTGAAGGTGGAAAAGAGTTTCCGGGTCTCAGAAGCTGAAGTAAATCTTGTCATGGTAAAGAGCCTTTTGCAGAGTGACACTGGATGAGAAGGATGATAGCAGTGCCTGGAATTGTGTTAGATCAGATGGATTATTAGTTTTGTGGCATTTCCTCTCAGTTGTACTGAGGTTGGTGCGAATTGAATGAAGAGTCATTCAGCCATGAGTGAGACTGTGTGGATTGACAGAGGCACAAGCAATCCAAGCAAGCGCTCAGTGTAGAGCAGAGAGCAGAATATAATAGTGGTCAGAGAGATGTAGAGGAGTAAACATCAGTGTATTAGTGATACAGTGTCTGGCAAGAATGAGACAAAGTTCTTTGCCAACTTTGTGAGTCAGAGGACTGCAGATACACAGCTCTAAAGTATTTTACTAACAACCAGTGCACTGTTCTCTTTTACACAGATGTTACTCATTCTGGTAACTTCCGTGATGACATAACAGAGAGCTTGTTAGACAAGTCAAAGGGACAGTGAATAGAGAAGAGATGCACAGGGATGCAGGAAACAGTGTCAAGCTTTGAGAACGCAGAGTGCAGATTAACAGAGGCCCAGTGCTCAGACTTAGAGACTGGCTTTGTTCCAATGATCTTTTCTCTTTGAGAGCAAAAAGTAGAAATACAGTATGTGGCAGTGAAGACATTACAAGGCTCAGAGTGGCTTTTATATGAGACCCCCCACACCACTGAATACACTGAGTGGGAACAGAAACTCACTTTCAGTTAAATTTTCCATGCCCCCATTCAGTTAGCTTTAGCTGCCTGCTTTTCATGCTTTTCATAAGAAAATACTGGAATGTTTCAGCGGTGATCATCTTACACCACACACAATTTCAGTAGCCAAGTTGTCTCACGTTGTGGGGCATTCACAGAACTTGTCCTCGGTGTTACTAGTTTACAGCGAGATTCCCGATGAAGGCTATGCTCAACGTTGAGCCCCGCCCCCCAGGGCACCCCAGGGCTGCTCGCTGATCCCTTCAGATCACCTCCCCCAAAACCCTTAAGTTTCATCCGATGTCACTTTTTGACTCCGCATTCGACAGTGTTCTGCATCGAAGGTAAGTAAACGAAAATGTAAGTAAACGTAAATTATTGAAAACGATTATATCAGTTCTGATTAACTGGACGACGATGTTTAGAACAGCAAACGTGAAAGCACGTCCGAAGTTGAGGTGCACTCACGTTTCAGATAATGAACAAGGGAGAGAAGTTAGTTTTCTTTGTTTGCCTTGTATTGATGCTGAAGTCAAGTCTGATGACCACGCTTTGAAATCAGTTTCACAAACCAAACTTAACTGACCAAAATTGCACATTTTGTTTGCAAAAAACATTCAAAAGCAAAGCTTTCTAATTTGGTCACAATTGTGCAAGCGGCAATTGCTGTTTTCCATATGTTCAGCCCTTCCAATGTAGCCTAGGGTACAGGGTGCCTACATTTCATAGTAATTAATTTTTTTCCAGTCATGGAAAACACACCTGTAAAATTGATTCGAATAAGAAAAATGATTTACCGGTACTTTGTCCTGGACGAATGTATATGTATTAGGCCCTCAATCAGATTGCTACAGCCACATCTCTGTTATTCAAGCAGGTGAAAGCAATCAAGAAATACTGCATCGCAAGCTCTGACATGTATGCTGAAGGTCCTGTAACTATCAGATTCTAACTAGTGGCAGTGGCACTCCCATAGATAGTTCAGCTGGGTGTTTTCTTTTCTAGACAATGCCCTGAACTTTGGAAAGCAATACTGAGCCTGTCCTTGGGGACGCTAACACCCAGGAGCGCTGCTAGAAATTTTGGGCCCTCTGACAGAAAATAATTTTGGGCCCCCAAACATTAAATATAATTTTAAGATGTTGTCTGGGGCCCCCTGTCAGTGTCAGCCCCTTAGAATCATCCACTCTACTTTACTCTTTTGTAACTCTCTTTGGATAAGAGTGTCTGCTAAATGCATAAATGTAAATGTAAATGTGACCTTCAGATCTGCTTCCATGTCCATACTGCAGCTGACAGAATTAGCCTATGCCATTATGAGAAGGTGATTGTTTCAATACATCAAAGTATTAAACATGTATTTTTGATTATTCCTGGTAATGTTTGTAGTAATTATTTACTTTGAGGCTACATTGCACTCTTCAGTAAAGAGGTGTACAACAGATTATTATGAATACACCATGGTAAGCCTATCAGTTTGGAATTGGTATCAGGAATTTTGGAATGTTATATCTATATTTTATATATTTTATATTTATGTAATAAATTTTTATATGACATGTCTAATTCAATTGAATTCACTTTTGTTAAACAGACAATTGGACACAGCTGACAGCCAAAGTTTTTGTGAAAATCCCCAAAAATGTCCAGTGCTTCCAGCTCCCAGTCACATCCGATGCAAGTAGGTCCAGCGTGCTCTGAGGCAGACAGGGTTGTAATCAATGTTGGAGGGGTGCGATATGAAACCTGTAAGAGCACCCTCATGTCTATCCCAGGCACTCGACTGGCCAACCTCATGTCCAGCAGCAGCGATGGTGACCTGAAACACACAACCTCTGAGTTTTTCTTCGACCGTGACTCAGGAGCGTTCGCCCCCATCCTAAACTACTACCGCACTGGGAAACTGCACTGCCCACCAGATGTGTGCGGTCCTTCGTTTGAGGAGGAGCTCGCCTTCTGGGGAATCAGTGAAACTGACATAGAGCCGTGTTGCTGGACGAACTTCCGACACCATCGGGATGCAGAAGAGGCGCTGGCTCAGTTGGAGCCGGATGAGGGACCCCCAGACTACAGCACCGCGACGGGTGGATTGGGTCGGGTGCAGACATGCTCAGATGTTTGCAAACCAAAGCTGTGGGCCCTCTTTGATGACCCCCATTCATCCGTGGCAGCCATGGTTGGTTCATTCTTATTGTTCTAATAATAGATATAGTTCAAACTCACTAGTGCTTGATCTACTTCCTTCATGAGTTGTCTCATGTTGAATATGCTAATTTTAAAAACAAAGTATATATGCGCAACTACACAGCTGTTTCATGGTTTAAGTTAGCAAGCGGCTTCAAGCATGGGCTCTCTGTAGGTCCACACAATGCAGCTTATTTACCTTATAAATAAATGATTTTCTCAATTTCCTAACGATGAAATAATTTTCATGAAAACTTATTAGCCATTTAAAAGTAAGTGTTTGCCTTTTACTTACAGTACAGAATTACACTTTTAGAATTACACTCACATTCTGTGAGTTTTCAAACAAAAAAACGGTAAGGTGACCAGCAGAGTTAATCTAGTCAATCAACTATACATTTAGGAGTCAAGAAGAATGCTTGACAACCTAAAAAAACACGATTAGATACATCTTAAACTCAACCTTTTCTAATTGTAACAAAGTGTGGTATGGCTGGTTTGTGTTGTGTGTGTTTGTGAGCTTGTACTGTGCTCTTTGTACAGTTGGTTGACTCAGTCTAGATTGCTTCATTATTTGAAAACTCGCAAACTACTGTACTGTGTTCATAAGGGCTATGTTGCAGGGTGAGAGGTGAAATGTCTTTAAGGTTCTAAAAAAGTCAATTTGTCCACAAGCTAGCCCTTACGACTACCATGACCTGGATGAATGAGAACCTTCATAGACATACAGTAGGTGTTATTTTATTACTATGATGCTATTAGTTAGTTATGTTGTGTGTTTCCTCTTTCCTTTGCAGGTCATTGGCATCATCTCTTTGCTCTTCATCGTGGTGTCCATTATTGTTTTCTGCCAGGGGACTCTCCTTAGGCACTTCCCTCAAACCTCTGAGCCAGGGTTTGACTATGGAAATGAAACCTATGATGATTCTACTGATGTCTATCATCATGATATTAATGTCTATTATTCAATTGTGTTGTTCTTGGTAGAGACTGTTTGCACTATCTGGTTCACCATTGAATTTTTGATCCGCATCATCTGCTGCCCAGACAAGTGTAAGTTCATCCTGAATGTCATGAACATCATTGACTTTGTGGGCTTCCTGAACTACTACCTTATGCTGGTTTTCCACTACAGGTTCCTACACGTGATGCTTTATGTGGCACGCTGCATCCGACTTTTGCGGATCTTTAAGATGGCGGGGCACGTGCCGGCCATTCGGGCGCTGGGGCTCTCACTGCGCGCCAGCGTCTGTGAGCTCATCCTGCTGCCCGTGGGTTTCTGTGTGGTCGCTCTGCTGTTTGCCATCTTGGCACTTTCCGCAGAGTACAATGACTCAGATTCAGCTTTTATTAGCATTTTCCCAAGTTTATGGTGGGCACTGATTACCATGACGAGCGTTGGTTATGGAGACATGTATCCAGTGACATGGTTTGGTCAGGTGGTAGCAAGCCTGTGTGCCCTGACGGGAGTCCTCGCCATTGCCATGCCCATTGTGATCCTTGTCACCAAGTTCACCAAGTACTATGCACTGACGGAGGCCAAACAGAGACGCCTAGCCAAGACAAAAAGAGGAGCTGGGCACGCAGGAGTGGCCAGTGCCCCTGACGGGAAGGGACTGGAAAATGTCTACAGCTAAGTCAGTCAGACAGTGGAGAAAAATTGAATACTTAAAAGAGACATAGAATGGAGTTTGTTTAGTAGAATTTATTCTAACATCAGAGAACAAGATACAATCCTCCACTCATCTATTCTGTGTCCCCTTTAATAACCCAATTAACAATAATTAAAAGTATTATTGAATATTGAAATGGCAATCAGTGTATGTTATTGTGGCTGTTGTGTTAGACAAATTTAGGGCAGTTGTGTTTGGACAGACTTAAGTCTGTGCCTGTACAGAAAACCCTGAGTTGTTTACCAGAGGGTAGACAGGAGAGAAATCTCAGGACAGGGAGGCTAAATTACAACACTGTAGTGAATGACATTTTGCTATCTAACAATCCAGTGTTGGATGTTAGTGCCTGAGGAATCAGGCTTGATATCTCACAATCACATGGCTTTTTGAATGCATGTAGCCTAGTAAATGTCTTGTATTGTAGCATACTAAATTTTAGCATACTAAAAAACAAACAGGAAAAAAATTGTAAAACATCTCTTCAGATATTACATATTAGGGTCAAATAGGCCTATATCTCATGTCTTATGTTCTATAAAGGTTTTAATAGAAATGTTTGGCATGTTTTTTGTACTACTGTAATGCAAAATACAATTACAATAAAAGATTTTTAAGAGAAATACAAACAGCTTGATACACAGTGTGTTTATCAGCATCACACATACAAACAACACTGTTTTGACAATAAGTGGCTGCAAACACTTGTAAAACTGTGACAAAAAGGTATTGATTTGAAATTAATAAGAATTAAGATAAATGAAGTCAATTATAGGGATGGAAGATGCAGTCACATCTCTGATACAAATTTGAATTATAGTCAGGCGGGACAATCTTACTCCCTTTAGTGTGCACTGAGTAGTTCCTTTAGCAATAGACTTCCCTACCATTGCTGTTCTAAGGATTGGTTCTAAGGATTCAGAGATCTTTTGCCCCAGCTATGATTTGATTTTACAATAGCAGTCTTAACTGCTCATAGTCACAGCAGCATTATAGCACTGGGTAGGATTAGCCAACAACTGCAGCACTTGTGTCTTCATTGAAGAAGTCCAGCAGTTAGCTGGTAGCGTAGTGGTTAAGGAACTGGCTAGCATGCTAGTTGTCTGAAATGTCCATTATCTCTAAATACATATATCGCTAAATGCATCATAATTAAATCTACTACATACATTGATGTTTAGAAAAAAATATTTTCTCATGTTTTTATTAAATAGAAAAAATTCCATGTCAGCACATATTGCTCCATTTATTGATGTTGAAGGTGGTTGGGCAAATGATGTCCTTTCAGCACTACAGTTTTTCAGCACTTTATTGCATATGTAAATTAATCATTTAAAATTATACATTATCTTATTATGTTCACTTACAAGAGTGGGATGGCCTGATGATGATGTCAGTGATATCCAGAACATGATTTGTTTTCCAGGGATTCCATTGTTCTTGCACTGTCTCATCTCTGGCAATTGCAACTTCTGGAAGTATTTTTGCGCATGACTGCCCTCTGAGGCAGTCTGGTAATTCTAGTAATCTATACTCTTTTTAGATTTGGTCTCTACATTTAATCAATCCTGAATTAGTGAAACATGCATGCAATGCACGGTGAAGTGAAGTACACATTATACTGGAGCCAGCTATACCGACGCCTGGGGAGCAGTGAGGGGTTAGGTGGCAACCCTTTCGTTACAAGCCCGAAGCCCGAACCAGCTGGCTATGGCTTCCCGCCACCGCCAATGTCAAATGCAAATCTTTATGAGATGTGTGGCATGTGGCAAGAACACAGGCTTTGCATGAAGTACTCACCACATGTCAGCACCTGTGAGCTCTTTCTGCTGCAGGGTGTGGGTCTCTCTGTGGCTGTCCTCATATTCTCTGCCCTTGCTTTTTACATGGGGAAAGATGAAGCTGACACAGGTCTCCAGAACATCTCTCTGGCTGTGTGGTGAGGTGGTAGTTACCATGACAACTGTCAGGTATGGAGAAGCGACTCCCTGGGCACAGTGGGCAGAGTCATTTCCAGTCTGTGTTCCCTGGCAGGAGTCCTGATCATCACCATGCCTATTTTCATCCTCATCAACATGGATGCCAAGTGCTACGTGCTGACAGAAGCCAAAATAACTGGCCAAAAGGAGGAGGGTTGATGGATGACCAGAAACTGAGGCAAGTAATTCAAATGATTCAAATGAAATAACTGAAACAAATAGTTGCCAGTCTATAGTCAAGTGGAAAAACACATATGAAACTAAACACCTTACAGGAACCCAGGAACAAAATGGGCTTGTAAAAATGTCCCTATGGATCATTGTTGGCTTTTGATTGGACAGATTTTATCTTCTCTACTCTGCCGATCCCTAGTCCTTGGGCCACTGCAGAATGAGCTCAGCTGAGACAGCCGCTGTGTACAGGGATCTGGGATCTGATACAAACAGTGTGGACATCAGCAGAATGACTGACTGAAGGGAAACAGTTAAAACAGTGATCTGTTACCATAAAGAGAGCAAATAACTGTGGATGCTATCCATCCTTAACTGACTTCCAGAGCAAAGCAAAAGATTGTATGTGCCCACCTGACTTTCCAAGATCATCGGCTCCAAGATAAAAAAAAAAAAAAAAACTATCAGATAAGAATAATAAACAGACTGCTAAACATTAGGCCTAACCATTGCGACTCAGTGCAACACTTGGCCATGCATTTATAAAGGTTATGCTGGCAGCCTCTGCACTGGCATGGCAAAAGCCTTGGTCCACTAGAGGGCGATATAAGACAACATTGCACTGTGTTTCTGGAAATTTTCACACTAATTCACACAAATTTCAAGCCTCACCTGTTCCCCCTCCCCCCTTTAGAATGTTAACATTAAAACATTATTTTTGCGCATTGTATACTCATCACATTTTTCCCCAGTCCCCTGGCTGATTGATGTCATTTTTAGGCTATATAGGCCTAAACAATTACACATTTACAATTGTAATTATACCCTATGAACGATCAGCAGGCAACTTGTATAGAGAGTAACAAGTTTTAAATACTTTGGCATCCACCTTACTGAAGACTTAACATGGATTGCTAAAACCCAACGTGTTCTGAAGAAGTCCAGACATCATCACCTGGTATGGGAACTCCACAGTCAGAGATTGTAGTACTCTGCAGAGAGTAGTATGTCCAGCTGAACACACTATCAGAACTCAACTCTCTGTCCTCTATTCTATTCTATTCTATTCTATTCTATTCTATTCTATTCGAGAAGAGTACTTCAACAAAAGATTCTGAAGGACTCTTCCCATCCAAATAATGGACTATTCAACCCAATGAGATCAAGAAGATGCCTATGTAGTCATAAGGCCAGAACTGAGAGACTCAGGAGAAGTTCCTATCCTCAGGCCATCCGAACTATAAACACACACCATACTGACTTTGCACACATTCACTTCTCAACACTCACAAACACATTCTAACGAAATTATACACACACACACACACACACACACACACACACACACACACACACACACACACCTGACGTGCAGCACTTTAAACATCCCCCACTAGTCCATGGACCTGTCTTACATCTCTCCACACATTCCTCTACACCACCCATAGACCTTGTTTGCCCTGCCCCCCACCTACAGCACACTGCCATCCTCAGGAATACCCCCCCCCACACACACACACACACAGACACACACAGACACATACAGACTCCCTCTTCCAGCATGACCCCTGGTTGGGATTTTCTATGTGATAATAAAAGTATTTATCAATCTATCTATTTACCTCACACTTTTTCTGTCATCTTCATAGACCTTTGCATAGAATAGCCCTCCACTCACATTTACTTGTTTATTGTCATGCTTTTTTTAGCATGTTTCAGGCCCTGTCACAGCTCTGCAACATAAAGAATTACACCGCCCTCGTGTGGCAATAAAAAAGGACAACATTGTATACATGTCTGCGCGAGCTGTTGCCAAGACAACAGATCCTTACGTAATATACCCGCGACTCTTCAAGTTGCTCTCTGTCAACGGAAACATCTTGTACCATGCATTGTCAGGATTACTAATATTGTCTGTTTTAAGCAACATACAGGTATTTTTCCTTATTTATTGAATGTCCATTTACAACGAAAGTATTTAAAATTGTGGCATTACTCTTACGCTTGTGAAGTCGATGGTATACGAATGTAAATGCGAGCTAACTTTAGCATCCAGAGCCACCTACGTACAATAAGATACATTAATGTTGTAACTTGAAATTGAAATACTTGTCGGGGACAACGTGGTGCTACATCCATGATATTCCATGGTTTTGAAGAAATTCTGATCTCAGGATTTCTGAACATTGTCTTGATTTATTTTCATAGAAGAATGGAACTTCTTCCAATACTAGAAACAGAGGACAAACCACGAGATAAACAATGGTAGGTGCATCCCATCATGACATCAAGCTGTTGCAAGTGTAAATAGAGTATTAGTGGACTATACAATTGTTGGTCTTTAGTATGGATAAATATATGCAAACTAGTCTAACACACACATTTCTCGTGGTGCCTAGGTATGCCCTGGTGCCCAGAGGTCAAAGTCCAGGGGTCAGTGTGGGTCACACATGCACTTTTATACCATCTGATGAGGGAGAAAAGGGGAAAATCGTCATTGTTGGAGGCGCCAACCCAAATGGCAGTTTTTCTGAGTGCAGTGTCATTGACCTAGGTGAAATAAGCCATTCAGAAAATGCTGTACTCTGTCAGAATGCCTGTAGTCCACATTCACTGCTGAGTCATTGTCTTAGATCTTACTGTCTCTTAAGCTGCTGCCGTGCAGAGATCCATTTCCTTAAAGCAGAAGTGAGAATCGCAGGCACATGCTGTATAAATAATCTCTTTTGATCACAATCTATCATACCTAGTTATTTGTGGTATGTTTAGAAATAACTATTTCGATGAAATGTTATTACTTGGGCAGCCCACGCAATATAACTCACTCTGTATTTCTTGCATTGCATCAGCCTCATCAACATTACCCATTTCCCCTTTTCCACATGGTGGTCAGAGCGTCATGAGTGGGACGTGCCAGAGTGGGAGGGCTTACTGGCTCGCTACGAGCACTGTAGCTTCTCACCAGAGGGCAGCCCCAGGAGCCTGTGGGTGTTTGCTGGAGCGGAACCCAGTGGCAACCGGAACTGTGTCCAGGTGCTACAGCTGTCAGGTAGCCTAGCCCCTGCTGAACTGACACACACACACACACACACACACACACACACACACACACACACACACACACACAGAGTCTCTTTTGTCATGGACTCATTTGTTTGAATTACCAGATAAGCTAAGCAATATCAGTCATTGATGACGTATACGTTTTATGATAACGTGGTGTGTAGAGTGTATGGCAGTGCATTATTTCATTATTTGTGTAGCAGGTGACTAATGATTTGTGTGTATTTAAGGAGTCTTGCTTTAGGGAGGAACCTGATATATGGATGTGTGATAATGTGTTTGCAGACGGTGGCTGCTGGAGAAATGTGTCAGTGACGGGAGAGCCGCCCTCTCCCAGGACTTACCACACAAGCACAGCCTGCGTGGGGGACCGGCTCTTTGTCTTTTCAGGGGGAGATGCTGGCTCTATGCCTGTTTCTGATCCACAGCTACATGTTTTTGACACAGGTGAGTCTTTACAATAGCCACTATTTTGTCTTACTTCGTTTTAGTATTTGTCTTACTTCGTTTGAATATTTATAGCAGCTTTGTTATAGTGGTAATAACAGTTTCTATAGTCTGTATGTATATAGTGTACCTGTTTATCAGGCTTAACTGATAGAGGAAGTCTAGTAGCATCTGCCAAACATCAGTGTCCCCATCTTCTGCTTTGTGCATCATGCTCTCTTACCTAAAACCTCAGGTCAGATTCAAAGTCAGTTTTTGAAGTGTCAGATTCAAAAACTGTCTTACTGTTCTGAAATCCTGATGGTTTTTATGTCATGCATGTCCATTTACAAGAGTACTTCAGGCAACAGACAAAATGTGTTCAATATGAAAATGACATGGACCTTTATGTATTGTTGGACAGTTACATCAACATGGTCACAACCTGTGACCAAAGGAAGGGCCCCCTCCCCCAGGCATGGGCATGTGGTGGCGGCTGTAGGATCCACCATCTTCATTTATGGTGGCCTCCAAGGGGACAAGTTTCACAGTGACCTGTACTCCCTTGACACAGGTGAGACACCTGGTGAGACACTGGCTGTCATGATTAGCAACATGGTCTGGGACTGAATGTGATGTTTTGAGAGTCTCAGACCAGGGTTCCCAAGGGTTTTGGAAATCCTTGGAAAATGTGTTGCTTTAAAAGTTGACATAAATAGGCATAGATCTATTCTGTGCTTGAAAAAGCAAGAGAACAAGGTCTACAATCACTGTAACTATTAGTCACGCTTTCAAGTGTTTCTGTCTCTCTCAAATCTGAGTCTGAGCTTCTGCGTGGTCTAATAGTTCTCATAAACATCTGTGTTTCAACAGCAATTTATCTTTGTCTGTTTCTCAAGCCATGTTGAGTCCTTAAAATGTCATTGAATCTGATGATGTCGGAACTAAACTCTGGTTTAAATGTAAATGGTAAACGGACTGCATTTACATAGCACTTTTCTACTCCTATGAGCACTCAAAGCGCTTTATGCAAGGTGCCAAGTTGCTCACCAGTCACTCACCAGTTGCTCAAGGACGCTTTGATGGGCTCAAATGGAATGGAGCTTGAACCAGCCTATGGTTACCAAACAGCACCTCTACCACCTGTGCAACTATTGGCAAATGTCCCAGTGCCATGGTGGTCAGGTGATTTAGTAAGTGATCTCTCTCTCTCTCTCTCTCTCTCTCCCCCCCTCTTCCTCCCTCTGTCCTTGGCCTGATAGTCACCATGAGATGGGAGAAGGTGAAGGCCAAGGGGGACATTCCCTCAGGAAGAGCGGCTCACGCTGCCGTGACTCTGGGAAACAACATCTACATCTATGGCGGGATGACCCAGAGGGTGCCACCAGTGCTATGTATAAGTTTCAGACAGGTGAGCAGAACTCACTCAGTTTTTTTTACCCTAATTTAATGTAATTATTAATTGATCTTAATTGTATATATTTCTTAACTTTTATCTTAATTGTATGGAGTCGTCCATGCATAATTCATATCAAGGTAAATCACATCAGGGTAAAGCCATCTGGCACAGAAAAGTGTAGGGAAACTCATGAGATCATACTGATACGTTAGCAATACAGAACAATCATAAAATCAAAATACACACGTACATCTTCAACATTTGAAGACAGTATTTGCAGAAAGTAATGATATGAGATTTTTCTGGTTGTCAATGAATTTTTAACACTCAACTTCATAGCCTTCTATTCTAATAGCCAGAGAACATTCTTCTTCTTCCTCTTCTTCTTCTTGATCATCTTCTTTTTCTTCTTCTTCTTTTTCGCCATCTTAGCTGCTGTTGAACAGCCATCGGCTGTTGTAGGGTGCGTCTTCTGTCGGGTGACAGAATGTAATGCACCCTAGGTGCTTCAAACATTTTTCCACGAGACAAATCCCACCGCAGCAGTTGTGCCAAAGATCATTCATCAGTTTGTGCAACAGTTATGGCAACAAACCCCGGTGGTTCAGGTATATGGGCATATCCCTCTTGGACATTATGGGTAGAGGTGCTTTGCTTGTTGTATATATCCAAAATCCGCCGTCATTTTGAGACAGAGCACGAAATGACAAGTCTATCAAATGTATGTGGTTTGAACCGGCATGACATGCGAGAAGCACGGTTAAAGTGCAGTGAGAATGTTGTTAGTTTTGTTACTTGGTTATAACAAAAATCCATATTTGCAATCCGTTATACAAGTCAGCCTGTGGGATGATGGAATGATTCATTCATTTTTTATTTCAAAACATGACATCAACATGTTCCTAAAGTGCTGATTTGCATCCAGTCAGAACGGTTTCAGCATATTTTCATGTTGAAATGTGGCACCATAATTATGCATAGTAAAAACAAATTGGAACAAGACCATTTCTTATTGGCACTACATGTCAAAAAGGTTGCCGAACCCTGTCCTATGGTGCCCTTGGCTACTGTAGCAAAGATGCTAAAAGATCACCAGATCATACCTATACTTTATTGTATTGTTTGTATCTGTACTCTTCATATTTTTAAATGATTTTAAAGGTTATTCTAGCTCCTTATAGCCAAGTGTCAGATACAGTATGACTTCCTTGTGAGTACAGTGAATTTATGCAACCCTTCCTTCCCTTCTTTGGCAACACTGCACAAGTTACATGCAGTTAAAAAGTGCATCCCATCTAAACAGTGTGTGTAAAACACACTAAATAAGGACACAAATGCAAGAGCATGTTAAATGAGGACAACACAAAGCATTGAATATTTAAGATTTATACTTAAAAATATAGATAATAACATTTCTTGTGTCCAGTATTTCTTGGTAATACAGCTTTATTGTCCATAAAAGTATTTCTTGAAATGTATGAGAGGCTCCAAAAATTGAGGGTTCTTCCCTGCTTATACAGCCTATCCGAGTTTCATGGAAAAGGACAGTTTTTGCGAAGTCTTGATTACAGAACATGCTGACAACTACTACTGGTGTGATAACAAAAGCAGCTGTTATCACAGATTGCAGCTGTATGTGCTCAGTATGTTTGCAACTGTACCCTGACAAAGAAGAATGAATCTCCGTACAAGGGTGTAGCTCCCAAAAAGTTTATTAGACTAAAACAAACACAGGGCTTTGACCAACCAGGGTCTTCTTCAGGCAAATCTAATTTTGCATGTAAGGTGCACCTCACTCGTTGCTGTTGTATGGGTCATGACTCTGGACTTTGTGGAGTTTGTGCCACCTCTCTACTTGTTCAGACAAACAGCACCAAATACAGTATCCAGTTGAGCACATGCTGTAGCAGTTGAACAGAGTGTGTGAACAGGGGGGGAGCTGTGGCTTGTGGGGCTGAGGTGTCATACCATATACCAGGTTCGAGCCCGACCCAAGGTCATTTCCGGATCATTCCCCATCTCTCTCTCCCCCTCACCCGTTGCCTATCAATCTCTAATGTCCTATTAGAATAAAGGCAAAAAAACCCCCAAAATATCTGTGTGAGCAGAAAAATCTGTCTTTGTGAATGTCTCGCTGCAGAGTGGTATGATGACATGGTACTTCAATATGCCTTTGCCTACTCAGACAAACAGCGGTGGACCCTGCTGAAGTTTGAAGGGGACGTGCCTCCGAACAGACTGGACCACTCTATGTGTGTGGTGCCGTGGCGCTTGAGATCGGACCCTGAAGGGGAGGGAGATGCAGCCCGGGACCAAAAGCCAGAGAATATGAATCTCTGCTTCGTGTTTGGAGGAATGGATACAGAAGGAGTGATATTCAATGACTGCCTTGTCACAGTGGTGACATAACCAAGAACCATTGTGCTGTTAATACCTCTCTATGTAAATCTGTTTATAAATAAATTGTCATGTGTTAATGATGAATGTCTGATGATGAATACATATAGATTTGAGAACATTACTATCACAGGTTATGCGACATCAGGTTACATAGATGTGTAGGGCTTTTTCCTGGCATAGATGACCTAGGCCATTCGCCTAGGGCAGTGTTTGCCAACCTTTTTTGCCTTGAGTACCCCTGAGCCTTTTTGTCATACCATGATACCCCCTCACTCATACGTGTTGATGATTGTCCAAAAGTAGAACGTAACATAACTGATTATTATTGCATCAGAGTGCCACAGGTTATTGTCTCCCTGTGGAAACTAATTGTAGCGCACATATACCATTTTATTGACGGGCTTAATATGAAATGACTGAAAATATTTATTTATCATCTTTTAAATAAATTATTATTAACTATTTCCACGTACCCCCTGCAGTGTGCTCGTGTACCCGTTTAGGAATCACTGGCCTAGGGCACCAAATTTCAGAGGGGCATCACAATGCATTTCTTCCATTTTTCCTTCAGTTTTTCACTTGGAATTCAAGAGAAGAGGGGGCAAAACTCAGATCTGGCCTAGGGCTGCAAAATGGCTACACCCTCCCCTGAAGGTGTGTATAGCAAATTTTAAATAGCACTGTGGAGTTTTGGTCTGAAACTAGTGAGCTAGTTACCCAAAGATGTCCAAACCCTGTAAATACCACCTGCCATCTTGGCAGTACTTAGGAACTTACCAACATGCCAACAGGTGCCATTAGGCAAATTTGCCATTACCTGACTTTATGAAGTTGGCTCCAGTATGGCAGAAAGTCTTTTACTTCTCCCATTCCATTGGTTATTTTTGGTGTTTTCAACCCAGAATGCATCACAGGCTGCAATCATCTGCAGCTGACTTGATAAAGTCTGGAAATGTTTAATGCACCTACCATAATCAGTGAACATGGGCCTTGAACACAAGTGCATAATGCATATCCTGGATGTAAGTCCAGCGCAGAACAGGAACATTCCCTACAGGCTTAGCATCAAAATGAATTAGGTCACAATACTGAAGCTTCCTGCCTGACAAAAGCATACCTCAGAAAGTGTCAAACTCTCTCCTGTTATCCATTAACTGATTAAGGGGCATAACTATGTGTGGTATGGTTGGTTTGAGGTTTAAAAGTCAAAAGGTTTGAGCCCTCACCAGGAACTCACTGACCTTGAACACATTTTTTTAAGATATAGTCAGAAATTATATGTAGCCTATTTGGGCAGAATTCTCTTGTGATCTTTAAGGTGTGGGTGCCTTACTTGAGAATGTTATTAGGAATTGTGTTGTATGGGAAGAAAAGAAACTTGACCCAGGAAGTATTTTTATTATCAAACATTTATTTCCATTTATTTCCTGTAGAAACATTTTTCTACAATGGCCAGATTTCAATAAATAAACTGTAAAGATGAAGAACATGACGACCCACATGCCCACCAGCTACCCACCCCCCATTCCCACCCTGCCAATCCCACCCGAGTGAACCCCGTTTCAGACTGCCTCAGAACAGCAGTAAGCCTCGATCCAGGCAAACAATCTCCACTTGTGAGTGAAGAGCACACTCCGAACTTCTCTACCGCTCCAAAAAGTCTTGTGTTTTCTTTCTTTTCCTTATTCAGAGGAGATTTGTGTTGGTCTCATCCTCCCATCAACCTTTTCCTCACAATTGTCCCTCGTTCAAGTTCAATATGTACACCTAGGCCACTACCAGAGAGGCCAGGGCATCAGGGAGAACAGTGTGTGTATGTTTGGAGAAGCAGGAACCCCACGCCTACAATTCATCCTTCTGATCCTGTTCGCCCTCACCATCCTCTGGAGGAGGTCCACCTGCGTTGCCGTAGAGCTTGCCAATGATGGGCTGAACAATCTCCTCCAGCTCCTTCTTCTTGGCCTTGAATTCTTCAGTATCAGCCTCCTGGTGGGACTCCATCCATTCGATCTTCTCCTCCACGGCCTTCTCGATGGTCTCCTTGTCGTCGTCGGACAGCTTGCCACCCAGCTTCTCTTTGTCTCCCACCTGGTTCTTCAGGGAGTAGGCGTAGCTCTCGAGCTCGTTGCGGGCGTCAATGCGCTCCTTCAGCTTCTTGTCTTCATCGGCGAAGCGCTCAGCATCATTCACCATCCTTTCAATGTCCTCAGGGGTCAGACGGTTCTGGTCGTTGGTGATGGTGATCTTGTTCTTGTTGCCTGTTCCTTTGTCTTCAGCAGTTACACGGAGGATGCCGTTCACGTCAATCTCGAAGGTCACCTCAATCTGTGGGACACCACGGGGGGCCGGGGGAATGCCAGTCAGGTCAAAGTTACCCAGCAGATGGTTGTCTTTGGTCAGGGGACGCTCACCTGAGGAAACAGAACAAAGGAACATATTTAATGACAAGGTTCTACAACATGCCATGTTAATAGAATTTCATGTCTTACTGGTGGAAATTGGAGCTTACCTTCATAGACCTTGATGGTGACAGTTGGCTGGTTGTCAGAGGCGGTGGAGAAGATCTGAGACTTCTTGGTTGGCACCACAGTGTTCCTGGGGATCAGCTTGGTCATCACTCCTCCAACAGTCTCAATGCCAAGGGTCAAGGGGCACACATCCAAAAGAACCAGGTCACCTATTCAAAATATGTTTGAATTTATGGGTCAATGAACTACCAGATTCAGATCTGAATGAGTGGGTGCATTTATGCTCCTCCATCATCTTATTTACTACTATTTTGCTGTGACAAAAAGGCCGCAAGAGTTGTTTTTGTATTATGTCTTAATACTAATAACATTATATGTAAATTGGCTATTAGCTCATACCTGTATCCTCCTCTCCGGAAAGGACGCCCGCCTGGACAGCAGCTCCGTAGGCCACAGCCTCATCAGGGTTGATGCCTCTGGAGGGCTCCTTGCCATTGAATAACTCCTTCACCAGCTGCTGGATTTTGGGAATACGAGTGGAGCCACCAACCAGCACAATCTCATCAATGTCAGACTTCTTCAAGTCAGAATCCTCCAGAACCTTCTGCACTGGCTTCATAGTGGAACGGAAGAGGTCCTGTAAAATGTCAAAAGCAAATATTGTGGTTAGTGACTCCACTCAACTACTTCAGCATTTGCATATAAACAAAAAACACTTTAACATTGCCATGCCAGTGTCTTACCATGTTCAGCTCCTCAAACTTGGCACGGGTCAGGGTCTCTGAGAAGTCTTCACCCTCAAAGAAAGACTCGATTTCAATACGTGCTTGATGCTGGGCAGACAGGGCTCTCTTAGCCTTCTCAACCTCCCGACGCAGCTTCTGAACAGCACGGTTGTCTTTGCGCACGTCTTTGCCAGTCTTCTTCTTGTACAGCTTGATAAAGTGTTCCATGACACGCTGGTCGAAGTCTTCACCTCCCAGGTGGGTGTCTCCGTTTGTGGCCACGACCTCGAACACGCCATTGTCAATAGTCAGGAGGGACACATCAAAGGTACCACCACCAAGGTCAAATACCAGGATGTTCTTCTCACCGCCCTTCTTGTCCAAACCATAGGCAATGGCAGCTGCGGTTCTGTGTGTGAATAGTCACATTTATTATATCAATCTATCTACTAACTAATAATGGCCAAAATAAATATGCAAGACTATTTGCTCTTGGCTGACAAACTACTGCACTTACGGCTCGTTAATGATTCTCATCACATTCAGGCCGGCGATGGTTCCAGCATCCTTGGTGGCCTGGCGCTGGGCGTCGTTGAAGTAAGCAGGAACAGTGACCACAGCATGGGTGACCTGAAGAGACAAGAATTACTTCTCATTAAACATTGCTTTTGCCATCATTAAATGCTCTTTCAACATCCAAACATCTACCAGACAACTTCAAAAGAGGGGGCTTGCATTCATTACCTTCTTGCCCAGATATGCCTCAGCAGTTTCCTTCATCTTGGTGAGAACCATGGCAGAGATCTCCTCAGGAGCAAAAGTCTTCATCTGACCCAAAATATCAAGCTGGATATGGGGCTTACTCTTCTTCTCAATGACCTGGAGAGGGAGGAGAAGAATATTTAGGGTTGAATTCACCACCAACAGTAATGATGACATTGATGGGGTGCTACCAAGGTGTTTCAAGGGCTCACCTTGAAAGGAAAGTATTTAATGTCCTGCTGCACAGAGGAGTCACCCCAAGTGCGACCAATCAATCTCTTTGCATCAAAAACGGTGTTCTCAGGGTTAGAGGTCAGCTGGTTCTTGGCAGCATCACCAATAAGACGTTCTCCCTCAGCAGTGAAGGCCACATAGGAAGGGGTGATTCTGTTACCTTGGTCATTGGCAATGATTTCCACGCGACCATTTTTGAAGACGCCAACACTTGTAACAAATAGAAAGTACTGGATCATTAAATGTGAAATCATTTCAGAAGCAGCATTTACTGTAACACAGAACCATCAAGCGTGAGTTTTAAAAACTTCTAAAATCAACTTACCAGGAATATGTGGTTCCGAGATCAATCCCCACCACTGTTCCAACACTCTCTCTCTTATCGTCATCATCGGCAAAGACGGTGCCGACGACCACAAGCCAAACAAGGAGCAACCTCATGGTTGATATGATGTGTTTTAAGAAGTCGAGTCAGGAAGTCTGTCGAGAAAAAAAGAAAGAACCGGTACATTAGATAAAACGCCTTTAACGCTAAATAATTAGGCTGCTTCCATTTTCTCTCTCTCGATATCTGACAAAACGTGTAATACAAAATAATAATGGAAATGAAACCGTGTAGCATACCAGCAGTAACGTTAACTTAGTTAACATCGCTGGGTTCAACATTACTAACCTAAACAGGCACGCTCTTAGGCAAAGGCTGCTTTACCGTTAACGTTAGCTGTTAGCCAACTCGAAAACGATCATCCATGCTAGCAAGCATCAGGCTCATACTTGGTATACTAAATTCATTCGGCACCTTACATCAACTAACAATTACGATGAGTGGTCATAGGATAGGAAGCAACAGTTATGAATCTGACGACGCTACACCAGCTATGTAGCATATGCAGCATATAGCTAACTAGGAAGCCAATGTTCTCAAGCTAAAATGGTGATGGGGTGGAGTTCAAAGATGCCGGTTAAATGTGCCAAGTGGCCATGACTCCAGCGTGCATGTCATAAGTAACGTTAGTTAACGCAAGAGTAATGCATTCCAGTAAGACTATAAAACGAAGTGAGTGTCTAAATCAACAGAGTATTCAAGATATGGAAGTTTACATAACTTGCCATGTTAGATCACATAATTTTCTGAAGCTGGTTAAGTAGAGAGCATCTTTTCACGGCTATTCGAGATGCAATCGCCACCATCACAACAAGATGCATCTATCATCTTTGGCGTTTTTCAAGTAACTAGAGATTAATCACTTAGCTAACCGAAAACTGAAGCTCAAACTGTTTCCTGAAATGTGCGGTTAGCAAATGGCAGCTAACGTTAAGCGGTTATCAATGCTACTTACGAATAAGTGAAATAATACTGAATTTCAGACACACTGGTATTCCATGATGACAATAGAGAAACAGAAGGAAACAAAATCTACCTTTCTGTAAATATCCCGGACAAATCACCTGAGTAGCTTTACACACGTTGCCACAGATCTTGATCTTCTTTCCACTGTACCTATATTTGCAAAATGATACTGAATGAATGATGTCGCCTGTATTTAAGCAGTGAGTTCTTTCCCGTCGTGGAGGCTTGCTATTGGTGGCTGAGCAACTTGTTGGAAAGCATTCATTGGTGCAACCGTGCCCGCTGGCTGTTGCTGATTTGCACACGTACTAGTCATGTCGACGTCACTACTAACCCATAAGTATCACATTATGATTGGGTAACGTGGCTGTCAACCAGAACGCCGGTATCGTGACAAACTGTGCTTCAGGATATTAACAGTGTGCAATCATATAACGTTAATTTTCAGAACAGATGTCGTAGTATATGTTTTGGCAACTTTAAGTGCTAAGTTAAGGTAGTTGTCCAAGCAGTGAGGTACAGCGCCATTCACGAATGTTGCAGGAAGGAAACGGGTTTATGTTACCGTCCTAACATTTGACCATTTGACCTGGCTAAGGTGAATCAGAATCCAACTTGTTAATTTCTTGGCCAACTGAAACAAAAGCCAGTGTAATAGGCCTAATATCAGCCTGATGTACTGGACACAAAGTAAAAGATGTTGTCTTGCAGTAAGTACTATGTTTCTTTGCGGCCCGCTGATCAATGGCTTGAATAGGCTGCCAGGCTACTAGAACCATTGCAATGTAAACATGAACGTACTGTAATGAATGAAAAATACTCCGATGTTAGTCCCAGAGTTTGTGTTGGAGTTTGCATAGGAGATACTTTCACGTCAGAGTTTGATTCAAGGAGGCGAAAATGACCTAATTAGACAGGAACTATCAACAGTGACCGCAGCCAGAGAATATTTTGTAGAGGGAGAGTTCCCGTCGGTGCTGGATGGATAGGACTAATTCATGCCCATTTATGTTGGCCTAATACATAAGTTATATTATTACGCATTATGGCCCCCTCATAATGGCCTGATTTACAGAGATTTATTTATTTATTTCAATTGCTCCCGCCACCAATCTACAGGGGGGAGGGCTACATAGGAAATAGAACATGAAGTGGGCAGGGCCAGATATCTGATCATTGTGCAGTTCAATTCAATTAGTATATCACCATGCTCCAAACTATCATCTTGCAAAAGCCATCATATGACTTCACAATCTGTGGCCATCAAATGTTGTGAGTGTGAGAATAGGTCGACATCTCCGTACCTCTCCACCAATGGACCTACATCAACTTACATAGTCCTACTCTTTGAAGAATGTTATCGCAATAGGAAGAGGCTATCATTTTCTTCAGCACTTGGATGGAATTACCAAAAATCTATCTTCCATGCAGATCCCCCACTTTCAACAACACTCTGACATGAAGACAAATCACTGGATTCAAAGCTCTCTGTGGAACAGGCAACAGAAGGTACTTACCTCATGCCCCTTAGTTCAGTCCAGCTCAAACATTTCTCCACCACCCGAGAAGAATATTTTACTGTTTACTAAAATATTTCTTATATACTAAAATATTTCTTACTTATTTCTCACACTAGTCTTTGTCTCAGGCATGGGCAAAATAAAATCTTTCTGAATTATGATCTATTTCTTCACCTTACATCCCCTCTCCCCCATTAGAAGTGTAAAATAGAAAGATAAGTTGAACATAGAATTGAACTTAAAGGGTACAGACTATGGGGCTAAAAAAACAAGCATGAGACGTGGTCATACCAAAAAGTCTGTAATTTTTTTTTACCTCAAGAGCATTTAAAAAGTAGATGTATGCTCTCACCAATCCATGCGGATTTGTTTTCAAACCAACCAGCGATGATCATTTTTGTAGAGCAATGTTGACTGACAAGGTATTAATCGTGATTTCAGTTTCATTCAGTGTCGGTTTCATTTGACACTGGTTCACCATAAGATCTGCAAGTGTAGCTTCATCACCTCATAATGAACCATTTAACCACCAAAGTGACCGCGAAGCTGGTAAATTCACCTGAAAATGTTGCCTGGTGTGGCTTCAACCATCACTAATTTGTGACTTGTTTCTCCCGAACTCCTCTTAGTAAGTAATGCAATAGCACCAATACTGTAGGCCTAACAACAACACTGAAAAGGGACTGAACTGATATCTGGTGTGCAAACAACACCACCTTTCACTCAGCTCATCATTGGCTCAATGTGATTTCAGAATGCTAAAATAGAAAACTACAGATCACATAATTTGAAAAGCTCAACCTTACTTTTTTACACTATCAATCAACCATCATAACGTCTTTTATTACAGGATAATAGGCTACACAATCAGATAAATAAAGGCAAATTACAGTAGGTTGTCAAGCAGCCATTCAAAATCATCAGCTGCCCATCCCCTCAGTTGAATCCGTGCACTGACAAATGAAAGATGGCAAGATGATCCCCAGCTCATGACCTCATCAGCTCCTGGGGAGGCACCATTGGCCACTGACTTCTGAAATTGCATGCTCCAGACAAGTGCTCCAGGTTTCCATCAAGATCTCTCCCTATTCTTTAATTAAATGCATTCACAGACATCTATAGGCTTGGTTGGCTCCCTAATGTGCTCATCTCTGTTTTCTATCAGTGTAATGTCAACTGTATACTACACAACTCTACTATAACTGTATACTACACAACTCTACTATAAAGTGGGCCTATATGCTGCTGAAACCACACTTTCTACAGCTATTCTAGACCTATTCTATTCAGTACCTCACAATGATGGCCATCACATTTTGTAAAATGTAAATTTTATATAACTTAAACATGAACACTAATAATAATAAAAAACTATATTATACAAAACAGAATTGAACATCAATCTTTTTTTATAGAAAAGCTAAAACTCTTTCTGTGGCATAAATTTGCTGGCTCAGGCCATGCCCAGTCCTGCAGACTAGGTATGCCAGCAAGCCAAAAAATAATTAAAATAATTAATAAACCAATATATGCATCATGAATCTCTACGCTTTAAGAGGAACATATGACTAACTATGTCATTCCACCACTGAGGATGGCCTATATCACAAAATGAGACCTAGCTTTGATTGACAGCAGACACTGCAAGCGCTCACTGGATGAGTGAAGTTGGCAAGAACGGGTAAAGCTGGATCATTGCGATATGATGGTGCAGATCCAAGAGCTAGCATAGCATTACTTGACATCTTTAGACCATTAGGCTACAGACCTACTCATGATACCATAATACCATTGAAAGAGTCTCAATTCAATTAAATTAAATTACATTTTCTTTATACAGCGCCTTTCACAATAGTATTGTCTCATGGCATTTTACAGCAAGGAGCACCCAAGAGCAAAGAAAAACTCCCTTTTGTTTAGTTAGTCTAGGAAGAAACTTTGGGCAGATCCACGACTTAAGGGGCTAACCCAGCTGCCAGGGGTCATGCAGGAAAGGTATAATCAATAGTAACCATGATAGACTACAAGTTGTCCGTGGTTTTAGCTAAGTATCATAATAGTTACAAAATATTATTCCATTTCATTACATGGTAGTCAATCCATAGGTGAATATCAAGGATTATGGCAAGACAGTGTAGTAGTAGGCAGACATAGATTTAAAGTCAAGGAGTGAGATGGGTCATAGGGGTAACAATAAGGATCCATTTGAGAGTGCCATTGTGAGGGGGGATCATTCACAAAGCCTCAGGGAAGGGGTCGGTCCTGACAAGGTTGTCTAGGAAGGGCCTCTAGGATGGAGAGTCGGTCCTGGCAAGGACCTCCTATAGTGTTGGTTGCAGTCCACTCAGGAGGGGAATTGACAGGAGTCTGCTGGAAGGAGGCAGGTATGACACTCAGCAGGGATGACTGTGGTGTAGATGGACAGACAGAGCCAGTCCCTCCCAAAAGTCTCATGAGGAGTGATGATTTACTGTGCACCATCCCCAACTATGGGGAACATTAAAGAGGAAGGGGGGGGGGCTTTTTATTCCACAAGAGGGGCGCGTGGTAGTAAAAGGCTCTTCTTCCTATTGTAGATTTGGATATTCTCTGGATTACAAGAAAACTGGGATCTTAGGGTTCCAGGAGGATGGTAAGGGACAGGTAATTCTTTAATATATGTTGGAGCATGGCCATTAAGGGCTTTATAGGTTAGGAGTATTTTAAAATCGGTTTGACTTCTAATAGGGAGCCAATGTAAAGAGGCAAGGATGGGAGAGCTATGTTCATATTAGTTCTAGTAAGTGTTCAGGCCACGGCATTTTGTATTAGCTGTAGGTTTTTGATACAGGTATTACTACGCCCCCAGAACAGAGCATTACAATAATCAAGTCTGGAGGTAATAAATGCATGTCTTAATTTTTCAGCATCCTCAATGGATAGGAACTTTTTAACCTTAGCGACATTTCATAGGTGGAAAAAAGATGTTTTTGAAATGTGTTTTGAAATTCTTTCAAGTCTACTCCAAAATGAGATGTGCATATGTCAATTAGATATGGTATTTGTCTGAGAGAGATTTCAGTGAACTTAACTTTTATTTTATGCAGCGACCTCATGTGGTCTATTGTGGTATTACAAGAGAACTGACCAGGAGTTTGTTTGTACATAACTACTGTAGATATCTATTAACAGAGAAATGGAGAATATCTGGCATTATAACAAAGTATTTGTTTTGTTTTGTTACTGTTTCTGTCATTTTTGCATTCTTCAAACTAAACAACAAAACAAAGCAACTACAACACCTACAAAAACCAAACATTATAAAGTATAGTAATTCAGAAGCACATCTATAGCTCATTGTTCTCACTCCTCACTCTGCTCTGAAGACAGCCCTCCTGTGTTGCACTTGTCAGTGATGTGCTGGACAACCTCCTCTAGCTCCTTCTTCTTGGCCTTGAATTCTTCTGTGCTGAATTCTTGCTTTTGCCCACATATGTAACTGCAGGTAAGATGGTGAATAACCCAGTGGCATAAAAGGCAGCATGTTAAGACATGCCTTCATAGCTCACCTTGAAGGGTAGGTATCTGATGTCCTTCTGCACAGAAGAGTCACTCCAACTGCAACCGATGAACCTTTTAGCATTGAAAACAGTGTTTGTCTTGAATCTTTACCAAATAAGCAACAGTGTTTACCAGGAGTAGGTGGTCCCCAGGTCAATGCCCACTACTGTTCCAACACTGACATTCAGCACTGTCTTCACCCTCTTGGCATCACTGAATAGATTACTGCAGCAACCACAGACAGGTGTGAGGAGTAAGATGCTCATGACCAACATCAGTTCTTTTGAGTAGTTTTACATGGTTTGCTCTATTTTGGTCAACACTGTGAAAGAAAAATAAATGATTTTAGGTTATGTATTGACATACCAGATTTAAAGCAATATCCAACCATAGCCCTGTTGTTTGAGGTGACTGAATGCAGTCAGTAGGAAATCTGGTATGACAGAACAAATAGCGCACCAGCAGGTAATGCTAACTGAATGGGGCCAAGGAAAATGAAACTGGAAGTGTGTTACTGGTGCCGGTATACTGGTATGCTATCCGGTGTATGTTGTACAAAATTCCCAGAATTCCCAAAATTACCAGCGCGTTACAGCACACTGCACCTTTATGCCCCCGCACTTTCTTGCTGCTATCACTTATATTTATGTAGAATAGTCTTTTGTTTACAAACCATAACCCCTAGCCTTGCTGCTATTATTTATATTTATGTAGAACAGTCTTCTGTTTACAAATCACACCACTAGCCACAGTGCTCTGCTAAAAGCCATGCCCTGTCTAGCGTGTTTGTTTTAGGTCACCTGTAATTTGACCTGCAAATTGTTTACAACTGTGTTGTATGTACATATGTGTACAAGAGTGTGCACGCGTGCGTGTGTAGTTGTGTGTGGGAGTGCGTGTATGAGTGGGTGAGTGAATCTGTGTAGTACAATACAATAGTGTATGTAGGCACTATTACGTATCTGCCTTGTCCATACTGTGTTTTAACAGTTTCATGTATCACCAATTGTTCCCGCTGAAACGTTGTCTCGTCTCACAATGTACTGTGTAAATGGCTGAAACGACAATAAAAACCTACTTGACTTGACTTGACTTGACTTGATTCCCCCATTTTTTTTCCGACAGCACTCTGTGACCTCAAACAACAGGGCTATGGTTGTAAGAGCTCCGGAGTTTTGCTTTACAAGAAGACTAAATCAGTCCCAAGTTTGACATCTACAAATGGTACTGGTTAAGGCCTATAACCTATGCAGTAGTCATCAAAGATGGGATGTGTTCTAATTTTTTAGCTGTACACCTTCAGAATTCATCTTATTCATGCTGACTGTACCTACAATCTCCTGCTGAAATAATACATGAACTGAAGTGTGGGTATAAAAATTGTTATGGAAACACGGTGTGCCACCTGATGTCCACCTATCTCTCGGTGATCTGGATCCATCCCATCATCTCTTCCTAAGAGCCATAATAGGAAGGCATATTCAACCCATTTTAACTGAATATGGGGCAAAACAACTCTGTATCTAAATTACATTACATTACATTTACGCATTTAGCAGACGCTTTTATCCAAAGTGACTTACAAAAGAGGATAACATTCAAGCGACAACACAATGAAAGAAATTAACAAAGAGTGCATATTGCTAAAAACTGCACTATTTTAAGTTGAAAGTGCAATAGTGTAATAAAGTACAGTATAAAAGAGAAATTAAGTATAAGATGTTAAATGCATTCTCAAAATTAAAATCTGTAAGGTTCACAAGATCCTGGATCACCTTTTACTGATGAATAGGCTACTTTAATAAACCGCTATAAGCCTGTACCAAATTTTATTTTGTCTAAACTACAAATGCAGACACACAGCATGCCAGAAATGAAAACCTAATGCAAAACCTTAATAATCTTATGACAGTAGCACAAAGCTTAGTGGTCCATGTTACGCTTTGCAGTGCTTTGTTCTATTTGCAGAATTCACATGAAAAAAAAAAAAAGAAAAATGATCTCAAAACTTCCATTATCCATCTTTCAGACTACTCGGCAAATAGATAATTTAAGTTATTTAGAAATTTGCAGAAGACAGCTGTTCGAGTCTGCGCAATGGGATGTCCCAATCACTGGGGTATCCTGGTTCAGGTGGCATCACTTGCCATTCGTATACTCGAGGTGTAAACGAGATGAAGTTATCAAGTGCAGTTCTGCAGTTAAGCTTATAGTACACGAAGTGCGTTCGAGACGTACAGTAGGCCTACGTCTACCAGACTGACCCGATTGAGGACCACCCAAATCCTCAGTCCCACTTAACCTGGCAGGTCAGGAGGGACGCCCTCTATGATTAGGCTACGGACCTTCGCATAGCCTAACTTTTGGCGAATTGATTTATAATCATCTTGCCTAGGCTGCTCTTAAAGTTGTCGCACGTGTTAACATTTTCAGGTTTTAGGGATATGGACATCCCAAAAGGCTTTTTGAACTGTAGGCTACAGGTTAGGCCACAGCTGAAACGTCTCAGTCCCTTGCACAATCAGTCTCTATCTCAGGATTGTGTTAAGGTAAACCCCTACCCGCTGCGAATGAACAAAAATATCTGCAAACATGCCTATTGGCTACAAGCTACCCATGTTCAATAACAAATTCTCGTAAGCTGACAATTTGCCTGCTGTTGCCGCAGAGACGCAGCTGCCTTCGAATTATTACTGTGACACGAGCAAGGTGATGAATGACCTCAACCTCACAAGCAAAGCGCCCATCGGCTGAACCGAAACTTCTGCGCTACAACGGACTTGTCCACGGTAACCCCCGGCGCTCAAAGTATCGTTTAACTCCAAGAGCAAAAATAATAACATTTTAGTCATTGTCTGACTTTTTTAAACTTCTCAACAAAAAAACCCAAGCATACAAATACAAATATACAAAATACTCAATACAACAACAACAACAACAATAATAATACCACAATAAAACAAGCAACAGCAATCAGTATGCTGACTAGTCTGGAAAATAGACAATCGAAGCACTGGCGGAACAATTGGAGACAAGGCCCAGGGGCAAAACGTCACTATCGGGCCCCCCTAACCGGACTGGTTAGCTTCTTTTAAAACTGAACCACATGTTTCTTTTATGTTTTAAATTCTTGCTTATTAGTCTATAAGCATGAGTTGTAAACCTAGAGCAACAATCGACTTGGCTGAGGCAAAGGCTCCGCTAAAAACGTGGCGTTCTTTGGTCATTGTTCACCTGTGCACACCCTAATGGCCCGGCCTGGCTCGACAGTCTGAAAGCGGCTAGTGTTCACACATACCGTTTGGTTGGTTTAGTTTAATTTTGCCTACTCACTTGATTTTGAGCCCGGTTGTCTGTGTTTTGTTTATAAAATGTAAGTAAACAAAATGTTTGGCTAATTGAGTTATGTAGTATGCTGTGTTAAGAGAAGAGAACAAAATATTTTAAATAGAGGTTAATGCATGTTAGCAATTGTAAATAATAATAACGAATAACATATAAATAAATAATAAAAGAATATATTCAATATATAGACGTAATTCAATTACTGTCAAATGTTGGACCCTTTTGTTTACACCACTAGAGGCCGCTGTCTGTCAATGTCCTTGTTTGTTGGAGGTAATCCAACTGGTGAATTTACCATATTCTATACCCAGTTTATTTAGGCCACGTCCAATGTCGGAAACCACATCTCAAGAGGATCTGGAATTCAAGATCAATGCCCATGATTCAAAACAAAACTATTCACATCTAGAGGGTAGAGCTTTCAGAATATATATACATAGTTTATGCTGCTTAACCTGTATCACCTCACCAAATTCTGGCCTGAATAGGTCTGTGAATCCAGAATAAACTAAGAATTCATGCGCTTAAACAAGTTAAAACAGCATAAACTAGCCTACATATTTTCTCAGATGCAATTTGACATGCATTGAGACATGTCCTTACTTCTGCCATCCCTAGCCTATGCAGTTTTGTAATATATTTCAATTAAATTAAATGGCTTTTAAGTGTTAAATTAAGTATCATTTAGTTTTTATAGTGTCTGCACCCCAAACGGTGTCAGCTTTGCATTACAAAAACTCAACGACACTTAATGACAATAGTCATACACATTAAAAAGTATCATGATGCATGTCGTGTCATGTCGTGCTAATGATGGGCTTATGTCACTCTTACAAAGACACCTTCAAATAAAGTGCTATCCTGGTTGCTTACTTTACACACTAAGTTTAGTTCTGGTTTTATTTTGCTCAAATGTCTTTATTTGAAATGTTGCTCTGTTTTGCCCTTGTGGATGTGTTTAAAACTTGAATAAAGTGTTTCCCTTCCTTTTCCTGTTTTCTCTTCATATTTTAAAATGATCTGTAATGCTCTTTGATAGCATTGATTTGTCTTTTCATTGCCCGGTTTCTTTTTCGGTTGTATTTCTTATGTTTTTGTCTGTATCACCTGGCATCTTCTGGCACCACCGCACCAAAGCTATCACAGTACACGGTTACAAAGGATAAATCAAAGGCATGTCTGACTTCCACAACAAGTGCTGGATAATGATGCATGCATTTGAGATGCACTTACTTGACCCACAGAACACCAATGGTTTACTTTTTCTTTGTTTCATTTGGATTATATTTCTGTATGTAGCCAGTCATGAGTCTGTGCTTGTTGGTTGTGTTTTGTCTCCACCAAGGTCATCATTCCTGAACACACAACAACTGCTAATGCAATCACTCTGCTACTCTTGATGACAGTTAGGGCCTCTGCCTGGTACCCATTGATGACAGAATTTGTTAAACAAATATATATTTGATGATGATGATAATGATGATGATTATTATATTTCAGCTCTGGAGGCTGCTTTTATTTCCACTTGACATTCACTTGCCTTTGCTAAATGGTCGGGAACAAATCTGTTCAGTCTGTTACTGAGTTTGTAAATTGACTGTAAACTTCAATTTGTTGATACCTCATTAAATCATCTCATGGCACATTGTGAAAAGTAGGTGGATAATGACATGGATAATGTTGAATTTAGGCCTGCCGCAGTGAAACATAACATGCAGCACCCATGCAGTCCCTTGTCATTGATATCCAGTCAGATCATGGCGCTGTTGAATTTTCCAATAATGTGACACATTGACTGACAGACACCGGCTGTTTTGAGATGCTTGGTTATAATGCTGCTGTCAGGTCCTGTCACTAACTGACTGTGTCTGTGCATTTCCCAACCTATTCCATGTTTGTGGGTTCAAATCCCAGCTGCCACTGCTGTGCCCTTGAGCAAGGCACTTAACCCTAAGTTGCTCTAGGGGAGACTGGCCCTGAACAATTGATAGTTGATTTGTAAGTCGCTTTGGATAAAAGTGTCTGCTAAATGCATAAACATAAACATAAACATGGTCATCTGACCAATGAAAAAGTGGGACATTTATAGCATTAAGTGGGACATGGGACAAAGCCTCAAATTCCTGTACAGTACAACATAAATTGGGATAGGTGGTCACTCTAGCCTGGAATGAAAAGACTATAAGGTTTGTGTGCCCGTGAATTGGTGTACATCTAGGAGTCTGTTTCTCAGGAGTCAGTTGGAAAGGACAGGTTTTTTCTGTTGAGCAGTGCATGAACCTACTCTTTGCTCCTTGTTACTGTTATTTTTATATGGTTTCTGGCTTCCCGTTTTCGACCCGGACCGACCTGGCCATCCCTGCTCTTCTGCCCTAGAGAACCTGACCTGCCGCCTGTCTCTCTACCTGAGTCTTGCCTGCGTGCTCCAGGTCCTGTCACCTCCACGAGGGTGTCCCGCCCGTACCTGTCAATGCTAGGCTACCAACGCGCGGCTAATCCAGTTCCCAGTGTGAAGTTCCAGCCTGCCTCACGCTGACACCCGCCTGGGTCACCCACTCCCTCACCCCTGTCTTTGAACTTAATAAACTGTTCGTGTTTGCAAAGTGTTGTGCTTTGGTCGTCTGTGCCGCACCATTACAATTTTGTGATGGTTTCATACCCTGCACCCAGATCTGCATACTCTGTATCCTGGAAGACTGGTACAAATAAAACATGTTTATCCACCCTTTATATGTCTATATGCCATCCAACTTAATTTGAAGATGATACCAAAACATAGGATTACAAAAAGGATATCCCAAATAGCATTGAATTGTTACAGAGTTACTTTAACTTAGGAAACGTGTACAACCAGAATTTCATTTCATTTTTGTCTCTGTATGAAAGGACAAAACAGCCTATTGTCGTGCATTCACAGAGAAAATATAACATAAATAATATAATCATTTTTTTTCAATTCCTAAATCTACAGCTCATCCTTCTCCTTTTGCGCGTCCTCCTCAGGACAAGGTATGCCTGCACCACCACAGTGCTTTCTAATGAAAGGCTCAACAACCTTCTCCAGCTCCTTCTTCTTGGCCTTCAGTCTGACTGTGTTGGCCTTGGGGTATGACTCCATCCATTCAATCTTCTCCTGCACAGCTTTTTCAATGGTTTCTCTGTCAGTGTCGGACAGCTTGCTGCCCAGACTCTGTTGATCTCCCAACTGGTCCTTCAAATGGTAAGTGTAGCTCTCCAGCTCGTTACGGGCAGTAATGCATTCTTTCAACTTCTTATCTTCATCAGCGAAGCGTTGAGCATCTTTCACCATCCACTCAATGTCCTCCTTGCTCAGACGGTTATGATTATTAGCAATGGTAATTTTTGCATTGCTGGGTTTAAAAAACAGATATTGGGCTCTAGCAGTAACAATTAGGATGCCATTCTCATTCATTTCAAAGGTCACTTCAATCTGTGGTTCACCTTGAGGTGCTGGAGGAATGTCAGTCAGGTTAAAAGTCCCCAGAAGATTGTTGTGTTTGGTCAGGGGATGTTCACCTAAGGAAAGTGGTGAAAACTTACTGTGATGTCAGCATCCTACTCATTGGTGCATTGCATGTCTCTACTACTAGACAAAAATACATTTCAAATACAGTAAACAAAATAGCCATACCTTCAAAAACTTTGATGGTGACAGTTGTTTGAGAGTCTTCTGCTGTGGTGAATAACTTTGACATTCTGACTGGCACCACAGTGTTTCTGGGGATAATCTTGGTCATATTTTCACCTTCAGTCTCAATGCCAAGAGTAAGAGGGCAGACATCCACAAGAATCACATGTTCTGTTGAAGCATTTAAATCAATTAAATCACATTTGAATCTTCATAAATGTTGGCACAGGGTAATAATCTATGGTTCTAGAAACAATCAGTGGTTCTGGCAAAAGGGTACCTCAAAAACCCTCCTAATTGCAGTTGTTATGTTCCAGCACTTGAGACTTTTTGAATACACACAATGAATATATATCTCAACAGTAAAGGAGCACGTTTTTGAATTGAAGTGAAATGGACACATTATTTTGGTGATGAAATGTCCACATAACCAAATTTTCAGAACATGGTAGCTTCTTAATGATGTATGCAAACTGGGTTGACTTCAAAAAACTGACCATGACACTGATTGACTGCCACTGCTCTTGATGACACTGTTTTAACATGTTGAATCAGCCACCAATTAGCCAGCAGATGTCTGCTGTTATCGGCAGAATTGTGCTTAAAGTTGGGCCACAGGCACTCATACATGGGTCTGAAACTGTCAGACGCCTGATTTTTGGCTAGATGTGAGCTCACTAGACATGAGTAGAAGAATGTACCTGTGTCCTCTTGTCTGGAAAGGATGGCAGCCTGAACAGCAGCCCCATATGCCACTGCTTCCTCAGGGTTGATGCCTCTGGAGGGCTCCTTGCCATTGAAGAACTTCTTCACCAGTTGTTGAAACTTGGGAATCCGAGTGGAGCCACCAACCACCACAATCTTATCAATGTCAGATTTCTCCATACCAGCATCTTTCAGAACCTTCTGCACTGGATTCATGGCGGAACTAAAGAGGTCCTGTAAAGTGACAAAAAAATCAACATGAACCTCAAGAGGCTTTTATGGCAGAGATACACCAAGTCGACGGTTGGCCGACTGAAGCATTTAGGGACGGTCGGAAAAGTTCAGGAAATAATCTGATCGGTGTGTTCATCTACGTTGGAAGCAATTGGAAACTTTCAAAGCGGCACGGACAGTGTTGGCTCAGATTCACACACTAAGTTTACACTGTGGTGAGATGGGTTATGGGCTATTACTTTGTAATGTTTTGTAATGTAATGTCTGTAAGTTTGCTGCAGAGTAATATAGAATTCTAAAACTGCTTGTTTGGTTCCTTGATTGTGATTGACTGATTTGGCGTTCCAAGCTATTGTAAATATCTGACCTCAAAATGTTAGGAAGGCCCATTCAAAGTAAAGGGAACCTCCTGCAGCACTCTGGAGAACTGTATAAGATGTAGTTACATCTTGACAAGAACACTGTAAACATAAACATAATTTATTTGATAAACATATGGAAATATGGATATGTGGAAACTTATTACCATTAACATTTCATTTTTTTTTTTATTTAAGCACATTTCCCTAGCCTTGTAATAAAACCAGACCCTCATTCTACACTTTTGTTCCGCATAGGGGGTCTGGACATTCGGTAGTGAGATTCAGTTGCTTGCTTGAGGTGGTTAAGGTTGCTTTCACACCTATTTTTGTTCCGATGCAAACCCTGAACCGATACAAATTCATGCCATTGTTCCGGGATCGTTTCGTGTTCACATGGCACGAGAAGACGAGCTCTCATTAATTTATACAACCAAAGAACCACCGAACTTCTAAACAGGAGGAGACGGATCCGGTAGGCACTGTAGCTTTCTACCTTAAGTAGTCTATGCAGTTGACGAATATGCGACCCAGAGAGTTAAAAGTTTTCACTGTAGCTGCTTATCCTATGAAAATATGACATTGTACAGTACAGTGAAAACAACGTAAACAAACCGTTCTAGGGATCGATGGAAAGGGAGCCGAAAACACCCCGTCCATCGTCGATCTGCATCGGTTTGTTTTGTTCCAGAACAGAGTACGATTGTTGCTCTCATATACCCAATCGAACCGATCTCTGGGGGCAAGCGATCTACGTCCCGTTTCAAAGAGCTAGGTGTGAAAGCGCCCTAAGTTTAAAAAGATTAGATCAACCTCTGACTGATAGCTTGCCTTGACTGATTGTATTCTAGCTCTGCATTGACATTGCCTCCCTATATTCACTGATTGGACAGGACAACGAGCTCAATGAGACAACAAGCTCAATGGAATCAAATCTAGACTAGCACTGTAAAGAGATGACAATCAAACGGAAGTGCTAGGGAGGCATGGTCAGGCTAACGTTTCCCCCAGATTAAATAGCATTCAGACCAATTCAAAAACTTTGATTGTTACCTCAAAAGTTTTGAGCATTGCCTTCACTCCCATGATCCTTTGCAACACACTGAAGCCATCAAAACTTTTAGAATTTGTTTTTTTTTTTCTTTTTTTTTTACAAGTCATTGCACTGATATATCAACTTAAGGCCCTTTGTTCAGTTAAAACCACTATTCCTCAGCTGAATTCTCACCAGAGGTAAGTAATAGCTGTTTCTAAATCAACTCAAAACATTTAAGTACAAGGAAGCTTGTTTGGTGGATTGTGGTAAAGAGCTGAAGTAGATTCATTTTATCCTTTGTTGAACTGCTAAATATCATATAAATCCCTGTTAGGTTGATTAAGGAAAGATAAGATGCACTTTCATGATGGAGATTGTGTATTCTACTGTCATTTATAGTATAATTTTGCAGTTTTGCCATTAGCTCAGATTTATTGAGTTAAAGTACTAAAATTTTTGAAAAAACTTTAAAAAAATGTTTAAAAGTTCAGAAAAAAATGAAATGTTAGTGGTAATCAGTTTCTACAAATATTTTGAGTTCACTGAGCAGTTGGGGTCTACAGTGAACCACTTAGTCATGCTATCTAATTCCAATCATCAAAATGTACCAATATCAAAAGCAAAACTACTTTTGTGAAACTGATAATTTTCTTACCATGTTCAGGTCCTCAAACGTGGCACGGGTCAGGATTTCAGAGAAGTCTTCACCCTCAAAGAAAGATTCAATCTCAATATAAATTTGAGATTTTATTGACAGCGCTCTCTTGGCTCGCTCAACTTCCCGGCGCAGCTTCTGAACAGCGCGTTTGTCTTTGCGCACATCCTTGCCAGTGTTATCCTTGTATAGTTGGATGAAGTGTTCAATGACACGCTGGTCGAAGTCTTCACCTCCCAAGTGGGTATCTCCGCTTGTGGCTTTAACCTCAACATGACCACTGTTGATATTTAGGAGGGATACATCCAAGGAACCACCACCAAGGTCAATCACAAGGACATTTTTCTCACCACCCTTTTCATCCAAACCATAAGCAATAGCAGCCGCTGTTCTGATGATTAAGGGAGAGAACAGGCATTTACTATCACTGTTCTAAAAATTCTACTTTTTCTATCTCTCTGCTGTCTGGTACTTACGGCTCATTAATGATTCTTATCACATTCAGGCCAGCGATGGTTCCAGCATCCTTGGTGGCCTGACGCTGGGCATCATTGAAGTATGCAGGAACAGTGACCACGGCATGGGTGACCTATAGAAACCAGGTAAAAAGTTATTTAATACATTCTTTTTAAAGTATTTATTGTCTGTGATAGCCTAGAAGATCACAACCTTCCTTTCAAGATATGTTTCAGCGTTTTCCTTCATCTTGGAGAGAACCATGGCAGAGATCTCTTCTGGTGTAAAAACCTTCATCTGGTTATGAACATTTAGAGCAATGTGGGGTCTACTCTGTTTCTCAAACACCTGCAAGGATGATTGTATGTGGTGAGAGCACTAAATGAAATTTTACACATGCCAAAAGGTTATGCTATCAGAAGACATGCAATCATAAAAACATCTTACCTTGAAGGGCAGGTATTTGATGTCCTCCTGCACAAAGGGGTCACTCCAAGTGCGGCCAATAAACCGTTTAGCATTGAAAACTGTGTTCTCAGGGTTAGAGGTCAGCTGGTTCTTAGCAGCATCACCAATGAGACGCTCTCCCTCAGCAGTGAAGGCCACATAGGAAGGGGTGATTCTGTTACCTTGTTCATTGGCAATGATTTCCACACCACCATTTTGGAAGACTCCAACACTGAAACAGGCCAGCAGTACTTGATTCAGAATGATTTCACTGTCATTATCTGCTGAAACACTACTCAAAATGCAGTCAGTGAGGTTTGCAAATATGTAAAACTACTAGATCTCCATTCTCTTTGAATATGGTAAAAAAAATAGATTCTTGGCTCAGTAAGAAAACAAACCACGTGGTGTTAGTCTGTCCTCCAAACAATAACACAGAGGGCACTGAAGACAGGAGTGAACTACCTCTCTGTTTTGTTTGGCCCTTGGTTTAAATAATAAAGGCCTGCAAACATCATTTCATGCTGACAACAACTTTAAGGCTGAAAGGCATTTAAATATTAATTTTACCAGGAATAAGTGGTTCCAAGATCAATCCCCACGACTGTGCCAATGTCCTCGCTCTTGCCAAGGGAAAAGGTGGTGGTGACTACCACTAGCCAGATAAAAAGCAGTCTCATGATTGGTCACTCAGCCTAGTCAGAAAATCTGCAAGAACTGGTATAACAGAGAATAAACAGAATCTTACAGCATCACATCCTGAATCACACTTTAGAATATCAGGTAAATATTTATGCTGACGAAATGGTTAGTGCTATCATAATGAAATGTTCCTGTGCTATGTTTTAACAAGAGTGTAAAATTGTTGTCCATATAACCATTTACAAGAAGGTGCACAAGGTTGCAGTTTTTTCTGTTTGTCATATTACACAATTTACTGTTGTGTAAACTTTAATGATAGTTTGAGAAATGCACCGAAGTTATGTCACATGTATAATGTATTCAAAAATGACCTGAGACATATTTGCTATAGTCCAGAAGTGAACAAAAGCACCATCAATCCAACTCAGGCAGTTTCCTGAGCTGTGAACTTACTCTTGCTGACTTCACCTCTAAGTATCTCAGCATTTCTCCCAGAATCACCCTCAATAATACATCAACAACCTATTTTGTTGGGTGGCGTAGTGTAGCAGTTAATGAACCTGACTACTAAGACAGTTGAAAATTGTGGGTTCAAATTCTGGCTGCCACCGTTGTGCCCTTGAGAGAGGCACTTAACCCACTTGTCCCTAAAAGTAATTGACAAATGTAAAGGCTGCGATGTAGGGCAAATGTAGGGCTGTGATGCACATGGGGATCAAAGAGGTGCAGAACAGGTTCAGATCTGATTTTTTTCTGTTTAATAACAGAAAACTTTAGCTGAGTCCGAATGCCCCCTTTATTGGCCTGACCTGGTGACAGGTTTGGACATATAAGGGCTGGTCTTGATTAGAATAGGGTGACCAGATGACACAGATTTTTGGGAACAGTCCCCGATTATGGTGGTCCCTGGTAAAATACAAGAAAACACAATTTGTCCCCGATTTTTGATGCTAAAACATTATTAATTTTAGTAATTTTGACTGTAGAAATAGGAATGTCCCCAGTTACAAAGGAAAATGCAGAGGTCTGGTCACCTTAGATTATAAATTGAGGCTGCTGAGGCTGATTATAAATTTTAGCTACTCAGAGGGCACTAAAAACCATAAGGCTAACCAAGCACAAATGCCTTTTCACTCTATCAAGAAGAGAGTTATTTTTATTCGTAAAAAAGTGAGATTACAATAAAAGTAGGCTACAATGTAAAAGGTATAAATAGGCAATAATGTAATAATAAAAATTAAAAGAAGAAAAAGGAAAAATTAAGACAAAAAATGAAAAGCTAATCCAGTGCTTCGAAAGCAAATTGATCAATGGGTAAAAACCCTGTTAACCACTACCAAGACAATAAAATTTTATCTGAACTTGAACGATCCTGACCACTGTTTGAACTCGCACTTTTATAGGTCAGAGTGTTCCTGCAACCTTTTATTTCCATGTATGGAGATATGGTACTACTACATCAAACAATCACTTTACACACTTGCATCACACCTGTACAACTCATGGTTTCCATAATACACCCCTACCTGCCCTGTCCTGTTCTTTGGGAGGCATGGGTGCTCATAAAATAAGTAACTAACTAAATACAAATCAGCAGCTCCCAGGATGCCAAAGATTACTCATACAACAACACACAGACACACACAGATCTGATCCTATCATGGGGGTGTGAGGGTAATCAAAAAGAGAAATTATCTAAACTTGGCTTACCGTGTGTTCACAGTGGACTCCGTTCAAACCTTTAGTTAATGTTTTGCTTTCCCTTTCCCTTCTTTCCACAACACTGTCCCACACTGTAAAAAAATAATGGTTGCATAAACCACATGGATCTTAACTTAGATTGCTTAGCTGATGAGCCAACAGTTTTGACTTCCTGAAAGAGCTGGAATTCTCGTCACTATGTCTGCTTATCAGTCTGCAAGTCAGCCACTCATTTATAGCACTGGAATTTCGATGAAAGTGAAAGCAGAAATAGTTGATGAGCTACACTTGATTCTGTCTAGCTCAATTTCTTTGGTGACATATTCATGTTAGATTTGTCAGGTGTTTCTCAGCAAAGCCAGGAAATGGTGGTACATTTATGTAAAAAAATAAACTGTTTCTTTAGCACTGGCAAATGTGTATAAGTGGCATGGCTGTCTGTTGGTTAATATCAGATTTTTTTTTCAGGATAAAGCTAGCAGGATAATGCCTGCAAGGCCATTCTATATAATCACTTATTCAACAAAAATCTGTTTAATATATATTGTACTTCTTACCGTGTGTTCTCACACCCGGAAGTCACACCCTAAACACAGTGGACTCCATCCAAAGCTTTCTCTGTGCAAAACTCACGCGCAAAAGAAATTGTCTGCATAAACTTCAAATCTTAAGTAACCGGGTTGACTTGAAATTTTAAGTTAACTCAACAGAATGCGCCAATTTACATCACCCAAAGACAGCATACTGATGTAACTAATATTCCACTTTAAATATGTTCTCTATCGTCTCGAGACCATCTCTCCACACCGCTTGCCTGATCACGCCCACACCTGAGCCTTGACACGTAACGTTAATCATTGATTGTTTAATCTCCACTGTCACGACCGTGTGAAAGTGAGCCAATAGTTTCATGTGCGAATTAGCCTACAGTGTGAAAATCCACTTACCTTGTAAGATTGGGCATCTGTCTACGGGCAGCCTCCCTGCATTGTTGTAGTCTTCACATCCTCCTCTTGACTGGAAAGTCGTGAAATCCCTCGGGAACGTATTGTGTACATTTCTGAGCCATACCCCATCTCTCAGATTGCCCAACTTCTTGCTCCGGTTACTGGGACCTGCAGCTGTGATTCCTGAGCCGCGTTTGGACGGCCAGTGACCTCATCAGGGGAAGGGTGAGTTACTCCAGCTACCTGCCTCCCATCATTGTGGCTTTCTAGTTGTCACGGCCGATTAGTTTCGGTGTGAGAATTATTGACAAGTAAGTATAAGCACTTCAGCTGCCGCGTCGATGGACGCCACGTTCCTGGAGTCTATTGCCCGTGTTAACTGCCCGCTAACGCACTCAGAAACACCCTGTGTTCTGCGGTTGCTAGCTTATCTCATAACACACAGGTGGCTCTGCCCTCTTCCACCCTCATGTTGGTCTGCTGTTGTAAACAAGGCAGTGCTGTGGTTCCACTAGCATCGTCTCCACTATGGAAACAAATGCCTTGGTTGTGGCATTTCTATGCTTATGGAGGATGGCCATGATAGGTCCGTATTGTGTTTGGGACACCGACATGCTATCTTGGCAAGGGACACCATGACCCCAGTCATGCATTCATTTTTTTTATTATGCCTGTACACACGAGGGAGGTCCATTGCCGTTTTTTCTCTTCTAAACGCACAGGTCCTCGCTTTTCTGAAGGGCCAGCAAGGAAGATGGAGGAGCAGCCAGAGGGCAAGGGGAGTCCTCAGCGGTCTCACAAACCTTGCTGTTCTCTCTCTGCACCAGGCCAGAAGTTCCTCGATCTGCTCCTCTTACCAGTCCGTGTCCTGGGCTGGAGGATGAAGATGCGGAGGTGGTTGTGGATGACGAGACTGTTCCTTCGTCTGAAGGAGTGGACCTACCTTGAGGATCTACCTCTACCAGTTGGAGGCAAGCTGGTCTGTTTGAGGAGATCTTCGGCAGAGCATCCATCCTTGATATTCCCCCTCTGGAAAAGCCCACTGCCTCTGCATCCAAGTTTCACACCGACATAAACAAGCACCTAGCGGCAGTTCTCATTCCCCTCCTACCAGTCTAACGACTTTGTCTGTCACTAGTTTTCTTCCCCAACTACCTTTCATAGGTGGTCTGGGCAGGCTAAGGTGTTTTCACACATGCATAGTGAAGAGCAGATTGGCTGTGCCTCTTCCAACTGCCTGTTTGGTGGTCCCTCCTGCCTCAGTAGTAATGGAGGTTCTGCTGAGTAAGTCGCATAAGCCCATACCAATCCAATGCAGTGTCTGGCAGTCAAGCCCTGGGTGTTGGTGCTGGGGCTGGGGCTGTCTGGCGGTCAGGCCTTGGGTGTTGGGGCTGTTGCTGGGGCAGTATCTGGCAGTCCAGCCTTGGTTGTTGGGGCTGGGCCTGGGGCAGGGGCTGTGTCTGGCAGTCAGGCTTTGGGTTTTGGGGTTAGGGCTGGGGCAGGGGCAGTGTCTGGCAGTCAGCCTTTGGGTGTTGGGGCTTTGGCTGGGACAGTGTCTGCCAGTCAGGCCTTGGGTGTTAGGGATGGGGCAGGGCCAGTGTCTTGCAGTCAGACCTTGGGTGTTGGGGCTGGGGCTGGGACAGTGTCTGGCAGTCAGGTCTTGGGTGTTGGTGCTGGGGCTGGGGCAGGGGCAGTGTCTGGCAGTCAGCCTTTTGGTGTTGGGGCTTTGGCTGGGACAGTGTCTGCCAGTCAGGCCTTGGGTGTTAGGGATGGGGCAGGGCCAATGTCTTGCAGTCAGACCTTGGGTGTTGGGGCTGGGGCAGTGTCTGGCAGTCAGGTCTTGGGTGTTGGTGCTGGGGCTGGGGATGGAGCAGGGCCAGTGTCTGGCAGTCAGGCCTTGGGTGTTGGTACAGAGACAGGGGCAGTGTCTGGCAGTCAGGCCTTGGGTGTTGGTACAGAGGCAGGGGCAGTGTCTGGCAGTCAGGTCCTGGGTGTTGGGGCTGGGGTTAGGTTTGGGGCAGGGGCAGTGTCTGGCAGTCAGGCCTTGGGTGTTGGGCCTGGAGCTGGGGCAGGGGCAGTGTCCAGCAGTCAGGCCTTGGGTGTTGGGGCTGGGGTTTGGGTTGGTGCAGGGGCAGTGTCTGGTAGTCAGTCTTTGGGAGTTGGGTCTGGGGATAGGACAATAGACTGGAGGCATATTTAACAAATCAATTGCACCATGTACCGTGAAAGAGTCCACACATAACATAAGTGAGCTGTTGAGCCTGTAGTTAGCCTTCGTAAATACATCCACATTCCACACAGGGTGCTCAGTGGAACTGCAAGAACAGGCTTTACATGCACACATACCAGCATATGACATTAACTCTCTTGCATGTGATTACAGCATTGCTTTTCTTCAAATGTGAAAACTTGAAGTGTTGTGGGTATAGCTATTATGAGGTAATACACTGAAGAAAGCAGGTTAAAAAGTTTATATTTTATTTAGAACTATTTACAAATTATGAAACACTGTTTCCAGGTAGGTGCTTCTGTGATTTTATAGATCTGGAATTGTGCAATTAGAAGAGCCACAAGTTTATTGTAGGTAGCTACCACTATCTGGTAGGCGCTGAGGAAAATGACACTGAAAGAGTTTCTGTGGCCCATTCAGTTAACTTTAGCTGCTGGTTCACCTATCCCTACCCACAGGGTACATTGCCTGAAAACAATTTTTGTACATTTACTGTGGTCTCACCCATTATTTATTAATCTTATAGTCCAGTCATTTCTGACCAGAACACCACGGGTGTAACAAAGTTGAATAAAATACCCAAACTGTGACGAAAATTATTAAAATGTGTGTTATATGTTCTGATAGCATGCATGATCAAAGTCATGGAGCCCCATGACCGTCCAATTAGATGAAGTACTTTTTTTACTTTTTTACTTTTTAAGTACTATTTTTGAAAGGGGAAAATTTTGATTTATAGGGGGGTTAAGACTGCTTTTCCGTTCACGGTGGAAACTGAACTTCTCTGAGATGCTTTTATGAGAAGATCAGACTTTGCAGAGCAAGAAGCAGCATGGTGAGAGCCAGAGGGAGAACAGACACCAATCTAGCTTGTGCAGGACAGCCAGATGTGGTCGTCGTAGGAGTCGTTGTAGGGATCACTGTTGTTGTAGTTGCTGTTGTTGTTGTAATTGAAGAGTTGGCTAGTATGGATGAAAAAAGGTGTACTTCAGGTAAACCAAACAATAGGAGTATGAGCAGTAAAAATAACAATAAGTTAATGCAGGTATCAACTGATCAAGTTTAGATTCTTTCACTGAATTAATGCATAAAATCTTACTTGCACTGATGCTGCCAGGCACTATGTTGAGGATAGTTGAGCTGCTCAAAATAGATTCCACACTGCTAGTAGAGGGGGCATTATTAAACACAAGCTCTGAGGAAACAACAACGGACCCACTCCTGAGGAACCAAAGTAAACAGAACAAATTATATACTGTACATTTATCATGAATTCAAAATCCAATTTTACAGTGTACTTATACTCACGCAAAACTCTTGACCTTGGAGCCTCTGAATGTGCGGGGGAATTTTGCTCGATAAATTGCATCCAACTGTTACAAATAGACAGTCATACTTAGATATTTAGGTCATGTATAACTGCAAATATTTAGGAACTGAGATCACAGTATTTACTGTAACAACAGACAGGAGACTTACTATAATCACCACGTTTGATTCAAGTGTTTTGTATGCATCTGAAAATGAATTAAGAAGATCAGGACTGAATTCTTGATTGAGACTAAAAGATAGATAAATGGTGCTTTCATCAGCAGCAGCAGTCATTGTAGGACCAGCAGTTGTGGGGCCAAATGAAGGACCAGCAGTGGTAGTTGAAGGGGAAGCTGTAGGACCAGCAGTGGTAGTTATATGCTCAGTTGTAGGATGAATAGTTGTAACTGTATGCGCAACTGTGAAACCAGAGGTTGTAGTTTTGAGAACAGCTGTAGGGCCTGTGGTTGTAGTTGATGGTGTAGCTGTAGGACCAGCAGTTGTAGTTGTAGGAGCAGTTGTAGAACCAGCAGTTGTAGGAGGAGCTGTAGAACCAGCAGTTGTAGTTGTATGGGCAGCTGTAGGACCAGCAGCTGTAGTTGTGGGAACAGTTTTAGGACCAGCAGTTGTAGTTGTTGGAACAGTTGTAGGAACAGCAGTTGTAGTTGTGGGAGCAGCTGTCGGACCAGTGGTTGTAGGAGTAGCTGTAGGACCAGCAGTTGTAGTTGTAGGGGCAGCTGTAGAACCAGCAGTTGTAGTTGTAGGGGCAACTGTAGGACCATCAGCTGTAGTTGTAGAGGCAGTTAGAGGACCAGAAGTTGTGGGGTCAGCTGTATGACCAGCAGTTGTAATTGTGGGAACAGTTTTAGGATTAGCGGTTGTAGTTGTGGGAGCTGCTGTCGGACCAGTGGTTGTAGAAGCAGCTGTAGAAGCACCAGTTGTAGCTGTAGGGCCAGCTGTAGGACCAGCAGCTGTAGTTGTAGGGGCAGTTGTACGACCAGCAGTTGTAGTTGTGGGAACAGTTTTAGGATTAGCGGTTGTAGTTGTGTGAACAGTTTTAGGATTAGCGGTTGTAGAAGCAGCTGTAGAAGCAGCAGTTGTAGCTGTAGGGCCAGCTGTAGTTGTAGGGGCAGCTGTAGAACCAGCAGCTGTTGTAAGAGCAGTTAGAGGACCAGAAGTTGTGGGGTCAGCTGTACGACCAGCGGTTGTGGTTGTGGGAACAGTTTTAGGATTGGCGGTTGTAGTTGTGGGAACAGCTGTCGGACCAGTGGTTGTAGGAGTAGCTGTAGGACCAGCAGTTGTAGTTGTAGGGGCAGCTGTAGAACCAGCAGTTGTAGTTGTAGGGGCAACTGTAGGACCATCAGCTGTAGTTGTAGAGGCAGTTAGAGGACCAGAAGTTGTGGGGTCAGCTGTATGACCAGCAGTTGTAATTGTGGGAACAGTTTTAGGATTAGCGGTTGTAGTTGTGGGAGCTGCTGTCGGACCAGTGGTTGTAGAAGCAGCTGTAGAAGCACCAGTTGTAGCTGTAGGGCCAGCTGTAGGACCAGCAGCTGTAGTTGTAGGGGCAGTTGTACGACCAGCAGTTGTAGTTGTGGGAACAGTTTTAGGATTAGCGGTTGTAGTTGTGTGAACAGTTTTAGGATTAGCGGTTGTAGAAGCAGCTGTAGAAGCAGCAGTTGTAGCTGTAGGGCCAGCTGTAGTTGTAGGGGCAGCTGTAGAACCAGCAGCTGTTGTAAGAGCAGTTAGAGGACCAGAAGTTGTAGGGTCAGCTGTACGACCAGCGGTTGTGGTTGTGGGAACAGTTTTAGGATTGGCGGTTGTAGTTGTGGGAACAGTTGTTGGAACAGCAGTTGTAGTTGTGGGAGCAGCTGTAGGACCAGCGGTTGTAGAAGCAGTTGTTGAAGCAGCAGTTGTAGGAGTAGCTGAAGTGCCAGCAGCTGTAGTTGTAGGAGCAGCGGTATGACCAGCAGTTGTAGTTGTAGGCTTCGTTTCAGGACCAGGTGTTGTACTTGCAATTGTAGTTCTGGGGGCAGCTTAATGAGCATTAAAGGTGAAGGCAGTATCCATTAAAAACAGTGAAAATGACAAATCTTTGGTAAGGACAATTTTCTTAAATAAATACTATTTAAAGGAAGTCACAATTGCACTGGTGAAGCCTAGAGCTACAGGGGATGGAGCCATCACTAGAAATACCTTGTTTTTAAGTAAGAATTTTGCAATTTCAAAGAAGTTCCAATATTAATAGTGGTTCTTTTTCAGACTGCATCAAATTGGTGGTATGTCTATTTCAAATAGCTCCAGTTAGTTCTAAACTGAAGTGAACTTAGAAGGGGAGCACCCAAGTGCACAACAATGCTTAGTTCAAGGAATTTTACTTACACGTAGATGTAGGAAACTTAGTAACACTTTCTATGAACCAAGTATTCATAAAGCATTTTAAACCCATTCATTCGGGGTTATAATGCATACATAACACCTTATAAGTAATGACAGTGGTATTCATAATTGCTTTCATGACTGTATTCATAATGCATTATAATGTTATCATATAAGCCTTTACAACTTGAAGTGTCACAAAGCCTAATAAGCTTCTTTGGCCTTTTGACTCTAGCTAAACATACTACTTTACTTATTCTCTGCAATGGCGCCTTATTGATTTTCATGACTAATTATGTGTTCATTTCACTTTACTTAGAGTATGCATTGAGCGCTTGTAAGCCATTATTTGAGCATGAGGAATTGGACATATAAAAGGACAATTAACAGATTTATAATGAAGCTTTATAATGCTTTGTGACCCTTTGAGTTGTAAAGGATTGTAAGGCAACATTATAATGCCTTACAAGTACAGTCATGAGAATGTATAAACAGTTATGAGCACTAATGACATTAGTTATAAGACTTTATGAATGCATTATAACTCTTTATGAATGGGTTTATAATGCTTTATGAATACTTGGAAACAAGAAGTAGAACACTACAACTTAACAATCAAGAAGAGCAACAGAAAACTGAGGAAAAATGAAGATAAATACACAGGGCTAAACTAGGGAACAAGGCATAGGTGAGTTAAGGCAGGGACTAACAATTCTCAAGTTCAAGATGAACTTGACTGAGTCTATCTGACTGATGATATATGATGTGTCAAACAGGAGGGGCAAAACAACACACCAGAAGAAGCTGGACACATCTACCTGCAGTTTACATCATGTGACTCATGGGAGATAGTACAGAATTTTGTTTGCATTAAATACATTCATAGTAAATAAAAATTCACATAAATAGTATTCATTAAAATGAACATGATGACTGCTGAAATAATTATATGATGTTTTAATAAATCATAATGATGTGCAGTGAAAAGGTCTGTTTTAAAGCACATTCAGTATTAGGCTTCTAGTATTTAATATAGGTATTTTCTGTAAGTTTGCCACATGGTCATAAACAGCATCAAATACCAGAGTAGGCTATTTGAAAGGTTTTTAGTAACCTGAAATTTAAGTATTCCCTAAGTTTTTGAAAAATATTTGTGCGTGGAATTCAAATTGTGATGTCTTAAAACTTACTTGCATTGATGCTGCCTGGCACTATGTTGAGGGCACTTGAGTTTCTTAAAGTAGATTCTACACTGCTGGTATTGGGGACTGAACTTGCATTCTGAAACACAAGCTCGGAGAAAACAACAACTGACCCACTCCTGAGGAAACACAGACAACTGGGTAAATGACCACCCATAGTATAGGCTACTAATTGAAATGTATACATTCAGAGCTCAACTTCACAGTGTATTCATACTCACACAAAGCTTTTGACCTTGGAGTTTCTGAATGTCTTTGGGAATTGTGTTTGATAAATTGTGTCCAGCTGAAATAGAATATCATAGATATCATAGATATCAGTGAAAGAATCAATGTGATCTTAATTATGGATTCAAATAACAACTGTGACAGGAAAATTATCCAGGGCTTACTTTAGTCACCACTTCTGATTCAAGTGCTATGTATGCATCTGAGGATGGATTGAGAAGATCAGAAGTGAATGTCTGATTGAGACTAAACTCCAGATCAATGGTGCTTTTTGCATCAGTGATTGTTGGTGGACCAGTTGTAGGACCAGCAGTTGTGGTTGCAGGGACAGCTGTAGGACCAGTAGTTATAGGGTCAGCTGTTGGACCAGTGTTTGTAGTTGTGGGGGCAGCTGTAGGAAGAGCCATTGTACTTGTAGGGGTAGCTGTGGATGTAGGAGTGGCTGTAGGACTAGCAGTTGTAGTCGTAGAGGTGGCTGTAGGACCAGCAGTTGTAGTTGTGGGGGCAGCTGTAGGAAGACCCATTGTACTTGTAGGGACAGCTGTAGGACTAGAGGTTGTACTTGTAGTAGCAGCTGTAGGACCAGCAGTTGTAGTTGTAGAGGCGGCTGTAGGACCAGCACTTGTAGTTGTGGGGGCAGCTGTAGGAAGACCCATGGTACTTGTAGGGTCAGTTTTAGGACCAGAGGTTGTACTTGTAGGGGCAGCTGTAGGACCAGCAGTTGTAGTTGTGGGGGTAGCTGTAGGAAGGGCCATTGTACTTGTGGAGACAGCTGTGGTTGTAGGAGTGGCTGTAGGACCAGCAGTTGTTATTGTGGGAGTAGCTGTAGCACCAGTGGCTGTTGTTGTAGGGACAGCTGTAGGAGGAGCCATTGCACTTGTAGGGGCATCTGTAAGAGGAGTGTTTGTACTTGTAGAGAAAGCTGGAACACCAACGGTTGTAGGGGTTGCTGTAGTACCAATATTTGTTGTCGTCGCAGAAGTAGCTGATGGTGCAACAGTAGATTTGGCAGTGGTAGTTGATAGTGCAGTTTTAGAAACAGAAGTTGTACTTGATGGTTGAGTGGTAGAGCCAGAAGTTATAGTTGAGGGTATCAGTGCAGTAGTTGTAGCTGATGTTTCAGAAGTTGTAGTTGATGGTACTAGTGTAGAGAAAAAAGTTGTATTCGATGGTTCAGTCATAGAGCCAGAGAATGTAGTTGATGGCACAAAATTAGAGGCAGAAGTTGTAGATGATATTTCAATCATAGAGGCAGAAGTAGTTGATGGCAGAAATGTAGAGCTGGCAGTTGTACTTGATGGTGCCAGTGTAGAGCTAGCAGATGAATTTGATTGTTCAGGAATATTGGCAGAAGTTGTTGAGGCAGAAGTTGTAGTTGATGGCGCAACAGTAGAGCTGGCAGTGGTAATTGATGTTTCAGTCATAGATACAGAAGTTGTACTTGATGTTTCAGTCATAGAGGCAGAAGTTGTACTTGGTGGTCCAGTGGTAGAGCCAGAAGTCGTAGTTGATGGTACAAGTGTAGAGAAAGAAGTTGTAATTAATGGTTCAGTTGTAAAGAAAGAAGTAGCTGATAGTGCAACTGTAGAGCTGGAAGTTGTAGTTGATGTTTCAGATGTAGAGAAAGAATTTGTATTTGATGGTTCAGTTGTAGAGCCAAAAATTGTATTTGATGCTGCAAAACTAAAGGCAGAGGTTGTAGATGACAGTTCAGTCATAGAGGCAGACGTTGTAGATGATATGTCAATCGTAGAGGCAGAAGTAGTTGATGGCAGAACTGTAGAGCTAGCAGTTGTACTTGATGGCGCCAGTGTAGAGCTGGCAGTTATAGTTGATTGTTCAGGAATATTGGCAGAAGTTGTTGAGGCAGAAGTTGTAGTTGATGGCGCAACAGTAGAACTGGCAGTGGTAGTTGATGTTTCAGTCAAAGATACAGAAGTTCTACTTGATGGTTCAGTGGTAGAGCCAGAAGTTGTAGGTGATGGTACCAGTGTAGAGAAAGGAGTTGTAATTAATTTGTCAGTCGTAGAGGCAGAAAGTGTAGATAATGGTTCAGTCGTAGAGGCAGAAGTTGTGGATGACGTAGAGCTGGCAGCTGTACTTGATGTTGCCGGTGTGGAGCTGGCAGTTGTAGTTGATTGTTCAGGAATATTGGCAGAAGCTGTTGAGACAGAAGTTGTAGTTGATGGCACAAAGGCAGAGCTGGCAGTGGTAGTTGATGTTTCAGTCATAGATATAGAAGTTGTACTTGATGGTTCAGTGGTAGAGCCAGAAATTGTAGATGATGGTACCAGTGTAGAGAAAGAAGTTGTAATTAATGGTTCAGTTGTAGAGGCAGAAGCTGTAGATAATGGTTCAGTCGTAGAGGCAGAAGTTGTGGATGATGTAGAGCTGGCAGCTGTACTTGATGTTGCCGGTGTGGAGCTGGCAGTTATAGTTGATTGTTCAGGAATATTGGCAGAAGTTGTTGAGACAGAAGTTGTAGTTGATGGCGCAACAGTAGAGCTGGCAGTGGTAGTTGATGTTTCAGTCATAGATACAGAAGTTGTACTTGATGGTTCAGTGGTAGAGCCAGAAGTTGTAGATGATGGTACCAGTGTAGAGAAAGAAGTTGTAATGAATGGTTCAGTTGTAGAGGCAGAAGTTGTAGATGATAGTTCAGTCGTAGAGGCAGAAGTTGTTGATGATATAGAGCTGGTAGCTGTACTTGATGTTGCCGGTGTAGAGCTGGCAGTTGTAGTTGATTGTTCAAGAATATTGGCAGAAGCTGTTGAGACAAAAGTTGTAGTTGATGGCGCAACAGTAGAACTGGCAGTGGTAGTTGATGTTTCAGTCATAGATACAGAAGTTATACTTGATGGTTCAGTGGTAAAGCCAGAAGTTGTAGATAATGGTTCAGTCGTAGAGGCAGAAGTTGTTGATGATGTAGAGCTGGCAGCTGTACTTGATGTTGCCAGTGTAGAGCTGGCAGTTGTAGTTGATTGTTCAGGAATATTGGCTGAAGCTGTTGAGGCAGAAGTTGCAGTTAATGGTGCAACAGTAGTACTGGCAGTGGTAGTTGATGTTTCAGTCATAGATACAGAAGTTATACTTGATGGTTCAGTGGTAGAGCCAGAAGTTGTAGATGATGGTACCAGTGTAGAGAAAGAAGTTGTAATTAATGTGTCAGTCGTAGAGGCAGAAGTTGTAGATAATGGTTCAGTCGTAGAGGCAGAAGTTGTGGATGATGTAGAGCTGGCAGCTGTACTTGATGTTGCCGGTGTAGAGCTGGCAGTTGTAGTTGATTGTTCATGAATATTGGCTGAAGCTGTTGAGACAGAAGTTGATGGCACAAAGGCAGAGCTGGTAGTGGTAGTTGATGTTTCAGTCAGAGATACAGAAGTTGTACTTGATGGTTCAGTGGTAGAGCCAGAAATTGTAGATGATGGTACCAATGTAGAGAAAGAAGTTGTAATTAATGGTTCAGTCGTAAAGTAAGAAGTAGCTGATAGTGTAACTGTAGAGCTGGAAGTTGTAGTTGATGTTTCAGATGTAGAGGTAGAAGTTGTAGTTGATGGTACTGGTGTAGAGAAAGAATTTGTATTTGATGGTTCAGTCGTAGAGCCAGAAATTGTATTTGATGCTGCAAAAGTAGAGGCAGAGGTTGTAGATGACAGTTCAGTCATAGAGGCAGAAGTTGTAGATGATATGTCAATCAGATCGGAAGAAGTAGTTGATGGCAGAACTGTAGAGCTAGCAGTTGTACTTGATGGTGCCAGTGTAGAGCTGGCAGTTATAGTTGATTGTTCAGGAATATTGGCAGAAGTTGTTGAGGCAGAAGTTGTAGTTGATGGCGCAACAGTAGAGCTGGCAGTGGTAGTTGATGTTTCAGTCATAGATACAGAAGTTGTGCTTGATGGTTCAGTGGTAGAGCCAGAAGTTGTAGATGATGGTACCAGTGTAGAGAAAGAAGTTGTAATTAATGGTTCAGTTGTAGAGGCAGAAGTTGTAGATGATAGTTCAGTCGTAGAGGCAGAAGTTGTTGATGATGTAGAGCTGGCAGCTGTACTTGATGTTGCCGGTGTAGAGCTGGCAGTTGTAGTTGATTGTTCAGGAATATTGGCAGAAGCTGTTGAGGCAGAAGTTGCAGTTAATGGTGCAACAGTAGTACTGGCAGTGGTAGTTGATGTTTCAGTCATAGATACAGAAGTTATACTTGATAGTTCACCGGTAGAGCCAGAAGTTGTAGGTGATGGTACCAGTGTAGAGAAAGAAGTTGTAATTAATGTGTCAGTCGTAGAGGCAGAAGTTGTAGATAATGGTTCAGTCGTAGAGGCAGAAGTTGTGGATGATGTAGAGCTGGCAGCTGTACTTGATGTTGTCGGTGTAGAGCTGGCAGTTGTAGTTGATTGTTCAGGAATATTGGCAGAAGTTGTTGAGGCAGAAGTTGTAGTTGATGGTGCAACAGTAGAGCTGGCAGTGGTAGTTGATGTTTCAGTCATAGATACAGAAGTTGTACTTGATGGTTCAGTGGTAGAGCCAGAAGTTGTAGATGATGGTACCAGTGTAGAGAAAGAAGTTGTAATGAATGGTTCAGTTGTAGAGGCAGAAGTTGTAGATGATAGTTCAGTCGTAGAGGCAGAAGTTGTTGATGATATAGAGCTGGTAGCTGTACTTGATGTTGCCGGTGTAGAGCTGGCAGTTGTAGTTGATTGTTCAAGAATATTGGCAGAAGCTGTTGAGACAAAAGTTGTAGTTGATGGCGCAACAGTAGAACTGGCAGTGGTAGTTGATGTTTCAGTCATAGATACAGAAGTTATACTTGATGGTTCAGTGGTAAAGCCAGAAGTTGTAGATAATGGTTCAGTCGTAGAGGCAGAAGTTGTTGATGATGTAGAGCTGGCAGCTGTACTTGATGTTGCCAGTGTAGAGCTGGCAGTTGTAGTTGATTGTTCAGGAATATTGGCTGAAGCTGTTGAGGCAGAAGTTGCAGTTAATGGTGCAACAGTAGTACTGGCAGTGGTAGTTGATGTTTCAGTCATAGATACAGAAGTTATACTTGATGGTTCAGTGGTAGAGCCAGAAGTTGTAGATGATGGTACCAGTGTAGAGAAAGAAGTTGTAATTAATGTGTCAGTCGTAGAGGCAGAAGTTGTAGATAATGGTTCAGTCGTAGAGGCAGAAGTTGTGGATGATGTAGAGCTGGCAGCTGTACTTGATGTTGCCGGTGTAGATCTGGCAGTTGTAGTTGATTGTTCATGAATATTGGCTGAAGCTGTTGAGACAGAAGTTGATGGCACAAAGGCAGAGCTGGTAGTGGTAGTTGATGTTTCAGTCAGAGATACAGAAGTTGTACTTGATGGTTCAGTGGTAGAGCCAGAAATTGTAGATGATGGTACCAATGTAGAGAAAGAAGTTGTAATTAATGGTTCAGTCGTAAAGTAAGAAGTAGCTGATAGTGTAACTGTAGAGCTGGAAGTTGTAGTTGATGTTTCAGATGTAGAGGTAGAAGTTGTAGTTGATGGTACTGGTGTAGAGAAAGAATTTGTATTTGATGGTTCAGTCGTAGAGCCAGAAATTGTATTTGATGCTGCAAAAGTAGAGGCAGAGGTTGTAGATGACAGTTCAGTCATAGAGGCAGAAGTTGTAGATGATATGTCAATCGTAGAGGCAGAAGTAGTTGATGGCAGAACTGTAGAGCTAGCAGTTGTACTTGATGGTGCCAGTGTAGAGCTGGCAGTTATAGTTGATTGTTCAGGAATATTGGCAGAAGTTGTTGAGGCAGAAGTTGTAGTTGATGGCGCAACAGTAGAGCTGGCAGTGGTAGTTGATGTTTCAGTCATAGATACAGAAGTTGTGCTTGATGGTTCAGTGGTAGAGCCAGAAGTTGTAGATGATGGTACCAGTGTAGAGAAAGAAGTTGTAATTAATGGTTCAGTTGTAGAGGCAGAAGTTGTAGATGATAGTTCAGTCGTAGAGGCAGAAGTTGTTGATGATGTAGAGCTGGCAGCTGTACTTGATGTTGCCGGTGTAGAGCTGGCAGTTGTAGTTGATTGTTCAGGAATATTGGCAGAAGCTGTTGAGGCAGAAGTTGCAGTTAATGGTGCAACAGTAGTACTGGCAGTGGTAGTTGATGTTTCAGTCATAGATACAGAAGTTATACTTGATAGTTCACCGGTAGAGCCAGAAGTTGTAGGTGATGGTACCAGTGTAGAGAAAGAAGTTGTAATTAATGTGTCAGTCGTAGAGGCAGAAGTTGTAGATAATGGTTCAGTCGTAGAGGCAGAAGTTGTGGATGATGTAGAGCTGGCAGCTGTACTTGATGTTGTCGGTGTAGAGCTGGCAGTTGTAGTTGATTGTTCAGGAATATTGGCAGAAGTTGTTGAGGCAGAAGTTGTAGTTGATGGTGCAACAGTAGAGCTGGCAGTGGTAGTTGATGTTTCAGTCATAGATATAGAAGTTGTACTTGATGGTTCAGTGGTAGAGCCAGAAGTTGTAGATGATGGTACCAGTGTAGAGAAAGAAGTTGTAATTAATGGTTCAGTTGTAGAGGCAGAAGTTGTAGATGATAGTTCAGTCGTAGAGGCAGAAGTTGTTAATGATGTAGAGCTGGCAGCTGTACTTGATGTTGCTGGTGTAGAGCTGGCAGTTGTAGTTGATTGTTCAGGAATATTGGCTGAAGCTGTTGAGGCAGAAGTTGCAGTTAATGGTGCAACAGTAGTACTGGCAGTGGTAGTTGATGTTTCAGTCATAGATACAGAAGTTATACTTGATGGTTCAGCGGTAGAGCCAGAAGTTGTAGATGATGGTACCAGTGTAGAGAAAGAAGTTGTAATTAATGTGTCAGTCGTAGAGGCAGAAGTTGTAGATAATGGTTCAGTCGTAGAGGCAGAAGTTGTGGATGATGTAGAGCTGGCAGCTGTACTTGATGTTGCCGGTGTAGAGCTGGCAGTTGTAGTTGATTGTTCATGAATATTGGCTGAAGCTGTTGAGACAGAAGTTGATGGCACAAAGGCAGAGCTGGTAGTGGTAGTTGATGTTTCAGTCAGAGATACAGAAGTTGTACTTGATGGTTCAGTGGTAGAGCCAGAAATTGTAGATGATGGTACCAATGTAGAGAAAGAAGTTGTAATTAATGGTTCAGTCGTAAAGAAAGAAGTAGCTGATAGTGTAACTGTAGAGCTGGAAGTTGTAGTTGATGTTTCAGATGTAGAGGTAGAAGTTGTAGTTGATGGTACTGGTGTAGAGAAAGAATTTGTATTTGATGGTTCAGTCGTAGAGCCAGAAATTGTATTTGATGCTGCAAAAGTAGAGGCAGAGGTTGTAGATGACAGTTCAGTCATAGAGGCAGAAGTTGTAGATGATATGTCAATCGTAGAGGCAGAAGTAGTTGATGGCAGAACTGTAGAGCTAGCAGTTGTACTTGATGGTGCCAGTGTAGAGCTGGCAGTTATAGTTGATTGTTCAGGAATATTGGCAGAAGTTGTTGAGGCAGAAGTTGTAGTTGATGGCGCAACAGTAGAGCTGGCAGTGGTAGTTGATGTTTCAGTCATAGATACAGAAGTTGTGCTTGATGGTTCAGTGGTAGAGCCAGAAGTTGTAGAGGATGGTACCAGTGTAGAGAAAGAAGTTGTAATTAATGGTTCAGTTGTAGAGGCAGAAGTTGTAGATGATAGTTCAGTCGTAGAGGCAGAAGTTGTTGATGATGTAGAGCTGGCAGCTGTACTTGATGTTGCCGGTGTAGAGCTGGCAGTTGTAGTTGATTGTTCAGGAATATTGGCAGAAGCTGTTGAGGCAGAAGTTGCAGTTAATGGTGCAACAGTAGTACTGGCAGTGGTAGTTGATGTTTCAGTCATAGATACAGAAGTTATACTTGATGGTTCAGCGGTAGAGCCAGAAGTTGTAGATGATGGTACCAGTGTAGAGAAAGAAGTTGTAATTAATGTGTCAGTCGTAGAGGCAGAAGTTGTAGATAATAGTTCAGTCGTAGAGGCAGAAGTTGTGGATGATGTAGAGCTGGCAGCTGTACTTGATGTTGCCGGTGTAGAGCTGGCAGTTGTAGTTGATTGTTCAGGAATATTGGCAGAAGTTGTTGAGGCAGAAGTTGTAGTTGATGGTGCAACAGTAGAGCTGGCAGTGGTAGTTGATGTTTCAGTCATAGATACAGAAGTTGTACTTGATGGTTCAGTGGTAGAGCCAGAAGTTGTAGATGATGGTACCAGTGTAGAGAAAGAAGTTGTAATTAATGGTTCAGTTGTAGAGGCAGAAGTTGTAGATGATAGTTCAGTCGTAGAGGCAGAAGTTGTTAATGATGTAGAGCTGGCAGCTGTACTTGATGTTGCCGGTGTAGAGCTGGCAGTTGTAGTTGATTGTTCAGGAATATTGGCTGAAGCTGTTGAGGCAGAAGTTGCAGTTAATGGTGCAACAGTAGTACTGGCAGTGGTAGTTGATGTTTCAGTCATAGATACAGAAGTTATACTTGATTGTTCAGCGGTAGAGCCAGAAGTTGTAGATGATGGTACCAGTGTAGAGAAAGAAGTTGTAATTAATGTGTCAGTCGTAGAGGCAGAAGTTGTAGATAATGGTTCAGTCGTAGAGGCAGAAGTTGTGGATGATGTAGAGCTGGCAGCTGTACTTGATGCTGCCGGTGTAGAGCTGGCAGTTGTAGTTGATTGTTCAGGAATATTGGCAGAAGTTGTTGAGGCAGAAGTTGTAGTTGATGGTGCAACAGTAGAGCTGGCAGTGGTAGTTGATGTTTCAGTCATAGATACAGAAGTTGTACTTGATGGTTCAGTGGTAGAGCCAGAAGTTGTAGATGATGGTACCAGTGTAGAGAAAGAAGTTGTAATTAATGGTTCAGTTGTAGAGGCAGAAGTTGTAGATGATAGTTCAGTCGTAGAGGCAGAAGTTGTTAATGATGTAGAGCTGGCAGCTGTACTTGATGTTGCCGGTGTAGAGCTGGCAGTTGTAGTTGATTGTTCAGGAATATTGGCTGAAGCTGTTGAGGCAGAAGTTGCAGTTAATGGTGCAACAGTAGTACTGGCAGTGGTAGTTGATGTTTCAGTCATAGATACAGAAGTTATACTTGATTGTTCAGCGGTAGAGCCAGAAGTTGTAGATGATGGTACCAGTGTAGAGAAAGAAGTTGTAATTAATGTGTCAGTCGTAGAGGCAGAAGTTGTAGATGATGGTTCAGTCGTAGAGGCAGAAGTTGTGGATGATGTAGAGCTGGCAGCTGTACTTGATGTTGCCGGTGTAGAGCTGGCAGTTGTAGTTGATTGTTCAGGAATATTGGCAGAGGTTGTTGAGGCAGAAGTTGTAGTTGATGGTGCAACAGTAGAGCTGGCAGTGGTAGTTGATGTTTCAGTCATAGATACAGAAGTTGTACTTGATGGTTCAGTGGTAGAGCCAGAAGTTGTAGATGATGGTACCAGTGTAGAGAAAGAAGTTGTAATTAATGGTTCAGTTGTAGAGGCAGAAGTTGTAGATGATAGTTCAGTCGTAGAGGCAGAAGTTGTTAATGATGTAGAGCTGGCAGCTGAACTTGATGTTGCCGGTGTAGAGCTGGCAGTTGTAGTTGATTGTTCAGGAATATTGGCTGAAGCTGTTGAGGCAGAAGTTGCAGTTAATGGTGCAACAGTAGTACTGGCAGTGGTAGTTGATGTTTCAGTCATAGATACAGAAGTTATACTTGATTGTTCAGCGGTAGAGCCAGAAGTTGTAGATGATGGTACCAGTGTAGAGAAAGAAGTTGTAATTAATGTGTCAGTCGTAGAGGCAGAAGTTGTAGATAATGGTTCAGTCGTAGAGGCAGAAGTTGTGGATGATGTAGAGCTGGCAGCTGTACTTGATGTTGCCGGTGTAGAGCTGGCAGTTGTAGTTGATTGTTCAGGAATATTGGCAGAAGTTGTTGAGGCAGAAGTTGTAGTTGATGGTGCAACAGTAGAGCTGGCAGTGGTAGTTGATGTTTCAGTCATAGATACAGAAGTAGTACTTGATGGTTCAGTGGTAGAGCCAGAAGTTGTAGATGATGGTACCAGTGTAGAGAAAGAAGTTGTAATTAATGGTTCAGTTGTAGAGGCAGAAGTTGTAGATGATAGTTCAGTCGTAGAGGCAGAAGTTGTTAATGATGTAGAGCTGGCAGCTGTACTTGATGTTGCCGGTGTAGAGCTGGCAGTTGTAGTTGATTGTTCAGGAATATTGGCTGAAGCTGTTGAGGCAGAAGTTGCAGTTAATGGTGCAACAGTAGTACTGGCAGTGGTAGTTGATGTTTCAGTCATAGATACAGAAGTTATACTTGATGGTTCAGCGGTAGAGCCAGAAGTTGTAGATGATGGTACCAGTGTAGAGAAAGAAGTTGTAATTAATGTGTCAGTCGTAGAGGCAGAAGTTGTAGATAATGGTTCAGTCGTAGAGGCAGAAGTTGTGGATGATGTAGAGCTGGCAGCTGTACTTGATGTTGCCGGTGTAGAGCTGGCAGTTGTAGTTGATTGTTCAGGAATATTGGCAGAAGTTGTTGAGGCAGAAGTTGTAGTTGATGGTGCAACAGTAGAGCTGGCAGTGGTAGTTGATGTTTCAGCCATAGATACAGAAGTTGTACTTGATGGTTCAGTGGTAGAGCCAGAAGTTGTAGATGATGGTACCAGTGTAGAGAAAGAAGTTGTAATTAATGGTTCAGTTGTAGAGGCAGAAGTTGTAGATGATAGTTCAGTCGTAGAGGCAGAAGTTGTTGATGATGTAGAGCTGACAGCTGTACTTGATGTTGCCGGTGTAGAGCTGGCAGTTGTAGTTGATTGTTCAGGAATATTTGCAGAAGCTGTTGAGGCAGAAGTTGCAGTTAATGGTGCAACAGTAGTACTGGCAGTGGTAGTTGATGTTTCAGTCATAGATACAGAAGTTATACTTGATGGTTCAGCGGTAGAGCCAGAAGTTGTAGATGATGGTACCAGTGTAGAGAAAGAAGTTGTAATTAATGTGTCAGTCGTAGAGGCAGAAGTTGTAGATAATGGTTCAGTCGTAGAGGCAGAAGTTGTGGATGATGTAGAGCTGGCAGCTGTACTTGATGTTGCCGGTGTAGAGCTGGCAGTTGTAGTTGATTGTTCAGGAATATTGGCAGAAGTTGTTGAGGCAGAAGTTGTAGTTGATGGTGCAACAGTAGAGCTGGCAGTGGTAGTTGATGTTTCAGTCATAGATACAGAAGTTGTACTTGATGGTTCAGTGGTAGAGCCAGAAGTTGTAGATGATGGTACCAGTGTAGAGAAAGAAGTTGTAATTAATGGTTCAGTTGTAGAGGCAGAAGTTGTAGATGATAGTTCAGTCGTAGAGGCAGAAGTTGTTAATGATGTAGAGCTGGCAGCTGTACTTGATGTTGCCGGTGTAGAGCTGGCAGTTGTAGTTGATTGTTCAGGAATATTGGCTGAAGCTGTTGAGGCAGAAGTTGCAGTTAATGGTGCAACAGTAGTACTGGCAGTGGTAGTTGATGTTTCAGTCATAGATACAGAAGTTATACTTGATGGTTCAGCGGTAGAGCCAGAAGTTGTAGATGATGGTACCAGTGTAGAGAAAGAAGTTTTAATTAATGTGTCAGTCGTAGAGGCAGAAGTTGTAGATAATGGTTCAGTCGTAGAGGCAGAAGTTGTGGATGATGTAGAGCTGGCAGCTGTACTTGATGTTGCCGGTGTAGAGCTGGCAGTTGTAGTTGATTGTTCAGGAATATTGGCAGAAGTTGTTGAGACAGAAGTTGTAGTTGATGGTGCAACAGTAGAGCTGGCAGTGGTAGTTGATGTTTCAGTCATAGATACAGAAGTTGTACTTGATGGTTCAGTGGTAGAGCCAGAAGTTGTAGATGATGGTACCAGTGTAGAGAAAGAAGTTGTAATTAATGTGTCAGTCGTAGAGGCAGAAGTTGTAGATAATGGTTCAGTCGTAGAGGCAGAAGTTGTGGATGATGTAGAGCTGGCAGCTGTACTTGATGTTGCCGGTGTAGAGCTGGCAGTTGTAGTTGATTGTTCAGGAATATTGGCTGAAGCTGTTGAGGCAGAAGTTGCAGTTAATGGTGCAACAGTAGTATTGGCAGTGGTAGTTGATGTTTCAGTCATAGATACAGAAGTTATACTTGATGGTTCAGCGGTAGAGCCAGAAGTTGTAGATGATCGTACCAGTGTAGAGAAAGAAGTTGTAATTAATGTGTCAGTCGTAGAGGCAGAAGTTGTAGATAATGGTTCAGTCGTAGAGGCAGAAGTTGTGGATGATGTAGAGCTGGCAGCTGTACTTGATGCTGCCGGTGTAGAGCTGGCAGTTGTAGTTGATTGTTCAGGAATATTGGCAGAAGTTGTTGAGGCAGAAGTTGTAGTTGATGGTGCAACAGTAGAGCTGGCAGTGGTAGTTGATGTTTCAGTCATAGATACAGAAGTTGTACTTGATGGTTCAGTGGTAGAGCCAGAAGTTGTAGATGATGGTACCAGTGTAGAGAAAGAAGTTGTAATTAATGGTTCAGTTGTAGAGGCAGAAGTTGTAGATGATAGTTCAGTCGTAGAGGCAGAAGTTGTTAATGATGTAGAGCTGGCAGCTGTACTTGATGTTGCCGGTGTAGAGCTGGCAGTTGTAGTTGATTGTTCAGGAATATTGGCTGAAGCTGTTGAGGCAGAAGTTGCAGTTAATGGTGCAACAGTAGTACTGGCAGTGGTAGTTGATGTTTCAGTCATAGATACAGAAGTTATACTTGATGGTTCAGCGGTAGAGCCAGAAGTTGTAGATGATGGTACCAGTGTAGAGAAAGAAGTTGTAATTAATGTGTCAGTCGTAGAGGCAGAAGTTGTAGATAATGGTTCAGTCGTAGAGGCAGAAGTTGTGGATGATGTAGAGCTGGCAGCTGTACTTGATGTTGCCGGTGTAGAGCTGGCAGTTGTAGTTGATTGTTCAGGAATATTGGCAGAAGTTGTTGAGGAAGAAGTTGTAGTTGATGGTGCAACAGTAGAGCTGGCAGTGGTAGTTGATGTTTCAGTCATAGATACAGAAGTTGTACTTGATGGTTCAGTGGTAGAGCCAGAAGTTGTAGATGATGGTACCAGTGTAGAGAAAGAAGTTGTAATTAATGTGTCAGTCGTAGAGGCAGAAGTTGTAGATAATGGTTCAGTCGTAGAGGCAGAAGTTGTGGATGATGTAGAGCTGGCAGCTGTACTTGATGTTGCCGGTGTAGAGCTGGCAGTTGTAGTTGATTGTTCAGGAATATTGGCAGAAGTTGTTGAGGCAGAAGTTGTAGTTGATGGTGCAACAGTAGAGCTGGCAGTGGTAGTTGATGTTTCAGTCATAGATACAGAAGTTGTACTTGATGGTTCAGTGGTAGAGCCAGAAGTTGTAGATGATGGTACCAGTGTAGAGAAAGAAGTTGTAATTAATGGTTCAGTTGTAGAGGCAGAAGTTGTAGATGATAGTTCAGTCGTAGAGGCAGAAGTTGTTAATGATGTAGAGCTGGCAGCTGTACTTGATGTTGCCGGTGTAGAGCTGGCAGTTGTAGTTGATTGTTCAGGAATATTGGCAGAAGTTGTTGAGGCAGAAGTTGTAGTTGATGGTGCAACAGTAGAGCTGGCAGTGGTAGTTGATGTTTCAGTCATAGATACAGAAGTTGTACTTGATGGTTCAGTGGTAGAGCCAGAAGTTGTAGATGATGGTACCAGTGTAGAGAAAGAAGTTGTAATTAATGGTTCAGTTGTAGAGGCAGAAGTTGTAGATGATAGTTCAGTCGTAGAGGCAGAAGTTGTTAATGATGTAGAGCTGGCAGCTGTACTTGATGTTGCCGGTGTAGAGCTGGCAGTTGTAGTTGATTGTTCAGGAATATTGGCTGAAGCTGTTGAGGCAGAAGTTGCAGTTAATGGTGCAACAGTAGTACTGGCAGTGGTAGTTGATGTTTCAGTCATAGATACAGAAGTTATACTTGATGGTTCAGCGGTAGAGCCAGAAGTTGTAGATGATGGTACCAGTGTAGAGAAAGAAGTTGTAATTAATGTGTCAGTCGTAGAGGCAGAAGTTGTAGATAATGGTTCAGTCGTAGAGGCAGAAGTTGTGGATGATGTAGAGCTGGCAGCTGTACTTGATGTTGCCGGTGTAGAGCTGGCAGTTGTAGTTGATTGTTCAGGAATATTGGCAGAAGTTGTTGAGACAGAAGTTGTAGTTGATGGTGCAACAGTAGAGCTGGCAGTGGTAGTTGATGTTTCAGTCATAGATACAGAAGTTGTACTTGATGGTTCAGTGGTAGAGCCAGAAGTTGTAGATGATGGTACCAGTGTAGAGAAAGAAGTTGTAATTAATGGTTCAGTTGTAGAGGCAGAAGTTGTAGATGATAGTTCAGTCGTAGAGACAGAAGTTGTTAATGATGTAGAGCTGGCAGCTGTACTTGATGTTGCCGGTGTAGAGCTGGCAGTTGTAGTTGATTGTTCAGGAATATTGGCTGAAGCTGTTGAGGCAGAAGTTGCAGTTAATGGTGCAACAGTAGTACTGGCAGTGGTAGTTGATGTTTCAGTCATAGATACAGAAGTTATACTTGATGGTTCAGCGGTAGAGCCAGAAGTTGTAGGTGATGGTACCAGTGTAGAGAAAGAAGTTGTAATTAATGTGTCAGTCGTAGAGGCAGAAGTTGTAGATAATGGTTCAGTCGTAGAGGCAGAAGTTGTGGATGATGTAGAGCTGGCAGCTGTACTTGATGTTGCCGGTGTAGAGCTGGCAGTTGTAGTTGATTGTTCAGGAATATTGGCAGAAGTTGTTGAGGCAGAAGTTGTAGTTGATGGTGCAACAGTAGAGCTGGCAGTGGTAGTTGATGTTTCAGTCATAGATACAGAAGTTGTACTTGATGGTTCAGTGATAGAGCCAGAAGTTGTAGATGATGGTACCAGTGTAGAGAAAGAAGTTGTAATGAATGGTTCAGTTGTAGAGGCAGAAGTTGTAGATGATAGTTCAGTCGTAGAGGCAGAAGTTGTTGATGATATAGAGCTGGTAGCTGTACTCGATGTTGCCGGTGTTGAGCTGGCAGTTGTAGTTGATTGTTCAAGAATATTGGCAGAAGCTGTTGAGACAAAAGTTGTAGTTGATGGTGCAACAGTAGAACTGGCAGTGGTAGTTGATGTTTCAGTCATAGATACAGAAGTTATACTTGATGGTTCAGTGGTAAAGCCAGAAGTTGTAGATAATGGTTCAGTCGTAGAGGCAGAAGTTGTCAATGATGTAGAGCTGGCAGCTGTACTTGATGTTGCCAGTGTAGAGCTGGCAGTTGTAGTTGATTGTTGAGGGATATTGGCTGAAGCTGTTGAGGCAGAAGTTGCAGTTAATGGTGCAACAGTAGTACTGGCAGTGGTAGTTGATGTTTCAGTCATAGATACAGAAGTTATACTTGATGGTTCAGCGGTAGAGCCAGAAGTTGTAGATGATGGTACCAGTGTAGAGAAAGAAGTTGTAATTAATGTGTCAGTCGTAGAGGCAGAAGTTGTAGATAATGGTTCAGTCGTAGAGGCAGAAGTTGTGGATGATGTAGAGCTGGCAGCTGTACTTGATGTTGCCGGTGTAGAGCTGGCAGTTGTAGTTGATTGTTCATGAATATTGGCTGAAGCTGTTGAGACAGAAGTTGTAGTTGATGGCACAAAGGCAGAGCCGGCAGTGGTAGTTGATGTTTCAGTCAGAGATACAGAAGTTGTACTTGATGGTTCAGTGGTAGAGCCAGAAATTGTAGATGATGGTACCAATGTAGAGAAAGAAGTTGTAATTAATGGTTCAGTCGTAAAGAAAGAAGTAGCTGATAGTGTAACTGTAGAGCTGGAAGTTGTAGTTGATGTTTCAGATGTAGAGGTAGAAGTTGTAGTTGATGGTACTGGTGTAGAGAAAGAATTTGTATTTGATGGTTCAGTCGTGGAGCCAGAAATTGTATTTGATGCTGCAAAAGTAGAGGCAGAGGTTGTAGATGACAGTTCAGTCATAGAGGCAGAAGTTGTAGATGATATTTCAATCGTAGAGGCAGAAGTAGTTGATGGCAGAACTGTAGAGCTAGCAGTTGTACTTGATGGTGCCAGTATAGAGCTGGCAGTTATAGTTGATTGTTCAGGAATATTGGCAGAAGTTGTTGAGGCAGAAGTTGTAGTTGATGGTGCAACAGTAGAGCTGGCAGTGGTAGTTGATGTTTCAGTCATAGATACAGAAGTTGTGCTTGATGGTTCAGTGGTAGAGCCAGAAGTTGTAGATGATGGTACCAGTGTAGAGAAAGAAGTTGTAATTAATGGTTCAGTTGTAGAGGCAGAAGTTGTAGATGATAGTTCAGTCGTAGAGGCAGAAGTTGTCAATGATGTAGAGCTGGCAGCTGTACTTGATGTTGCCGGTGTAGAGCTGGCAGTTGTAGTTGATTGTTCAGGAATATTGGCAGAAGCTGTTGAGGCAGAAGTTGCAGTTAATGGTGCAACAGTAGTACTGGCAGTGGTAGTTGATGTTTCAGTCATAGATACAGAAGTTATAGTTGATGGTTCAGCGGTAGAGCCAGAAGTTGTAGATGATGGTACCAGTGTAGAGAAAGAAGTTGTAATTAATGTGTCAGTCGTAGAGGCAGAAGTTGTAGATAATGGTTCAGTCGTAGAGGCAGAAGTTGTGGATGATGTAGAGCTGGCAGCTGTACTTGATGTTGCCGGTGTAGAGCTGGCAGTTGTAGTTGATTGTTCATGAATATTGGCAGAAGCTGTTGAGACAGAAGTTGATGGCACAAAGGCAGAGCTGGTAGTGGTAGTTGATGTTTCAGTCAGAGATACAGAAGTTGTACTTGATGGTTCAGTGGTAGAGCCAGAAATTGTAGATGATGGTACCAATGTAGAGAAAGAAGTTGTAATTAATGGTTCAGTCGTAAAGAAAGAAGTAGCTGATAGTGTAACTGTAGAGCTGGAAGTTGTAGTTGATGTTTCAGATGTAGAGGTAGAAGTTGTAGTTGATGGTACTGGTGTAGAGAAAGAATTTGTATTTGATGGTTCAGTCCTAGAGCCAGAAATTGTATTTGATGCTGCAAAAGTAGAGGCAGAGGTTGTAGATGACAGTTCAGTCATAGAGGCAGAAGTTGTAGATGATATGTCAATCGTAGAGGCAGAAGTAGTTGATGGCAGAACTGTAGAGCTAGCAGTTGTACTTGATGGTGCCAGTGTAGAGCTGGCAGTGGTAGTTGATGTTTCAGTCATAGATACAGAAGCTGTGCTTGATGGTTCAGTGGTAGAGCCAGAAGTTGTAGATGATGGTACCAGTGTAGAGAAAGAAGTTGTAATTAATGGTTCAGTTGTAGAGGCAGAAGTTGTAGATGATAGTTCAGTCGTAGAGGCAGAAGTTGTTGATGATGTAGAGCTGGCAGCTGTACTTGATGTTGCCGGTGTAGAGCTGGCAGTTGTAGTTGATTGTTCAGGAATATTGGCAGAAGCTGTTGAGGCAGAAGTTGCAGTTAATGGTGCAACAGTAGTACTGGCAGTGGTAGTTGATGTTTCAGTCATAGATACAGAAGTTATACTTGATGGTTCAGCGGTAGAGCCAGAAGTTGTAGATGATGGTACCAGTGTAGAGAAAGAAGTTGTAATTAATGTGTCAGTCGTAGAGGCAGAAGTTGTAGATAATGGTTCAGTCGTAGAGGCAGAAGTTGTGGATGATGTAGAGCTGGCAGCTGTACTTGATGTTGCCGGTGTAGAGCTGGCAGTTGTAGTTGATTGTTCAGGAATATTGGCAGAAGTTGTTGAGGCAGAAGTTGTAGTTGATGGTGCAACAGTAGAGCTGGCAGTGGTAGTTGATGTTTCAGTCATAGATACAGAAGTTGTACTTGATGGTTCAGTGGTAGAGCCAGAAGTTGTAGATGATGGTACCAGTGTAGAGAAAGAAGTTGTAATTAATGGTTCAGTTGTAGAGGCAGAAGTTGTAGATGATAGTTCAGTCGTAGAGGCAGAAGTTGTTAATGATGTAGAGCTGGCAGCTGTACTTGATGTTGCCGGTGTAGAGCTGGCAGTTGTAGTTGATTGTTCAGGAATATTGGCTGAAGCTGTTGAGGCAGAAGTTGCAGTTAATGGTGCAACAGTAGTACTGGCAGTGGTAGTTGATGTTTCAGTCATAGATACAGAAGTTATACTTGATGGTTCAGCGGTAGAGCCAGAAGTTGTAGATGATGGTACCAGTGTAGAGAAAGAAGTTGTAATTAATGTGTCAGTCGTAGAGGCAGAAGTTGTAGATAATGGTTCAGTCGTAGAGGCAGAAGTTGTGGATGATGTAGAGCTGGCAGCTGTACTTGATGTTGCCAGTGTAGAGCTGGCAGTTGTAGTTGATTGTTCATGAATATTGGCTGAAGCTGTTGAGACAGAAGTTGATGGCACAAAGGCAGAGCTGGTAGTGGTAGTTGATGTTTCAGTCAGAGATACAGAAGTTGTACTTGATGGTTCAGTGGTAGAGCCAGAAATTGTAGATGATGGTACCAATGTAGAGAAAGAAGTTGTAATTAATGGTTCAGTCGTAAAGAAAGAAGTAGCTGATAGTGTAACTGTAGAGCTGGAAGTTGTAGTTGATGTTTCAGATGTAGAGGTAGAAGTTGTAGTTGATGGTACTGGTGTAGAGAAAGAATTTGTATTTGATGGTTCAGTCGTAGAGCCAGAAATTGTATTTGATGCTGCAAAAGTAGAGGAAGAGGTTGTAGATGACAGTTCAGTCATAGAGGCAGAAGTTGTAGATGATATGTCAATCGTAGAGGCAGAAGTAGTTGATGGCAGAACTGTAGAGCTAGCAGTTGTACTTGATGGTGCCAGTGTAGAGCTGGCAGTTATAGTTGATTGTTCAGGAATATTGGCAGAAGTTGTTGAGGCAGAAGTTGTAGTTGATGGCGCAACAGTAGAGCTGGCAGTGGTAGTTGATGTTTCAGTCATAGATACAGAAGTTGTGCTTGATGGTTCAGTGGTAGAGCCAGAAGTTGTAGATGATGGTACCAGTGTAGAGAAAGAAGTTGTAATTAATGGTTCAGTTGTAGAGGCAGAAGTTGTAGATGATAGTTCAGTCGTAGAGGCAGAAGTTGTTGATGATGTAGAGCTGGCAGCTGTACTTGATGTTGCCGGTGTAGAGCTGGCAGTTGTAGTTGATTGTTCAGGAATATTGGCAGAAGCTGTTGAGGCAGAAGTTGCAGTTAATGGTGCAACAGTAGTACTGGCAGTGGTAGTTGATGTTTCAGTCATAGATACAGAAGTTATACTTGATGGTTCAGCGGTAGAGCCAGAAGTTGTAGATGATGGTACCAGTGTAGAGAAAGAAGTTGTAATTAATGTGTCAGTCGTAGAGGCAGAAGTTGTAGATAATGGTTCAGTCGTAGAGGCAGAAGTTGTGGATGATGTAGAGGTGGCAGCTGTACTTGATGTTGCCGGTGTAGAGCTGGCAGTTGTAGTTGATTGTTCAGGAATATTGGCAGAAGTTGTTGAGGCAGAAGTTGTAGTTGATGGTGCAACAGTAGAGCTGGCAGTGGTAGTTGATGTTTCAGTCATAGATACAGAAGTTGTACTTGATGGTTTAGTGGTAAAGCCAGAAGTTATAGTTGATGGATCAGCTGTAGGGGCAGTAGTAGTTGAAGGCACATCTGTATAAAGATTGAAAATCAGTCACTTTGCAGTGGAAATGATAGAAGCAAATCACTGTTATGTTACCATGTGTCCTGCAGTCAGGACCGACTCCCCCCTTTGATACGCAAGGCTGTAGCCTCTATGCAGACCACTATGTGTAATGCAGAAGTTTTCTGCCTTGTAGATAGCCTACAGTGTATTGTTTGCACTTTCATAGGAATCAGTCATATGGTAGCCTACTATTCATTCAATGTAAGTGTGACAAATTTATCCACATTAATTAACTTCATGTCATGTTTTAATTTATAGTAATGGTGTTCAAAAAATTGTTAACTTTTAAAATGGTTTCCAATGAGTTTTCATCAGCATTTTCAATTAAAATAATTTATTATATAAGGTAAAATTTGGTCTACAAAAAATTTTTCTTTTTTCTTTTACCCCCAAAAATAAGCCCGGAAAAGGGGGGGTTATGTTATATTCAGGATCGTTTTACATTCGGGCTAAGACGGGTACACTCCCAGAAAATCCTGGCCACTTGGAAGAATCATAGGGACTTCACCTGACAGGAGAGGCTTTGTTCCTCAGGTGAGTGCAGGTTAAGACCAGGACCAAATGAACTTTTGCTCTCAGTTAGGGGCCATGTCCATATAGTACTTTTGTCCATCATATATCTTTATGTTAAAAGTAGGTTTTCAGGTTGTGAAAAATCTCTCGCTAACTTTGTAAAAACAATTTGGGGAAAAGGCCAAACTAAAGACATTTCTGCTATGTATGGAACTCGGTTCACCATTACAGTCACCTTTTTTCAGCTACGACAGATTAGCTGTAGTCCATTGTGACATTGCAGCAGCTGTAACCATTTGACCAGATTTTAAAAAAGCTCAGCAACATCTCATTCACCTTAGATGACTAAGGAAGTTTAATGTGGGAACAAAGGCCTTTTATAGAGGCACCAGAGAGAGCATCCTGACCAGAAGCATCACTTCATGGTTTGGAAATTGCTCTGCCACCAAACAAAAGGCAAGTCATGCACAAATAAAATCTTTACTAAACCCACCTCCTCCAAGTAACCTCACGGCTGACACTTTTGCTGCATTCTTTACTAACAACGTTGCAGCAATTAGTAGTCAGTTCTCTAACCAATCCACAGAAGTTTCTCCACCAAGCCTCTCTAAACCAACTGCTTCCTTTTCTTCTTTCACTCCTCTCTCCGAGGCAGAGGTGTCTAAGCTTCTCACAGACAGCAGGCCTGTCTCTCTTCTTCCCTTCCTTTCCAAAGCCATTGAACGAGCTGTCTTTAAACAGGTCACAGGATTTCTCACTCAGAACAACCTCCTTGACTCCAACCAATCCGGTTTCAGAAGTGGCCACTCCACTGAAACGACGCTTCTGTCTGTGACGGAAGCACTAAAAGAGGCCAGAGCGGCAGGTCAATCCTCAGTGCTCATCCTGCTGGACCTATCAGCAGCATTCGACACGGTCAACCACCGTACCCTACTGGACAAGCTGACCAACATGGGTATTGATGGCACAGTGCACTCCTGGTTCAAATCCTATCTTACTGGACGGTCGTTCAATGCATCATGGCTAGGACAGACATCGGCACTTCACCAACTCACCACAGGAGTACCCCAAGGATCTGTGCTGGGGCCCCTTCTCTTCACCCTGTACATCACCTCGCTTGGCTCAATCATCCACTCCCATGGCTTCTCTTATCACTGCTATGCTGATGATACCGCATGATGGCCGCATGAGGAGCAAGTGTAGCACAGACAGCAATCAATCAAATTACAGCCTCCAAGGTGCTACAGTATACAGTGACTGGTTCATCACAAGCACAGGAAAATGCCCTGTCTAAGCCTTACAGAAGCTGACAAACACACTAGTGTCATTTTGCACCCATATTGACTTTGCCTGGTGCCCGCCAGAGTGATCTGACATTCTTTGTCTCTGCGCCTGCGCTCTTGACTACACCTTGACAAGCTTTGACAAGCAGTGTATAATGTTTAGGCCAAAATACAAATTTCCTTCCCCAGTATTCCACATTACCTATGGGTGTAGTGTTCATAAAATCTTTTGGCTTTTTGGTATACTGTAGAGCACCTATACATTTTTTTGATAGTTTTCAACTCTTCCTTTCAGTAGGTGAAGTTTGAGTCGTGATTAATTTCATACCACTTTGGGGCACCACACACACACACACACACACACGCCATCTTTCACAATGCAATGGCAGCAATGATGTCAAAAAAAGAAATAATAGGCTTAAAGAAAACATTACACATTTGTTTGTACAAAATTAAAAAAGAAATTAAATATCCACATTTGGCTTTCATTTTCTTGATAAGCAAGAGTCATATGAGACCAAAATGACAATAAATCTAAAATGGCTATTTGGCATTTCATTTTCATCGCCAACCATTTATAATTTTGCTATATCTAAACTGTAAATGCTAATTGCAAAAGACACCCCCAACTTTAATATGGCTGTGCCTTTCCCTCATGATAGCCTTTTTTAGGACATATTTAGGCTTTTTCATTTCATGAAGAGGTGTTTTCCTGAAACACAGTTGTAATATCCCCTAAGAGAATTATCTTATATAACTAATTAAGGTATACTGACTAATCATACTGCATTTAAAATTATACTGAAATATTTTTGTCTATTTTACCCACACATACTTTGAATTGTGGAGCATTGTGCTCTGCTCTCACTTACCCATCAAGAGAAGAAGAAGCAGGAGAGGCAGCACCTTCATTGTGTATCTTGTTGCCCTTGAAAAAATGCCACATTTAAAAAAAACTCTACAACATCTAGGTTGATTTTGGTTTCCAATTTAACACAATATTGTCAAATGACATAATGAGAGAGAGAAGTTAACTGTTTAGTCTGTCAGCTATTTGACCTTAACAAAGTTAAACCTCCACCTGAAAGGAGTTACTAGTCTTTGTCAAGCAGGTTGTCAGGTCATCTGTTGCTACCTCTCACCACCTGTAGGTCTTTGTATTTCCCACTGAATCATATCGGTATTACAATAATAACCTGGACATACAGCAAGATTTCAAGATGCGTATCACTCATCAAATAAAACAAATCTGTTTTTGTTTTACCTACCAGGTTTTATTTGTACTGAAGAAGTCAAACTCTGAACACCGTAGATTCCGTCCACAGGTCTGGTGAGTAGTTTCTTTTTTACCTGTTTCCTGTAACACTGCGTCTTGTCACACTATTTTGAATGTTTGGGAGTTTGTTTGTGGTCGGTATAATTATGAAGGTACAAGAGATAGAGAGGACAAGTTTTTCCTGCAAAAGTTGATGGGATACAGCTAAGGTCAAGTCAACAAATGTTCTCATTTGCAAAGTTTTAAATAGCTCATAGATATATATTTGTAAATCATTTGACCTTGACTTATAGCACATACTCAATGGTCGTTCTATGACCATTGAGAGAACATGTCTAAAAACAAATGTACAAAGACAAAATAATATTCATTAAATTATTATTATATTATTATTATTATTAGTAGTAGTAGTAGTAATAATAATAATAATAATAATAATAATAGTAATAATACCCCAAATATACATGTTAAAATAGCAAGAGATTGATTATTAGTAAATAGGCCTATGTGTAAACAAAATAAACTAATAGCACTAAAACAACTCTCACATCAAGTCTACATAACATATTAATCAATGGCAGCTAAAAAATAAAGCTGTTTTTTAATTTCTTTTTCTTACTTCCACACTCAATCAACTTGGTATCCTAAATGGCACACAGGAATATTTCTCATGTGTGCATATGTCATGTGTATCTCTTGTTATGGATGCTACAGGACACCATAATTTCCTATGGGATATCTAAAGTAAAGAGTAATGTAAATTTAGGTATACCAAAAGGCTACTCAATCCAGGCTGGATAAGCGGTTGGGATTGTTCCTGGATTTTTGCTGCAATAGCTCTGTGGCCAGACATACCTGCAGTAAATTCTAATTTACTGGCTGTGTATATGGGGCTTTATCTAAGTATGAGGTAGTAAATATGAGGTAGATGGCAGAATAAGTTTTTCCTGTTGAGGTGCATGTTAATTTTACTCTGTATATTTTCATTTTTTTACTTTGTTTATAAATGTTTGTGTCATGTCATGTGGTAGAGGACATAAGCTCATCCTCCATGCACACAGGCTACACCGGGATTCACTGTAGGGTTGTGGTGGGCACGTGAATGAAACTGGTGAAGAACAGATATCTGATTTTATTCTATTCAGTACCATCCCAAATAGACGCTGCTGGTCTGATGCTGTTACAGGTTTGAATAAATAAAAACTACACACATGTATGTAGATGCAGTGAGATTTTGTAGTGCATTGGGGTCCAAACATTCATAGACTACCGAACGTTAAAATTAAGTTATCACTATAACTGCAAACTGCTGGTTTGTCCTCCATCTGTAGGATTTGGGGCTCAGTTTCATGAGTAGGTTAACACTGATGTTATTCTTGTACACCTGCAATCATAAACATAACATCACACAAAAAAAGCAGGAAAGCATGCGCAGCTGCAGTGTTATCACTGTTATAATCAGCTAGTTTATCCACCATGACCTGTATTTGGGTTTGTCTAGGGTCCCCCTTGACAAGGGACATATGAAGTGTTTTGAAAACAGTTCTCCTCAGGGCAGGTTCTACACAAGCACCCTCATCTCTCTTCCTATCCTGCTCACTGTGCCTGCCAGAGCCGGCTGGCACTACCGCTGTAACTGATGACGGCCTTGCTGTGGCACGTCTGTGATTTTAGCTCATTTGGCACCCAACATCTGTAGGGCCTGTTTTTCTTTTGTTTTGTTTTTTTCTCATTCGTTTTTGTCTCTGTCCCTGTACCTATGACAAAAATCTGCCAGTGTCGGCCTTTCACAAAAGGAATAAGGTGTATTTTTTTTCAGATCACATTATACATGGATCAGAATATCATACCGACACTTTCTGTTTCCTCACTTCGACATTGTAACTTTTTGTGCATCTCCAAAAGTAGATCAAATAGCAATCAGGGCAGTACTCTAAATGTGACAGCACATAAGCTATAGTCCCTTTCATAACCCATAATGTTGGGTGGAACAAAAGCAGTAGTATTTTTCGCAAGAGCAATACCGTTGCCTATTTTTGTGACAAAATCATCAAACTGACTTCACTAAGAAAGTAGATTATCCAGTTTAATTCCCAACAGTTTTGCTTTGGTGACCTGCTCTGCATATCATCAGCTGACAGATTCAATGCTGTGGTGTTGGCAGGGGCATAACAATAAATTTAGTTTTGTGTCTGTGTTCAATATTAATTTAATCATTCTTACAAAGTATGTGAGGAAGTAAATGGAGTAAAGTCATCAGCATACATCATTACGTTAACATTTCTGATGGCAAGTCATTCAGACAAAAAATGAACAAAAATTGACCCAAACAACTCCCCTGTGTAACACTACAAAATATTGTTTTACTGGAGAAACTGCCATTGAAAAATATGTTCTGTCAACCAGAAAGGCAGCTTCATCCAAGCAAGAGCCAGGATGCAAAGCCATGCTTTTGAAGCTTCAACATGAAACATTCTGCGGTCAATGTGATCACGCTGTGGCCAGCATCGAGAGCTCCTGTGAAGCCCAAAAGCACTGCTCCGTTTAGCTTTCCAGAATTCATGTGTGCTATAGATCGACCATGAGCAACCATGTGCACACATAATGGCACAATACATCTTCAGCTATCTACTTTACATATGAAAAATGTACTTTAATATTTGGCTACCTCATATGATTTCGTAATTAATTAGCTCTTATATTCCACATACTTTTTAAGAATGCCTTGCCTCATTCAGACAGCAACCAGTGCGTTTGCGGTCCATAATCATTGTTATCCATCCACGGTGCATGTGCGTCAGTGTTCTGCGTGAAATAGTTCTGTTCTGTTATCTGTTAACATGCATTCTAAATGAAAACGGACCAAACCATGTCCACACCACAAACGCACAGATTGCGTTGTGAACGAGGCGTCAGAGGTATGCCCTGATTTTCTTTAGCGTAACAGCTTTGGTTTTCAGTATGAGGCCAGTAAGTGGACACTGGAAAACCTAATACCATCAAGCCAGGATGGAATAGATATGTGGCAACTCACCATGCAGAGGCTAAGGAGGTTTTTATGGCATGGTTACAGACAGTTACATGTAGACTAGGACAAACAATATAAAAACAGGATAACATAGCCTGACTAGACCAGAAATATCCACAAATGAATGTTCGCTGTGTCAGTCTGGACACAAGCCCACTGCAGCCCACTTACAAATAAACCAAAAAACCCAGGAATCAATCACAATCACTTACCTAGCATGAGACGAGCTTTGTATGACACACAACCAGTAATGCTTACGGCACTACACGAAAACACGCTCCAAGATAGGCACTGACTAGCTATAAACACAACATAGCAAAGGGGACTCAAACATTCATCATGGACCAACCAAAGGAAAAGAAACAGCTGATGCTGAATGTATCACCATTTGCACGACCAGAGTCTCTTAATACGAGCTCAGACATCTCAACTCTCACACATTACAAACTCTTATTAGCTGGCTACTTATCGCCGACTAGCACATACAACCATAATCTTACCTCTTTCGCCCTCCTCATCTCTCACTTTTTTCCCTGTCACTGTCTCTGCTTCTTGATAAGAATTTCTTGATATCCATCTAGAGTAGGGCTGCAACTATCGAATAGGCTATTTCTGGAACTGAGTACTGTGTCAATTTTCTCCTCATCAAAAAGGGTTTGTTGGATCAAAGCTCAAGACTGATTTACTGGCTTCCATGAAACACAGTTTCGTAAATAAAGGCCATTTGCCCTTATTTTTATTTCAAAAAAGAAAAAGGGTTGTATCTCTTGCAACAAATCATCTGAGAATAAAGAATAAATGCATGTGCAAGATGGGGCGAGAGAGAGAGATGGAGGGAGTGTGTTTGTCTGTGTGCGTGTGTGTATGCGTCTATGTGTGCAGGAGGGAGAGATGAGGAGCAGATGATGAGACTTGGTGCATTTTCTGGCTAAATTTTTAACATTGTGCTTAATCATTGCTGTAGCTGCAAATAATCACAAATAGCCTACTGTTCTTTCTTACAAGCACTAGAGTTGATATTAGTTAGCAACAGTAAGTTGACTAGCGTCAACTTTTACACAACTTTGAAGATCCACTTGTTGACCTGCAGTTAACGTGACGCATTCTGTCCAAGTGTTTTGACGTTATTTAATGGTAGGTTCGTTTTACAATGTATACACTGCACGCCACGTCTTTATGAAACATATTGCACACATTTTTTATCTTTTGCCTGCCTTGAGCTTGGTTTTCAAGCACCTGCATTGCACTACCTTTCTTCTACTCTCTAGTTGCATATCATGCATTAACCTGGATGCATGCTACAGTTAACAGACAGGATGTCTGTGAAAATGTCCCAGACTAATCAGAAAATTAGTTAGAAAGTAGAGGTGATAGAAGTTTGATACACACTCAGCCTACTGTAGGTCTGAAATAATCTACCAAATAAACTGAGATAAAAATGAGATCTTATTTTATTGTATCTATCTTAATTTCCCTGAGATGCTGCAAGCTTTTATGAGAAGCTCAGACTTTGTACATCAAAAGCAGTAGGCTGAGAGCCAGAGGGAGAACAGACACAAATCTGGCTTGTGCTGGAGAGCCAGATGTAGTCTGCATAGCTGTTGTAGGAGTCACTGTTGTAGGAGTCACTGTTGTCACAGATGAAGAGGTAGCTAGTTTGGGTAAAAAGAGGGGTTGTACTTTAGGTAAACCAAACAACATTAAAAGTATCAATATTATACAGCTAATTCAGCGTAGGAATCAATTAATTTAATTTAGTTATCTTATCTAAATTAATGACTAAAATCGTACTTGCACTGATGCTGCCAGGCACTATGATGAGGGTAGTTTCTCAAAGCAGATTCCACACTGCTGGTAGAGGGGACTGATCCTGTAAATACAAGTTCAGAGGAAACAACAATGGACCCCCTCCTGCGAAATCAAAGCCAACAGAGTAAATTACATCCCATAATGTCTATTTATCATGAATTCAAAACCCAACTTCACAGTGTATGTATACTCACGCAAAGCCCTTGACCTTGGAGCCTCTGAATGCCCTCCTCCCCTAACATTTAAAAAGGCTTAAATATTCTCCACATTCTCCACACATCACCTATGGTAAAACAGGAGATAGAAACCAGTTTTGCTAGCATGCTCCGATGCAACCAGTTGACCCTGCAGCAACTGAAAGCTAACATTCTAACTTGTAATCATGATAACTAGCACACCACATCTGTTGTACTGCTCAAATTACACCTAAATGTTATGCTGTTATCCAAAACTACATGGAAAAAGTACAAACAATGTACATTTTTATTTTTTAACTGTCAAGATATTGTCTGAATGGATGTGCAGGCCACCGTATGCAAAGTGCACAGGAAATACCAGCCACGCCCATGAGGAGATGTCACAGGGATGGAGAGAACTGTATGTGCGATTCAAAACTACATGCAGGATTTAGAGGAATGAATGAATGAATGTATTGATGAATTCTCTGACGAAAACTTTTTTGATCATTTGCTAATTTACCAAGTGAAGTAGACTGGTCCTACAGCTAACTTTAGTGGCATCTCAGTGTTTTGTAAAATTAAAGACACTTTCCCCCACAACATTATCTCAGGTCAGCTCAGCCTCTCACATCACTGTTGTGCCCTTGAACAAGGCACCTAACCCCTCACTGCGCCCTGGGTGCTGCTGTAGCAGGCAGCCAATTGCTCTGTGTTAGTATGTTTTACATCCCTGTGAGCTGGCTGTGTGTGTCACTAATTCATGGATGGGTTAACAGCAGAGAATGAATTTGCTAACAGGATCAACAGAGTGTATATATAATTTGCCAGGTTGCTGGACACATAGTTTTTTCACTTTGATGATAGTGGAATGACCTACCGAGTGCCCCCAGAACCAGGGCGTACCTCTTGGACTTCAAAGAGCCCTTCAAGAGTGCCTCCTGTCCTAACAGGAGCGCTGTCCTAAAAGTGTGCTAAATGCTTTGATGTGATATAGACAAATGGCAAGTCCATTTACCTATCCAATAGATTGGATTATTTTCATGTCATAGTAAATTCCCAACGTGTAATCCCTTTCAGAGTTAAGCTTTGGTACTTTTTTTGCAATATGACGATTATAATACAAAACACATCCATATCCCTATCATCCTACATGATATGTCATTTCAAGAGTCAATTACATACTCTCACTTCATTGCTCTACCAGTCAGTTCGTTATATGTAAACTTGTGAAGCCAGTCAAAATTTCAACCATGCCCCTGGTTGCCATGAGCTCACAGTCCTCCCTCCATTCATCCATCCATCCATCCATCCATCCATCCATCCATTCCCTGGCTCTTTGGTCCCTCGCTTGATGCCTTATGGCAGTTTTCCACTGAATGGTATCAGCTCAACTCGACTTAACTCTACTCGGTTTGGTTTTGGATGTTTCGTTTTCCACTGCATAAAAGTACCGTTTAATTAAACTGGTTGCTGTAGCTCTAAACTATCTGTGGTATTAGTTCAGCTCACTTGGAACCTCGACAAAGGTGGTACCAAGAATGGTATCAGGTATTTGGTACCAGGTACCAGATTTTAGTAATGGAAAAGCAAAAATGTTGAGTTGAGTTGAGCCAAGCTGGTACCGGTACCAGTCAGTGGAAAAGGGCCAATAGATTGCACATCAGTGTCAGTCCTATCACTATTTATACCAATTCATCCCAAAGGTGTTCTATCAGGTTCAGGTCAGGACTCTGTGCAGGCCAGTCAAGTTCATCCACACCATGGATGACTCTGTCATCCATGTCTTTATGGACCTTGCTTTGTGCACTGGTGCACAGTCATGTTGGAAGAGGAAGGGACCCACTCCAAACTGTTCCCACAAGGTTGGGAGCATGGAATTGTCCAAAATGCTTTGGTATCCTGAAGCATTCAAAGTTCCTTTCACTGGAACTAAGGGACCAAGCTCCTCCTGAAAAACAACCCCACACCATAATTCCTCCTCCACCAAATTTCACAGTCGGCACAATGCAGTCCGAAATGTATCGTTCCCCTGGCAACCTCCAAACCCAGACTCGTCCATCAGATTGCCAGATGGAAAAACGTGATTCATCACTCCAGAGAATGCGTCTCCACTGCTCTAGAGTCTAGTGGCGGCGTACTTTACACCACTCCATCCGACGCTTTGCATTGCACTTGGTGATGTGTGGCTTGGATGCAGCTGCTCGCCATGGAAACCCATTCCATGACGCTCTCTGCGTACCGTACTTGGGCTAATCTGAAGGTCACATGAAGTTTGGAGCTCTGTAGCAATTGACTGTGAAGACAGTCAGCGACCTCTTTGCACTATGCGCTTCAGTCAGTTTACGTGGCCTACAACTTCGTGGCTGGGTTGCTGTTGTTTCCAAACTCTTCCATTTCGTTATGATAGAGCTGACAGTTGACTGTGGAATATTTAGGAGCGAGGAAATTTCACGACTGGATTTGTTGCACAGGTGGCATCCTATGACAGTTACATGCTGGAATTCACTTAGCTCTTGAGAACGGCCCATTCTTTCACAAATGTTTGTAAAAACAGTCTGCATGCCCAAGTACTTGATTTTATACTCTTGTGGCCAGGCCAAGTGATTAGGACACCTGATTCTGATCATTTGGATGGGTGAGCGAATACTTTTGGTAATGTAGTGTATATTCACACTGAGCACTGTTTTGTTTACGCACAGCTGTCTGCGTTGTTGATGGCTCCTCTGGAAGTTCATTACTTCGTCAGATCATTGCTTAAAGGTGGCAACAATGACTGTTGCCTATACATAGATACTGGTCATTGGGTGGGTTAGTCTATCAGCTATACAGATTTATATAAATGATGTTCACTGTTAAACCATCAGGGTCTATCAAGATGACCTGAGCCAGCATACTGATGGATTTCGCATAGCTGCCAATATTCAAATAAATCATAAAAATATTTGCTGTTGCATTGCTGAAGTCTTCCCTAAAGACAATGCAACAGCATTTAATACGCGGGCTGTTTTATTCTGCCGTTTAAACTTTAAATCTTACAGTTAATTTATGGTGATTTGACTTGACATGATTACAAAGACAATGCCAGAAATTTTACACAAAAATCATTCGTCAAGCAATCACTAATCAATATTGTCCTTTGGTGTCAGTGGTCACACTCTGTTACATTAATAGTGAAAATTTATTTAAATGATGAAAAATTATTAATTTGTGGATAATCACTTTTCTGGCAAGAAATAAATTACTTATAGTGGAATGGAGCTTACTTTTGTATCACTTTATTGTACAGTGATATGCAGTGCGTTCACAGTGGAGGGTTACATTGCATTTAACAATGGCATCAAACACAGTTGAGCCATCAATTCTGTCTGCATCCATGTCACTGAAGGCTGTGCTTGTTTTGCTGTTGTAGATATTATTTTACCTGGTCAAAGTGTCAGAAATAGTATCTTTCTGGTAATTTTGTCATCCTGCAGCTGAAATAAATAAAAACTCCTGCCAGTTTTGGAGAAAATACAGTGTGCAAAGTTTGTTGCATGTCCATGGACACTCTCAACGGACAAATCAAGGAATGTATCAGACATTTATATATAGCCAGTTGCTTGTCAAAACATGTAAAGAAACTTTACAAAATGTGCTTGTTTAATTAATTTGTTACCATATGTGTTTTTTCTCTGCATTCACTTACAATGAAGTTCCACTCAGATAAGTGACTGAACTTGTTGCAGAGTGATTTGAATTATAATATAAAATTATGTATAAATATCAGAAGCATAACACCAGATACAATTCGTCAGTGGTCTAATAATAATTGCATCAGGCATACATCAGGCCAACAAATCTTAGGAAGGCCCATTCAAAGTCAGTGGAAATATTGTGTTGGACAATACTGTAATGGACCTTATTGGATCATTAAAATGTAAACAAAAACATTAAACAGATTCTGTTCAGCGTGTAAAATACTTCTTGAAGCCATAGTCCAGAGCAATTCCAATTATAGCCTTGTTGTTAGAGGTCACCTTGTGCTGTTGGAGAAAGAATAAGAACATACATGAACAGCAAACCAACAGCTTATACTACTACACGAGGCCAGCAACTCACTTTCGGTTAACACTTCCTTGGCCAAGTCCAGTTAGCATTAGCTGCTGGTTGACTATTTGATCTATGTTGTACTAAATTTTCTTGTTCTTTTTTTCAACTGACAGCACTCGGTAACCTTCTAATGCAGTTGTACTGACAAATGAGGGGAAAAAGGTCTTTTCTCTGTCCTTAGTTTCCTTCAATCCTTTGATAGTTGCCCACATGAGATATTCTGTATCCAACGATGCTTCACCACAGAAAAAAAAAAAAACAAGATGTCAATACAATACCATGAATACAATATCAACTGAACAAAATAAGTAGCACAAAGTAGTAAAAACAAGCATAGCCTGCTTTGTGTTAAACATCAAATGGTTGAGTGCAAGCTCAAAGGGTTCAAGCCCTCAGGGACAGTGAAGCCAGAGACGGTTTAATAGGAATAGAAATCTATTAGGGAAGTTTTTAACATAAAAATGGCCGAATTGAGAAACAGGAAGTCTTGCCATGCCCTAAAATGAAAGTAGCCAGTCACGTTGTTGGACATGGCATGATTGACTGTGAGCCATGTGGCAAATGTTGTGGTGCAGCCTGTGGAACATTTTTTAGTGGGAGCTCTCCAGTGTGTGGATCTTCCCTTTTCTTTGTAATGTTGGTGCAGACACAGAGAGCAAATTAATGTATATAGTAATGTTTTTTTAAGCATTATTTTTGGAGCCTTCGAGAAGACATTTACATAATTTAATTCAGTACGACATGGATTGGACACGATATGGATTTCTTCCCAGTCATTCAGACAGGGGCTGCACTAGTTACTCAAAATAGCTGCCCAAAGGCATCACCTAGATGTGTGAAGGGCCTTGCCTTGAAGGACTTTAGTGAAGCACCTTGACATTGTTTCAACCACAATTGCTGTATCTATTTCAGTGCGATATCATAAGATCCTATGTTTCCAAAACATGCTATCGCATGCCCTCTTACCATATTGGAATCATGGCTACGAATGTAATGATGCTGGACATGGTGAAGACAAATCCAGGAAAGACGTCAAGAGTAGCCTGGTATACTTTGGTGTAGATAGGGGTGTAAGCCACACTGACCAGTTTAAAGGAGAGCTGAAGAGCAATTAGGATTACACCTTTAAGAGCAGGAGAAATAAGAAGAAGTTTACATGTATGCACTTACTGAAACCTATGCACACTGAAAGCAAACCATGCTGCCACAACAACTATAATACAATAATAACAATAATAACAATTAATTGATCAGTTGACAAATATTAATCACAGTATTTTGGTAAATGATTAATTGGCATAGGTTGTAAAAATCAACCTAATCACCCTTGCATAATTTTAATTGCTTATAATTCTGTTAGTCCAAACCTGCTGTAAAAAATAGGTCATCTTGTTTTCTTAATGTTAAAGACCAAAACAAATTGCAAATATTTGAGTACTAAGCGTTTCTAATAGGAATATGTCTGCAGTGTCATAACATTTCAACTCAACAGGATATTTGTTACACTGCATGCATGCCGACTTGAAGTGGGCGTAGACTATAAGACTTGAATCCTCTGAGGTTTCTACATAAAAATAGCACAGCGGTTTCAGTTCTGTGTACTGCAGTGAAACAAAGAGCATATGGTCTATCATTGACCACCAATACTTAAAAGCTTTGGTCCTTTGAATATTCATTCAGTGTGTATGTGTGCGTGTGTGTGTCTAAGGGTGTGCTTCAGAATTTATGAACTGGGTGCAATTCACAGACTATTCCTATCTAGCATTAGTCTAGGAGGTCTGATTGACTTATGGCTGATCGAAAAACTTCCATATCTGGGGAAAAGTTGTGTTGGTTAAGGCCTTACCATAGGAGGACCCTTCCACCTGCTTGGACAGAAGAGAGCGTATCGTTGGCATGGGAATAAGTGCAAACAGTGTGAGGGATCGTGCTGAGGCAAGGCAGACAGACAGAGAGGGGTGGGGTGGGGGGGACAAGGCAGACAAACGGATATAGAGAGAGAGAGTTATTTCCTTTTATGATACACAACACAACAATCATGACTTTGGCCATTTCTTACCCTGCATTATTAATCCTTATCTACTTATTTTCATTTCATTTGCAACAGTTACTCTAACATAGACCAACTAAACCCCGAAATTGAGTATATTATGAATAACCAACTCTTGGGTTCACTTTGGATGTTTTTAACATAGAGTAACCCAAACCTGAATGCCTTAATCTATAACAGATAGACTCTTTGGTTAATCTGAATAACTGTTTCGATTAACCACTTGGGTTAGCTCTGAAAGCATGCTCAGATCACATAATGCATGCATTTCCTTGAGTAATGAAATTAACTGAACTAGCATGGGTGGGTTTTGTGTAGTAGCACGTTCTTCTTACTCCTATACCAGGTAGATCAGGTATGGTGTGCCTTGCTCAAAGGCTGGTTCAATTAAATAAATATTCAAACTGATCATTTAGCATTAAATGGTCAGATTCCATTGTAACATTAGCTAAATGTTAGATCGATTCTAAGATACAATTCTGCAGTGCATCCACTGACCTCCTTACCCTTGAGGTTCCTTATTATACATTTAGAACTGTTCAACACAAACATTATCATCACCACAGCCTATCAAGTAGAAGTTGTTCTCAGTTCCCTATATTTGTCTTCACACAACAGATTTTGTTATCTACAGCATCAAGCACTAATCTTGTAGATGTCTCTGTTGCCCGGGTCCTTCTGCTTCTTTAGTGGCCAGTTTACTATGGCAACTTCTGATGGCACAATTAACTTCAGTTCTCATAAGAAACTTCTAAGAAAATTATGTGCCATCACTGATTCTTGAAGAATGAGCAAGACGTTCAGATATTTGTACTGCTATCAGGTTTAATAACATATTTTAGTTGTGACTATCATGAAGTATTAATACTAAGTATGCCGCACTTAACACTATTATTTTTAGTTACTACATTACGTGACAGGGCTGGACATACAGCACCCTACATAACTATTGGCTCCACTGGTGAAGCTGGCTAAATAGACATGTAAAGCCCATTAAAAAAAAAAAAAAATGTAATCATGTAATTAAAATATTGAGGAAATATTCAAACTTGATGAGAAGCAAATGTGTTTTGACAAATAACAATGCATATTAAGGGAAATAAATAATTGTAAACAAAAATCACATATGCCACAATTATTGTCACACCTGCATGTTCTCCATTATAAAGCTTCCCTTCGCCAGTAATGCAGGTGTTAGCCATCTCCTTTGACATGCAGCAAAGTTGGAGAACACAACAAATGGATTTGAGACCCTTCCTATTCACAGAATCTATCCAGATTGCTCGTATTTCTATTTCCTTTCTTGTACTCTCCTCAGGTAATGCTGTATTGTGCCTTTAATCCCCAAATTGGAACAGGTGGCGCGTCTCCTGATGCAGTGACCTCTTGCTCTCCCCACCACAGGGGGAGTGAGGAACGAAATTTTGATTCCTTTATGTGTCTTGTACATGTGAAGAAATTGACAAATAAAGTACTACTACTACTACTATTACTACTACTACTACTACTACCACTACTACTACTACTACCACTACCACTACTACTACTACTACTACTTGATCCTCTACAGCCCAGCCCTTTGGTTTACTATACTAACTAAGATCAGGGGTGGATGCTTGATTTTGTGATCAGTAAGCCATGTTTTTGTTTACAGGAGCTCATGTTTTGATTCAATGACTTTTTGGATGAGCCAAGCATGACCGACTTTTGTCAGCAACAGACAGATTTTGATTTAAAACAGGTAAGTATTTCATGGAGGCCATGATGCCATCCATCCTAATCAGATTCCTAGAGCCTTTGGAATAAAAACAACCCAAAAACAACACAGACCTGTCACCCCAGCCGTGAGGCATGGCAACCACTGACCATCCCTGCAGTAGTGTTGGGCTACTATACACCATACCTTAGTTGTGCCGCCACAACCCTTTCATGTGTCATGCCGTACAACACTACATGCACTTTGTCCTGTCCCTCCCTACGCCCCCCCCCCCCCCTTTTATGCACAAATAGGCTGAGAAACCGACACAAAACAGACACAGAAACAGAAACTGCATTTTTTACACTGAGTGACCATATGCATGAGACACTAAAATGTCCTCGTCTCTGTGGAACTCCTTGGTGAATTTGTTGCCTCTCTTACCAGCCTTCTCACTACACATGGGGGCAGTATAAACATGGACAAGTTTATCCAGACGAGTTTATAATAGTTTTAGAATAGAATTTCTTTCTGTTTTAACAGCAAATGGGGTGTTTTTGTACAGCATTAGTCGATCTTAAATCCTTAAAATTATATTTTCATAGCTACGCCAAATGGCTTGTTAACGGCACATTAAACAAAGTTGTTATAAAGTGTTACCCATGCATAGGAACTTATGTCACTGAAACTTACCTAAATAGTACAAATACGTTGAGGTCACGAAGGCCATGAAGTAAATGCCGGCACAGAACGACAGCATCCCGATGATAATCAGGGATGCATCACTGACGCATCTGGAGAACACCTTCACTCCCAAAAAACTTGTAATGAAGACCACAAATCCTGCAGCATTGCCGTACCCGATCTGCTTAGCGTCCCAGTTTAGGGGCTCTTTTATGACATAAGACACCAAGATTTCCATGCCTCCTCCGACTGCAACATCATACAAGATCCCTCCAGCAAAAAGGAGCGCAATGTTGGTGACATTTTTAAAACTTCGTTCGAGAATGCCAATGCTTTCACTGCGCTCCCTGGTTCCATTTGAGTGAACAATCTGTAGGACGAATGTTGAATACACTAGACAGAGGAAATACAGCATCACACTCAGTCCAGCCAAAATTACACCATTTTTTAGTTCGACTGTGTACAGCTGGAAAAGGTGTCCTGACGCCAGACTACCTACGAGCCCGGCTAATCCATAGACCAACTCCATTCGTATTATGCGTAAGGACCTCTCCTCCTCAAGCGTGCTCAGAGAGACAAGTGCCATCACACCAGCCCAGTACGAGCAGAAGCCCCCGCACAAGCCGTGTACCACCGCTCCCCCATACATAACTTCAAGTGGCCAGTTGAACAGGATTACAAAAACGAGGAAAAGCCTGGCGACGAAGTACCCGATCAAAGGGATCACGATGGGCAACTTTCTGTAACCTCTATCTCCATATCTGGCCAAAATAATAGCAGGTATAATTGGGATGAATTTTCCCAACATATTGTAAACCATGTAAAAGTTTGAAATAGCATTCTGCTGACTGTCAGTGTCGGTAAAATTTGGATTGTTTTCGTACCGTTCTTTGACAGTCGACTGCAGACCAGTGTCATAAAAGGCACTGGCCACTTGCGCGCAGAAGACCACAGGTTCAATGTACAGTCCGAAATTACACCGTAAAATTACCATTCTCGCTGGATAACAAAAATGGCAACAGAGTCAAAATCCTGGTGATAACTTCAAGAAACCTTCCTTAAACCTTTCCGTCCGACATGACTTCAGTTGTATTGGTTAATAAATTGACAAATTATACCCGATGTGCCATACAGAGCTTCTACTTGGCATTACGTCGTGGAAGCAACCAGAATGACTAGTTTATCTGCCTCTTTGTGATACACGTAACTATATTTCCGTGTCTAAAAATCTTTGACTAATGGGGTGTGTTGATGGCGTCATTCAGACACCATAGGGAAGTTGTCTTTAAAATGAACATTGACGTGGACTGGAGTAGGCTACACACAGCCTGTGTCAAGTGCTGTCGTATGCGTATGAATAATGCAATATTATGCGGATCTACTGGTTCTGATACACCTCAACACATATTTTACACAAAGCACACACGAGGGCGTTTTCTACGGCACTCGATCATGCCATTATCTTTAATCTCGCCTACGGTAGGGGGCAGAGTTTAGGTGTGTAGAATGGTAGTTCAGGGAAGAAAAAAGGTTTAGAGCAGGGGTGGGAACCTTTTTGACGTCAAGGGCCACATCATTTTTTTAAAAACCTGTTTCGGGGGCCTCTTTGTTTACCGCAGAGCTGAGCACATATAGACACTTTTAGAATTACCTAACGTGAATCATAGGCCTATTGAAGCTCCAAAGACGGGCTAACTGATTATTACGCTAAATTACATATTCATCAACAATTTTCTACACTTCTGCTATATATTACTTTCAACATGGAAGTTATACCATTTTCAATCTCAGTGTCACATTCTCAGTATTCTGAATACGTTTCAACATTACTACTGCCATACCACATTCTGCATTGTCAATCTCATAACACACATTCATTTCAGAGGGAGTGTTTTTTTGGTCTTGCTTCCACGGGCTGGAAAGACTTTGTCGGGCCAGAGCGTACGCCAGTCCGGTTCTACATTGCAAAGTGCTGATGCTAATGCACATTATGAGGGAATGCATATCCATCAAATAATTCAAGAACTTGTCAAGGTAGTGTCAACAGAGGAAGCACACACAAATACACAAATTCATAATTTTGTTTTTAATGAGAAAATAATTATATACTGTATGTGTATACTTGTGAGTCTTACAGTAATTATAAAACAATATAAGCAGAATATGAACAGAGAAGTGGTTAACATATTAACACAGGGGACATAATTCTTTCACAACCACCACATCTTTTTTTTTCATCACTCCTTTGGAGCTCCTCTCCTATGAAAAAAGAGCCACCTGACTTCCTATTTAGGGAGGTGGTTCTTGCAGAGTGAAGGCTATATAGGGAGGTGGTTCTTGCAGAGTGAAGCCTGCAATTATGCAAGAAATTGCAATATTTAGTATTAACTATAAACAACAAAAGCAATGCAGCTCAATTTCTCTTTTTGCATGTGTTGTGTGTGTGTGTTCTTTTTTTTTTTTTTTTTTTTGCATGTGTGAAGGATCCTACATTTACAAAGCAGACTCTGTGTCTTAAGCTCCTGCTTAAGGTAAACACTCTGCTGTTTATGTCCCTGTTAATGAACATGAACCAGGTCTAATACTGTATAAGCATGTATCCATGCATTTTTTATGTGGCTGAGATTCCAGCTCCGTTCAATCCTTGGTATCTTTAGGCTTCACTTCAATATAACAGTCCTTTACTGTCAGTTCAGTACACAATTGTGGATCATGTGGTTATAAGATAAGATTTCAGCTTAAACTTAAGGCTTTGTTTTGGGGTGGGGTCAGTTTTGTCTAGTGTACTAAATTAAATTGTACTGAAGGTGCATAATTATAATGTGAAGCCACATAGTCACCTCTTTGGGTGATGCTAATTCATTAAATACCTCTTAGAAGAGTCAACTTGCATGGCATCTACATCCTGTCTTTCAATTTACATAGGCTATTGAAGATCTGCAGAAATATACAGTGATTTCTTGAATATTACAGTAATGCACCATTGTGCTGATGGTTTAAGTCCATACCCATTTAATTCCACCATCATGAAGTCAACTTGGTGTATGCAACAGAGACCTAAACATTTCCCAGAAACGAAACAAAAACTATCTCCAATCCCATCATCACACAATTGATTACTCTTAATTGGCCAATATTTAAATCAGATATCACCCTCTATCCATTTGCACAGTATAGTATATGGAGCAATTCAGCACTATTGTTAGAAATATTTGAAATACATTGTGCTATGTGCATTGTACAATAACTGAAGCAATACCTTAGTACTTTAGACCACTTGCTATGCCAGTCAAATACATACAGCATGGGGATAGGTGAGCACGCTAGAACAAGCCACAAGTATAGCCTAAGCAAGATACCTCTGCATTTCTGTAACACTCACACACACACACACTCACACACACACACTCTCTCTCTCTCTCTCTCTCTCTCTCATACACACACACACACACACACACACACACACAAGGCTCGCCATGAACAATAAAAACTTAGCATTCTGATTTGGAAGAATGGAAGCATGATTTCCTCTCTAAATCACGGGTCTCCAGAGACACACAAAATAGCAGTAGAAATAATTGTTGTTTTTTCTTTTTCTCATTTTCTAAAAAGCATACACACATACTGAAATGCCTGTCATTCGCAAACAAAAAAATCACTATTTTCTATCCACAAGTACACTGTCCTCACTGCACAAATAATAATAATAATCTAAAATAATATTCTCCTTGTAAAAAAAGCAACTGTTAACCATTCATTCTCCACATCATAGAACCCAAGTACAAATCATATTTCCTTCAGAGGATTCATATCTGATTTTTTTGCTAACTGCTTTGCCATTTCCAATAAACAAGAGGGCAATTGTCATTAACTGTATATATCAACATCACTGTATATATACGTTGTCAGTTAGAAAATGTTGTTACCCTTCTGAGCAAAGCCAGCTCTTAAATAATGCTTAATTATTCCTATGTAATCCCACACTGTTTCTCTTCCTAGGCTGAAGTGTGAGTGGTTCAGTTTACAACACTTCATTCACATATTTCCAATTGTTTGATGTTAACAACAATCACACTTGTAAATATATTTGCTCAGCTCAAAGGCTGCATCACAAATCAATACTTGCCAAGACGGAAATGCACCTTGCATGTGCCATTCTAATTTTGAAGCTACAAGGAATACTTATTATAGGACAATAGGAACTGTCCATTAAATACATTTGAGTATATGTAGATATATTATACGCATATAAAAATGAGATTTACTTTAGTTGCACATGCTCAACGACAATGAAATTCTTCAAATTTTACAAAGTAGAAGGTCTGAGGGTATTTAGTGGAATTCCTACTATATGTCTGTAGATGTGTGGGGAAAACATAGATGAAATTATTATAATGGAATAGAAATCATGTCATAAATTAATGATTACTGAAATTAAACAGAAATCATATCATTCCACCATGCTGATTTCTTTAGGCTAAAAACAGAGGTATTGCACTTCCAACATGGTTTGAGATCTGCCCCGATCCTGTTTGCAAAAGGCGACACGAAAATCACAATGAAGAATTTGTACATTAATCCTCTCAGATCAAGAGGTGAATAACACAAGACTCTTTTATTACTTATCAGTATCTATCCAAGTGCTACTGTGTTGAAATGAACACTTGTTGCTCCCCCAGTCCCTCTTCCACTTCATATCTTTTTTTTCTTTCACCATTTATCGATTTTTTTTTCAATCTCTTTCACTCTTCCTCATCACTCTTCCTATTTTCCGTCTCTAAACAGTGTCTCTACTGTCTCTTTTGTTAAGGTCCTAACCAGACTGCACTCACATGATAGTTACCACATCTTTGCCAGTGCTGTTAAACAACTTCCCCTTTAAACTGCCAGGTTCCTGTATGCCCGAGCACAATACCTCCGCATGACAGCCAATCCTTTTTGCACCTACTAATTGCCTCGGTTTTGATTCAGCGGCAAATAGTATATGTTTTTCGATTTCACATTGATTGGCTTAGACCAGTAACACTGCTGGACAACCTTCTCCTAACATAGAATATTAGCCCGCAACAGTATTTGTGACATTATAAATATTTGTGTGTAAGATGTTGAACCGTTGACCAAAAACAACGTCTAAGTGTACGACCAGCCTAAAGCTTCTGACAGGAGTAGTTTTCATGCAGACTTCTTGTGCCAATGAACTAACTAAAACATACTGAGACCATTTGTGTTTTATCATTGTGTGTTTGATCAAACCTTTGGTCTCATAATACTAATGGCAGATAAACAAAACCAAGAGCATGCTTTGATTGTCTGCACTTGACTATTCACAAATGTCAATCTACTATACAGTATGTACCCCTGAATTAGAAAAATAATTTCCTCACTCATAAAACTGTCAAGTGCATTCTTAAGGTATGTCGCATTACTAGCAGGGTGGCCCATCTGCTTGCATCCACAAACAATCAACATCCTGTTTCTTTCTCTCTTTGTTGGTTATTCTCTCTCTCTCATTTCCTGCAGGGAGTGAATGGAAAATGGCACAGCTGCAGAAAGGCATTTCTCTCCCATAGGTTCCTACTTCCACAGTCCTCTTTCATATGTGCAGACACTCATGGACGAGTGGAACGGCTACTTCCATGGGCCTCTTCTCTCTGGACCGCATGCTACTGCACTTGCTTATGTATAGGTTAGAAAAATCCATGCTTTTAACTCCTTTAAATTTGATCTTAACCTGCAGATACTCTGTTCTGAAAATGCAGTGAGAAACAAATAGTAGAACTGCAGCAACAGTTTTGACATGTATCTAAAAAATGGTTATCAATGTTGATATATATTTATATAGTCCTTTGGGTTCAGTAGAAATGGGCTACATGTGTCGATACATGGTGTAACTTCTTAAAGCCAATGGGCAGAGTGGAGTTAAATGTGTGAGACATACAATAAACCTCCAAAAATCCAGGGTCAAATCCAGAGGAAAAAGAAAAGTGATGAAACAGGACACACTTCTTCAGTTTTCATGGAAATCCCAAAGCGATTGATAGAAACAGTCCTTTCAAAAAGACCTCTTGTTGAGTTAATAGACAGATTTATATCGGCTTCATCTTAAAAATGTCTTCAAAGCTCTGAAGCAACAAGCATGTCATCCAAAGCCAAGTCCCATGCTTAGAGCAGCACATTTCCCTGTGCTGTACACACTTCCAAAAAATACCAAGTAGAAAATCGCAAACAGAACCGAGAAGCAATAAAAGAGAGTGATCCTGCTAATGGATGAATAGAGGCCTTCATTAGGTTTGATCTGGGGCTGCTTGTCCACCACACCAGCAGGTGGCCCCGTTTTCAATAGATTCTCCTGTAAAATGGAGCCCCCTTACTTCAATAAATACATTGGGTTGTCCACTGGAGATGTCCCCCACATTTATATTTAGCTTTGACTTCTTCTATTTTGGGGGAGTCGGGGGGTTCAGAATCTACTCTTCCTCCTCTTCTTCCTCCTCAGCCTCATCCTGGTTGGCGTAAATCCCCGCCTCCCATTTCAGTGCCATGTTGCTTTTTCGGCGGGTCACTCGAGTGGCCTCCAGCACCTACAAAAAGAGAGCCAGAGTTACAGTCACCCTTTTCCAAACCTGACAGTGATCTGAGCAATGTAAGAATGGAAATATTATTTTACAACTTAATAAACTTGAATTAAGAAAAAAAAAATTAACCATTTTAACCAAATCTGTATCCTAATCTCATACAGTGCCTCTAGAGTAAATCATACTGGGTAAATTGACAACTAAAAACCTGCTTGTTACTATATATCTGTCTATTCTGATTAGTTCATTTAAAACAATTGGGGAAAATCCACAGTTGCCAATGTAGCCACTTTCTAGAGTTTAATATGGTTTCTAATTGGTCAAAGCTGTGTTAAAAACATGTTGAACTCTAAAAACTGGCTACGATAGCCAAGGAACAATTTTGTTTCAGGCACTGGTGCAGTCTATCCTCTGTGGTCTTGTGCAGCACGTCAACACATGCACACACACACACACACAAAATAGAAACAACCATTGCTTTGTCAGCCTGATGAAGCTTTTCGCACATGCTCAATCACAGTTCACTGATTGCTTATTTTTGCAACCACACACAGTCATTTCACACACTTATGTGAATCAAAGCTCAAGTCAACACAGGCTTAAAATAAATGGAACTCATCAGTAGCACACAAATATAACTAAGGAAAGACTGTCATGCTACGCCAAGGAGCTGAATGGGCTGGTCTTTGTGGGATATGGTAACAGGTGTTGCATAAAGACAAAGGGCAGTGCTTGCTTTTCTTTTCCAATGAACCAAAATGTCCAGTCTTTTATCTTTGCTCTGTGCACTGATAATCACTGGCTGCTAGCATGTAAATAAGGCTTGAATGGCAAACAAATGTCTGTCTGCAGTTGTCCTGGGAGACAGTGTTTCGTAGTTTCAAGAAAAGAGCTCATGATGAATCGATCTGAAGTTGGACTTTGGACACTAATTTGAATCGTATTTATCTATACCTGAGCCTTGAACAGTATAAACTGTATCAAATTCATCTTTTAGATCATACCTTTCTTGGCAATTAACCAACTGCTTTAAGAACAACATGGTACTGGTACACATAAGATATGTATATTTTAACAGCTGTAAAATACAGTAAAAAACACCTAAGGTTTGAAAGGATATTTGTCTACTACAATATACTGAAGTGTCTGTCGGATAAAAGACTGGACATTATCGATCCAACCAATCCTCCCACCCCATTCTGCTGGTGACCAACAGTTAAGGGGCAAGAATAGGTGGTAGAGGTGAGCAGTGGGTTATTTAACACTCAGTGCGTGTGAAGGATAGAACCAAAAGGAAACAGAGCAAACACTTCTGCTTTTTTCTGGTAAAACTTCTGTTTTTTAAAGAACAACAGTGACGGATTAGGGCAGGCCATTGGAGCATGCCACTCCAGTTGGTTTTCAGTGGTGCACGAGGAAGCTGTGTTCCTCTTAGGTGTTGTCTCTGGCCAAAAACACCAACACTTACACGGATCCGTGCCACAGCGTTGGCATCATGCTATACCCATCGGCAACAATGGGCCACCACCAAAAAAAAAACAAAAAAAACACAAAACACAAAACAAAACGACAAAAACAACAATGAGGACAACAAAAAAACAGCAACAACAACAACAGCAACAACAGAAGGGGAACATGCAAATGACACCAGCATGGATAGGACAGCGAATTGAACACTTGCAAATCAAGCATTTTGACAGGTACCTCAGATGTAACATCGCTAGCGAGCTTTAAACGGGCATACTGACAAAGGGAAGAAAGTGAACATTAGAGTCAGTTTTGCTGATAAAACCCTGGGCACAGAAGAGAACAAGTCTGGCAAGGCCTTCTCAGTTTCATAAAGATGTGTTGCAAACCTCACATTCACAGTTCCCTACTGATGAACACCCTGTTTGCTTTGAGCTGGGTTGGCAAGTGGGTACAGCAATATCACCATTTTTATTGTATTGATTCACAGATTACAATACAAAAGAAGCGAATGGAAAAGAAGTCAAAAGTAATTATTTATCCGGAAACTAGATTGGTGGACTGTTTAAAGGAGGAATCCAGTGTAATTCAATTCAGTTCAGTTATATTATATTAAACAACGCCTTCTACAATAGTATTGTCTCATGACTCTTTTCAGGCTTTCATGGAAATCCATTGCTCTGTTGTTTCAGGTCACCAAGTGCTGTCTGTAGGAAACTTACACAACATAGACCAAATAACAAAGAGGCAGCCAACATTAAATAACTGAATGGGGCATAGGAAGATTAAAACTAAAAATTTGTTTCTGTGCCCCATTCAGTTAGTGTTAGCTGCCTGTTCGTTATACAGTCTATGTTATATCAAATTCTCTTGTGCACTCTGTGACCAAGAACAACCGAGATATGAACTGAATCATACCGAAATTAAGGGTGAGGGGGCCTAGTAACCTTTCTCTGGCCCTATTGGCAAATATCGGCTAAGATCCCATTTTCTTATTCTTACAAGGAGTCAGCCTGTTTCAATTCACTTATTCTAATGTTGGAAAGTCCCTTCAGTTGGGTCAACTCACAAGCGCAAAAACACACCCTTATGATCTGTCCCCCGACATGGAAACTGATTTCAGAATCACGCTGCCATAACTGGGTGGGTGTCATGTGATCTTATTGGGATCCCAAATATCTAAAAAAGGGGTTTAAAATCTTATGCTGGAGGACACTCAAAAAGCTTGCATGCTATAGGATTGCAAACATTATCTTATTTTCTAATGAAGACAACAGAATGGTCACAATGTAAGCATGAATGATCAATGCAAGAAAACAAACAGATGTTTTTGGTTTTGTTTAGTTTTTTTTTCCCTGACTTCATAGGCCAATGGGAGGATGCAAATCTAACCTCACATACACATATATAGTGCTGGTGTGGTGATGTGAAGTGGGCACTTACGCTATTGTCCTCTAATTTCTCTCTGCGTTTAACCTTGTGGCTCTCATAGTCCTCCATCAGGGTCTGCATAAGGTTCTTTGGGCGCTGGCTGCCCCCGGAGTCATCACTGCCCAAATCGGAGAGGGGTGAAGGGAGAGGCCCATCAGAGGAACAGGGGGAAGAAGGTGGGGCAGGGCGAATCTTCTCAATCTTCCCTGGGGAGAAAATGTAGGACTTTCATGTATTTCATATGACTACACTTGAGTAGTGTCTCATTGCGGATATAGTATTCAGTACAAGGGCAAGCTTAAAAGCAACTTGTCTGTGCAGCAGAAATGACTTTTGCCATTATTGAAAAATAAGATTACCCTTCTAACCTAAGACAATTTTATATCACTATTTGACAGGAAATAAAGCATCTAGAATCTTATATACACTCAGTGGCATAAAAAAACAGTTTAGACATCTCTGGTCCAATATGTCTGGGTAAATAACTTTGAGACAGACAGTTATTCTATTTGTGAAGAACATGTAGCTTAAAATGAAACCTTTTCACTTTGACGTGTATCACAATATATACTTTCAATTTCGACTTCAATATATACTTTCAATTTCATTTTTTTCACAAAATGTCCCAAAAGCTTAAATGTAAGAATGGAAAGTTTCAGAGAGTATTGGGTAGCTACTGGGGAGAGGCAGTGGGATGATGGTGTGTCTGCAAGCTTGGCAAGTCTCTCCATCAGTGACTCAGATTCTGGTGTTTCAAAGTGACCCCTCAGGTCAGATAGGAGATAAAAACGATGGCTACAGATTTCAAGCAAGTTTGATTAGCTGTTCCCACAGCGCTTCTGTTCTTCACATTCCATGGAATGTTATCTAAACGTAACATAAGTGCTTTGGCAATGAAATAGAAAGATCAAGCAACTGTTTTTGTTTTTATCATTGAAAGGGTCCATACGCTCCAATGTTATCTGCCACTCTGCATTATAGCCTCATTGGCTTGGCTTGGCTATGTGTAATTTCAGCACGTCCTTGTCCCACTCTTGCATCACTCCAGTTAGCACAGTTAGGCAATCTTCCTCTGCTTTGGTTCCCTAGTTAGTCATGCCGCATGGTCGCAGTGCTGGTCTTATCAGGGTCATTGGGTGGTGAAAGGAATTCAAAGTAGCCTTTTTCTTAAAACATCACTCTCTCTCCCTTCTGTTACTTTTGGCCTAAAATGTTCATTCTGATTTCAGAATTGGTGAAACTTACAGTAAAATGAATTAAAGTATTTCAAATGAACTCCAAATGAATATCTCAACTGAAGGAGTCACACCACAGTTGACTCTAAACACTGGTTGCCTCAGTGCTGTTGTGAAACTGAAAGTGAAAACATTTCCTTATGGATTTTCCCCAAAGCCCTTCCAGCAGCTTCCGTGACAAGCCAAAAGGCAGTTCGGCCAGGCCAGGTTCTTTATGTTTGTGCTCCCAGCAGTCTGGCAGTACATGTCAGTGATTGCCCTAGTCTGAGTCCAGTGAGGCAGAGAAAACAGAAGGCCTTAGAGGAAATCCCACACTTCTTTGAACTACTAGGCCATATTCAGAATAAGACTTTTTGTCTTCGAGCTCCATTTTGTGTTAACACCAATAATTACTTTTATTGTTACAGTTACTGTAAACAGATAAACAACAGAAAAAATGCCAAAGTGCTTACTTAGGTTTCTGCTCTCTAACAGATGAGTTGATGTGTACATCAAGGAACTTATTTTACTTAGAGTCCACTCATGCAGAGTTGAAGCCTTTGCGGCATACAGCACATAAAATGTTGGGATTACATGCACATCATGACCTATGAGCATAAACCCTGTTATGCCCCTCAGCGCCCCCATCAGGCCAGCAGTGGCAGTGCCGTGGTTGTGGGGGTGGCAGCAGGTAATAGGCCTTATTATTGGGGAAGGCACTTATGGTGGCCTACAGGGTAATTGATGGCTCTGCTCTCATCTACCTGAATACTCTCCTAAAGCCCTATGTCACCCGCCGACCGCTTTGCTCCTCTAAGGAACGTTATCTAGCACGGCCAACACCTTGTGCAGGTCAATCCAGACTCTTCTCATGTTTGGTTCCACGCTGGTGGAATGACCTTCCAAGTGCTACCAGATCAACTGATACCCTCTTCACCTTCAAAAAACTCTTGAAGACCCAGCTCTTCCAAGAATATCTCCTGGCGTAAATTCTGAGAATGCATTTAACAACTTATACTTAATTTCTCTTTTATACTGCACTTCATTACACTATCACACTTTGAACTTAAAATAGTGCAGTTTTTATGTTAGCAATATGCACTCTTTGTTAGTTTCTTTCATTGTGTTTTAGCTTGAATATTATCCTCTTTTGTAAGTCGCTTTGGATAAATGCTTAAATGTAATGTAAATGTAAATGTATCTTTGTCATCATTTTTGCTTTTTCCAGAGAATTACACACCCAGCTCATACACAATTTTCAACATTGTTTTTGAAGCAGTCTGTGTTTGTCTCATTCATTTTGTGACCAGAGCCAGTTGTAACAACCCTTGGATGATGAAAATAGGTCACCTGGAAACATTTGCATACAGCAGACGCACAACTCTGTCCTTGGGCTCCCTGCAGTACTCTGTCACACCAGCAGGTGGCAGCAGATGGCCACCAAGCCACAAACATTCACCACCAAAAAAGTCCCTCAACTTCATCTCGGGAAAACAACAAGACACATACTTTTAAATTTACGAAAAATACACAACAAACTATTATGTTAATACAGGGTAAACAACTGCACCTGGATTTCCAAACATGGCCATGTCAACATGGCAGTGGATTCAGACCAGGAATGCGAGGCTGACTGTTACTGGAGAGAGGTGAGCGGTTGAGGACTGAGGACACAGCTGGGGAGGCTCAGGCGGCCTCTGACTCTGCTTTGAAGAGACAGCTAGCTGAGCTGACTCACACTCACATACACTCGTGTGGCAGCTGCAGGACTGTGGGACTATGCATGCGAAGGCCAGGACTCTCAATGACATCTCTACCATTAAAGCCAGCCTGTGGCTCAGCTTTATACAACTACAAATCAGTGACTAATAAACGTCTGTAATGATATTTACGCAGGCAATTATCTCAAAGGCTATTTACTACTAGTCCTGAGGAGAGTATGATGGTTCTCATTAGCACTGAGAACTTTCTAGAACTGGCTCACATAAACAAACAGCATCTGAGGGCCTCTCTGATAATTACCCCTCTGACCCTGAGCAGCCAGGCAGGAAGGCACTGGTAGGCACTGTGTTATTATGTAAGCCAGACTGGCCCAGGTGTAATTAACAAAGCTATGGCCAAGACTCTGTGTACACTGCTAATCCTCGTGGTAGCTCGTCCTCAGAGGATAATGACTTGGGTCCCTGCCGGCTTGTTCCGTTGCCCGTTTCATCTTCTCCACCAGGAGTGTGTTTGATTTGTCACTGGTGTCTCCAAAGTCCGCTGGGTTGCTGATTTTGTACAGATGTACTCTTTGGTCAGCCTTCTCCTCTCTCTCTTTTCTCTCTCTCTCTCTTTCTGTCTTCCTCTCCTCTTCTCTCAGTCTGCATATTGTCACGCTACACTCGCTACACTGCAAAAGTAAGTGCTTATTTTCATAACGACATGCTCTAAGTGGTTTAGGTTCACCCATTACAGGTGAGACAGAGAGCCAGGAAAAGTTCATTTTATGGGATAATTTAACAAGAAGGTAAACAGATGGGGTTTGGAGTTGGCTGTAATTTACACAGAGGGTCAACTTGGATGAAGACACAAACACTGCTATTGCTGCCACTGCTGGTATTATAGTGTGAGCAATTAACTGTGTGGTTGTGGATGGTTTTAGTAACCATTAAGCCATGTTAAAATTTGAATATTTTAAACAGAATATTTACACATGTTTATTGAAATGAAATGAAATTGAACGAAACTGTAATGTCAGCTGAAAGTCACTCAGTGTAAAATGCAATGCAGTGTTAATTCATCTGTGCCGTTAAAATTGGCAGATTTATTATGTGATTGGAAAACAAAATTGTACCATATGAAGCAAAAATACCTTGGCATATGGCATGGTTGTTGGTGGTGAATGTGTTTGAGGGGACTGGCTGCTCATTCCTTACCTGGTGCTGTTTTTCCAGGAAGAACCAGTTTGGCAGGCAGGCTATTGGTCTTCTGCTTGTGGCTTGGAGCAGGTTGGGGTCGGAAGGTCTGCGTCTGCCGCTGCTTCTTCAGTTCCTCCTCGCGCTCCTGGGCTGCTCGGATCTCCTCCTCAATCATGGACAGGGTCCTCTGCTTGCGGGAGCGTAGCTTGAAGGGGCCTGCAGTCACCTCTGCATCCTGGTTCTTCATCACGGACGCCGTGCTCCGCAGCTCTGCCGCTTCCGAGTACTTGCTGAAGTAGCTGAACTCCGGCTTCTCGGCGGGAGGCGGAGAGGGGCTGGGTGGCTTGTATGTGTTCACGGGTGCAGGGGCACTAGCATGAGTAGGAGTAGGAGAGCATGGCATGCTGGTGATTCTGGGACCAACGCAAGGTCTTGCTGCTGCAGCCTGGATGGTGATTATGGGAGAGGGTCTTTTCTCTTCCCCAGGGGTTGGCACTCCAGGAGAAGGAGTGGGTGTGAGCACTGGACAGACAGGAGTTTCTTGAGGTTGTGGAGCAGGTGGTGAAGGCTGCACCACCTCAACACATCTCTCTGGGATCGGGGACGACTGCTGGGTGGCCTGTCTCGGCTCCCACTCATCGTTCTGTTGGGCAATTGCTTGCTGGATGGCGTTCTGCACCAGAACCCCAGCGTGGTACTCTAGCTCTTCTTCGGTCAGGCTGTCTGACTGGTAGGAGACGGACACGCTGTGGTCATCCGGTGACTTGATGGACTTGTCTGACTTGCCGTTGATGGGAGTGGTGGCCATCGGGGTGGAGGGGAAGGAGTAGTCTCCCAGGGAGTTCTCCAGGAAGGCACTCATGGTCTCATTAGAGGCTCCGCTGTCGCTCACATTGTCCATGCTGAAGTCGTTGGATAGAGTCTCCAGAACAGTTGTGTCCTGTGAGCGTATAGACAGGTCGTCAAGCCCTGAGTCTATCTCCTCAGGGTGATATGAGCTGTTAGAAGACCGCTGCACTTGGAACATCTCTGGCTCATCATCCTTCACCAAAGTCATGACGGCATGGGCACACGTGATGTCACTGTCCTCGTTCCAACCCTTTGGACTTTCCTTTCTCTCCATTTCTACCATGCTTTGTGAAGGCGAACTACCTAGGCTGCAGAAAATCCTTTCGGTTTTGACCGTTGTCACATCGCAGCGGTCATCGAGGCCATGTTGCCCATGACTGGCGATGGTGACGGAGCCTCCAGGCCTCTCGACATGTGTGACCTCTGACACACGGGAGAAAGGTTTGGCCGAGTACAACTGGGGAGCAACTCCTCGTCTTGGGCCAGGGGCAGGCTGCTTCACGTGCTCCATCTGAAGAAACTGCTTCCGTGCCGCCGAAAAGTCCACCTGCTCTGTTACGATGTCGTCTTTGTTCACTAGCTCTGGCGGGGTGTAGGAGGGTGTGGGGCTCGGGGTCGTTGGATTTGGGGAGGCCTGCGAGGCACGGCTGTACTCCATCCTCTTCTGTTTCCGCTCCTCATACTTCCGGTGCGACTCCAGCTTGTCGGGGTCCAACTCCTCCTCCAGGGTCCTCTCCTGCGGAGGGTTCCACCACTTAGCTGCAATCCCTGGGTTCTTTTTCACAGCCTGACCCCTGATAAGCTCCAGGCGTTCCTTCTCGAGCTCAGCGATCTCCTCCGATGGTCTGACCTTCTTCACACGGATTTCCTTCTCCACGGGAGCATCAAAGAGCTTTGAGGGCTTCTTCTCCTCCTGGAAACTGCGCAGCTCGAAGCGTGCTTCTTTTTTGATGGTCGTCATCGGCTGTTTCCCAAGCATGCTATCATCTTGAGCGAGTGACACTGAGTGGCCATTCGGCCTGGCGCTGCCACCTTCCTCACCCACAAAAGTGGTCTGCTTGCTTTTCTCCACTACAACCTCATGATTAGTTGGCAGGGAGACATCAGTTACTTCGACCGAGGGACCGTTGCCATCAATATTGATCTGTCGTGGCTCAGGAGATGAAGTTCCATTTGAAGTCATGTCAGCGGCAGGTTCACAACAGTTCGCCTCGAGGACTTCATCAAGGTAACGAATCTCCTGGGCAACCTCAGTGTCCATGGTTTCGCCCTGGTGTGCTGTGCCATTCTGCCCTGCACTGCTGAGGCACTTCTGGCTCTCCATGTTGTCCTTGCCTCCAGATATCACACTTACAGAGTCTACGAAACTGACACTCTTGAGGTTCCTCTCCTTCTTCAGCTCACTGTCATCCTCTGGGGGTTTGGAGGATTTCTGCAAGACAAAGAAAAAAAAACAGAAAGAGAAATTCAAATTAGTTCAGCGAAATCTCCCTTTTGCTATTCTGGGTACAGCCACACAGACACATACTCTTTTCATCTTCCTGAGAAGTAAACTTCCCTGGGAATTCGCAAACCACGGCGCTCAAAAAACACTCACACATAAATGGTGTTTACATAATTTGTACGCAAGAGAGCAACACGCCAGTTCAGTGGAATCATTGTGTGGAACTATCATGCATAAT
>PYXC01001489.1:855000-972500 GCA_015244755.2 Tenualosa ilisha
TTATGGAGATTCATTTGGACCATTTGTCCTAGTGGGTTTCAAATTAGTTTTGTCATTCCCCCTTTTGGATGGTGTGGTAAATTCAAATCACACCTGTCCCCCACCACTCAAGTGAAATAATAATGCCATTTGCTGATGAATGACTTTGCTAATGTGTGGCTGTTCTATTTTGAGTGTATGATTTTTATTCTCTAAATAAAGGCATTACTAAAAAGACATTTCCTCCACTTTGTAGCTTCCCACCTGTCATGTCTCTGTCTCAACTAGTGGGGTTAGAGCGTCTACTGAATCAGAGAACAAACCACTGAAAAACTGAGCTTTGGGGTACTGTTCACCAGTTTGCTACAGTGTGAATGGCATTTGATTCAGAGCCAGGAAGTATTGAAGACTGTGAACAACATGGTTAACTTGTGCAAACATGACAATGACGACTAGTTCCAACCACTCAGGATAAATTTACACTGCAGTCTCTGCCAGTCAGTGAAACTCAACAGAACATCTCACACACACACACACACACACACACACACTGCAGAGAATAAGTGGATGTCCCTGCTAATCACAACAGACACAGTGACAGGTCCGTCAAGCCACACACCAGATAACACACTCCATAAATAACACACTTCTCTAGTTTCTCTCTCTCTCTCTCTTGCTCTCTTTCTTTCTCTCTCTGTCCTCCATGGTTCCTCGCCATGTCTCTGCCCACAGCTTCAACTCACACTGATGGAGATGGGATGATGATGATGATGATGATGATGATGATGACATCAAACTAGAGTAAATGACTTCATGGCTTCTGTGGTCTCCAAATCACTCATTAACCATCTTAATCACTTGTCTCACTAAAATGACATCATCAGTATCCTGTAACATAATCTGACATAAAAGCAAAGATTTTCCTTTCACTGGTTAAGGTCAGTTTCCTTTAAGGTTTTTCCTTACACATACTGTACTGACATCATTGTTTTAAAATACACACAAATTCTACTGTAACAAAACCAGACTGAAAAAAGACAGAATAAACATAATGGTGAAACGTAATCTGTTAATCTGGAACAGATCCTACCTCTTCATACTTCATTCCCAATTTCCAGTCAAAGTCCAAATGTTAAAGAAAAAATGCTCACTGATGTCAGTGGATTAAAGCAGACGGTTTGGCTACCTTAGCTCTGAGAGTGGATCATCAGTCTCTCTCCAGAAACAGTACTGGTTAGAGTAAGCCTGACACTCACACGCCACTGCCAGAGCGCCAACACACACACACACACACACACAGATAGAGAAGGCTGAACAGACCTCTACATACATCCCTCCCTGCCCAGCTATGTGCTTTCCTGGCCTCTCCCATCATTTCCCTCCTTCTGAGTGAGTGTGTGTGTGTGTGTGTGTGTGTGTGTGTGTGTGTCTGTATGTGCACTCTCCCACAGACCTACCTCACAGTGTTGCCTGCCGTCTTGTTTCCGCTCTAAACGCCTTTCCCCCCTTTTTTCTGTAACTTTTCCTCCTCTCTCTCCACACACCCCTTCGTTTATAATACCTCTCCTCTCCTCTCTGTACACCCCCCTCAACACACACACACACACACACACACTCACACACACACACACACACACACCCCTCCTCCCTTTGCATTCCTTCTCCACACTCATTTCTGCCTATGATGTCACAGACTGAGGGGGTCTGGCTAATAAAAAGAGGGAGTGTGCTCTCTGTCCCTCTCTCTTTCATGTCTTTCTCTTTCTCTCTCTCTCTCTCTCTCTCTCCCTCTCTTCTCCTTCAGGCCCATTCACACAAAGACCTCCTCTGTCTGGTCCAGCCCCCTGTCCCTTGTGCCTTCTCCAAGCCATGCGCTGGCTGCAGGCTGCTCCTTTTAGGCTGAGAGGAGGAGAAGGAGGAGAAGGAGGAGGAGGAGGAGGGGGGGGGGGGTAGGTCTCCATATGCTAGGAGGCCCTCACACGCGCCTCGCTATGCTAGGCAACTCCACAGGGCTAAAAGAAGGAGGAGGTTTCCTAGAGGCACACTGGCAGCCCCCAACACACACCGCACTATATCCCTATGCCTCTAGAACACACACCGCGCTATATCCCTATGCCTCTAGAACACACACCGCGCTATACCTCTAACACATGCCATGCTATGCCCTTAGCACACGCCATGCTATGCTCCTAACACACCACCACGCTATGCCCCTAACACACACTGCTCTGTGCCCCTAACACACACATGCTATGCCCTAACACACCGTGCTATGCCCCTAACACACGCTGCGCTATGACCCTAACACACACCGCGCTATGGCCCTAATAAACACCGCACTATGCCCCTAACACACACATGCTATGCTCCTAAGACAAACCGCGCTATGGCCTTAACACACGCTGCGCTATGCCCATGACACACCACCACGCTATTCCCCTAACACACACCGCGCTGTGCCCCCAACACCACACACGCTATGCCCCTAACACACACTGCTCTGTGCCCCTAACACACGCCGTGGAGGAGAAAGACGTCCCTTGGGTGTATGAGTAGAACTACTCACATTGTGATGGAAAGCGAGCAACAACGCTTTCTAGAAACTCAGCCCTGGGAACACAGGAGGAAGAGGGGGAGGATAGAGGATGAGAACGAGGAAGAAGAGGAGATGGAGCAGGAAGAGTAGGAGGAGATGAAGGAGGAGGATGAGGAAGATACACTGTGAGGCCCTCGTGCATACTGTGCTCTGCTGCACCACATCACACTGTTCTGAGGTGGAGGAGAAAGAGGAAGTGGAGAAGGAGTCGGTGGAAGAACGAGAGGAAGAGGAGAAGGGTGTCTTCATACACTGGGAGTCCCTCACACACACTAGGCTACCCTATACGCCAACACACGCTGCACACTCAGCCTCATGCCCCTTCACAAGGGCAAGCAGCTGGAAGCCACCGTGAGATAGAATGAGAGGGGGAACAAGAGAAAGGGAGGAGGGAGGAGAAGAGGAGAGAGAAGCGAGGGAGATAAAAGAGGGATTTACAGGCCACAATGATTGGGCTCACAATGTCTGACATGCTGTATCTGAAATCAAGGCTTCTTATGAGCATATACTGTATGTCTGCATATTCTGCATATACTGTCGGCCTCTTTCTGTTATCATTTTCTCTGTGATGACTCCACTCTGCCACCTTCACAGCACTTTATTTCTAATGGAACCAATTCACTGTGGTCACCTTCTTTTTACACCTTTTTTACTGAGGCCCTAAACAAGACAATCTGATCCGCTTTGTTATTTTAATCAGAGAATGTTCCAGATAGAAACAGCTCAATCAGTCCAGGGACTAAGTGAATGTGTGTGTGTGTGTGTGTGTATTTTAGTACATTGTGTGTGTGTGTCTGTGTGTGTGCGTGAGTGTGTGTTTTTGTGTGTGTAAGTGTCTGTCACAGACAGACACTTAGTGTCCTTGTGGCACAATTGAGAGACACCTATTTTGGACAGAAAGGACAACCCCAAACTGCATAGAGATGGACTGATCTTAATTCAGCCACTGAGAAAACGGATCGCCATTAAGCCATTCTGGGTTTAATTAAGTGCCCTTTCTTTATGCACAGTGTGCTCCATTCAATGTCAATGGCGCCTCAGCCTCTGGGAGATTGGTCCAGCTCAATGCCCTTAATCTAGTGCTTCTTCAACTGGGTGACTAATAAACAAACAGCAAAAATCATGCTGTCTGTTCAGTCGCTGTTTCAAGCATGTAAACAAACACACAAACAAACAGATGTTTGTTTGATGTTGACTTGTACACATGTACAGATGTTTGTTTGTCCTGAGAGGCAGACAGAAAGTGTGAAGGGTGTGAGTGATTCAGTTACAGGCCTACAGGTTACTGGAGCAGTTAGCACGCCAGTGAATATTACATGCTCTGAAACTCTCACACCGCTGAAGCAGAAGCAGCTATCAGATGATCTGAACAAAGACTCAGTCACTGTGAAGGCATTCCAACAAGCCATTCATGAATCAGAGAGCAACATTGTCACACAACCCCTCCTCCTTTTACTACAGCTTAGACTACTACTACTACTGTGTTTGTATTCTCAATGCTACTGCATGTCAGTGCTCATACCTCAGTCCATATCAGTACACTGCATTGACAGAAACAGTTGCTACTACAGAAGCTGTTATTTTGACTTGCCATTATTTCACTGATCTGCCAGTAATTGAGTTTGACCAAAATTTACACTCCAACTCAATATATAACTGGCTACTGTTAAGGGAGTGTGAGTACTTGTTGAGAACAATGCATCCACTGTGCACTGCAATGCGACGTATAAGATGTGGGGGGGTTTTCTGCCCGTGCGGAGGATGTTGATTTCAGGGTGCGGTGGTATCCTGAGCGGGTTACTCCCTGCAGACGTCTACTCTTTATGCTTCCCTTACAGGCTGTAGAGTTTACCACAGCTCACCATTCCAATGATATAAACCTGAAGAGCTGTCCTTTAGTATGTCAAGAGTGCTCTGTGCAGATTACTTTGCCATTGAGTTTAGTAGGCTATGAAAGTGGATCATGTGAACTTGAGGGAATTGGTCCTTGAAGTGTGGTGGCGAACTCACTGCTTTCACAGTCTAGTGTGCATACAGGGGAAGCATCTCCTTTTCAAGAATGGAAACTTGAAAGGATCCCTTCAGCTCCTCGCTTTCTACACATAAAATATTCAGGCACAAGTTTCTGGTCAACCACTGCGCACTACTGTGGAAAGTGAAAGATAAAAGATAACATTACAAGCATGGTTGGGTGTCCAGTCAGATTGCAACATAGTCCAGCGAACACCACACTACTGATTCATTAGTCTTTAGTAGCTGACGGGAGTTCGGGTCGAACTCCAGGTTTGGGCAGGATCTGCTTGAGCATCTGCTGCTTCGCTATCTAGGATCAGCCTTGCAAGCGGCATATTTGGCCTAAGACTGGTCACATCTTGACATCTAGGCAGATGGCTTTTGCATGGCGAGGGATGAATAACAATTAATTCAGGAATATGCAAGGCAAATATAGATGAATTAAAATACAGGCACATCTTGCAATTTATATTGTAACAGACACAAAGCATCATTGGTGAAAACGTAGCTGTATTATTGCTGAGGATACAAAGCACGGTAGGCGAGAATAAAAACTATCTCTACTTATCACCTGGAGCATGTTGGTTAATGAGAAATTTCAAGCAAATCTCACCCCTGGGTAACTCGGTTAGCTATTCAATTTTAACGCTACAATTAAACTGTAATGGGGAAGACATCACATAGGCATAATTTGTGCATATCCACTCTCTCATAAAAACTTGTTCATACTAAAAGTCTTGATTGTGAGACACAACTAACATGCAAGGCAAAGCACTAGTGTAACACATGACAACAGTGAAGGAATGAGACAGAGGGAGAAAGAGAAGACAGAAAGTGAAAAGAGAAAGAGAGAGAGAGAGAGAGAGAGAGAGAGAGAGAGAGAGGAGACATGCCAGAACTGGGCCAGTGAGAGTGATCAATACCTAATGACAAGACCCAGAAGGGAACAACATGCAGCTCGCTAATGTAGGCCAGAGATGAAGGCCAATGTTGCCTTGAGAGTGGAAATCAATAAAAGACATCAAGGAGCGTTATCATCTAAGAACTACTGTTAACAATCTCTTTTGAATTTCAAAAGGAGTAACAAAATAAAAATATGCATATAATCAATATTATCACTGAAACATAAGTGATAATGTTTGATAGCCTACTAAAAAGGGGTGCAGTGAGAAGCACAATGCTGATCTGTGTTCATGCTTACACAGATGTGTGGTGGAAGAACATCTTAAAAACAGAAAAAAAGAAGTCAAACATTTTCCCAGAATCTGTGCAGTACTCTCTAGAAGAGAGCAGAAGAATGTTCTCCCCTGTGCTACTCTGCTATCTACAGAGACACATAAATACAGCGAGATGTCTAGACCGTGACAAGCATACAGCAAGCGATGTTCTTACAGGAGGCTAAATGGGTTTGACTTGCACAGACTCCGACATTACTGCATGATGAATCTAATGGGCTGTTTAAAACTCAACTCAACTACAGAAACATGCCCTGTTTACATCTCCACTTTGACACATGAAAGATTAAAGTTCAGCACCACTCTTATGCTCGTGAAAATGACATATGCAGTTTCCTTCATCATGATGCACAAACTTTTTTCCCAGCTAACCAGTGTGAGGACAAGCGGCATGGATCCGACTGCAAAGAACGTGAGAACCTCTAGCTCTCGGCAAGAAGGCAGGGTGTCTGTTTTTAGAACGGCAATCAGTCGAGTGAACAACAGTGGGGACATAAGGACGAGAGCAGTGGAGACAGAGCTGACAGCTTGTCCATGGCCTCTCAGTCCGCAGTCCAAGCTCACAGGGGAGATGATAGGATAGGATGGGACGGGGTGGGGGGATCATCTGGTTACCGTCAGCAGTTTCTGATAGCTTAACAGCATGACACCCTACTGGGGAGGGGCGGATAGAGGTGAAAGGATGGATAGATAGTAGATGGATGCGGGAATGGGAGGGGGTGGTGCCTGTGTGGTAGAGGTCCAGAGGCTTGTCCTGGATATGACCCAAGAGGCTCCAAAATGAATAACTATTTGAGGGAGAGGGGGTGGGCATGGAGGGGAACTTATCTCACCCCTTCTCATTGGCCACTGATGTAGAGAAGCAGCTGTGTGAATCAGGGCCCAAGCTGACAACAGCCATTTCTGGCTAGCATGCTAATGTTAGCCTGACACAGAGGTGGGAGAGGAAAACAGGAGACTGTTGGCTGATGAATCTCAACACAATCGCTAGCTGACATTAGCCCAACACAGGAGACTGCTGACTGATTTTAGCCTAACAAAAGACACTGCTGGGTGGTTTCAGCACAACACAGTAATGCACTAGCTGATGTTAGCCCAACATAGAAAATTGCTGGGTGGTGGCAACCAACACAGGGGTGATTCTGACCCAACATAGGAGATGATTAGAGCCCAACACAAATGTGGCCAGACCTCTGGGGACATTCCTTCTTATAAAGTCAATATCATTAAAATATATTAAGGAATATTTTAGCTTCAAAAATCAGAGGCAAAGTGGGTTTTCTTGTATTTTACTGTGGACAGACCACCAAAGATGGAGACTGTCCTTCGAAATTGGGGTCAACTGGTCACCCTACCCAACACAAATGTGTGAGATGACACGACAGACAACAGAAGTGCGATGGGAAATTTATAGATAAGCATCCAGAATTAGACACTATGGCTGCTTGCCATGATTAGCCATTCGCTTTACTGAAATACCAATAAGAGCCTTATTAGACCACCCTTGGAGCCAGCCTTCCTGGTCAATGGAGACATGGAGACAATTGAGATTACAAGAAAGGTGTGTTACTCCAGTGTGGGTCTACAGTTTATAGTTGTAGTACTAAAAGCAGTAATACAGAGGTATTTGGGGAGGGCTGCAGGTTGAGTGAAGTATGTGTGTGTAAGTATAGAAATGGTGGAGGGAGGTGCACTGGTGGTAAAAGTAAAAGTGTACTGGTGGAATTATGGTATACTGGAAAAGTCTTGGTGGGAAAGTCTAGGTGGAAGAAAAACGTATCTCTGAAAATGTACTGGAAAATATTTATGGAAGAGTAGGCTCTATGTGGGAAAGTGTACTGGAAAATATTTATGGAAGAGTAGGCACTAAGTGGGAAAGACGTGGATATATATGGGGAAAGTATGGGTGGAAGAGGGCCACTAGGAGGTAGGCTAGATATGGAAGAGTATGCATGAAAATGGGTGGAGAAGTGTTGGATGGGTGGAGAGGGAGGATGTGAGTTGCAGTCTAAAGATATGCAGCAGTCATCCACTTAAGCCACAGGAGGGGTAATCCTGAGTGCCACACACCCAGGCAGTGAGCTAATGCTTATCCCAGTTCCTGCTAGCAGCACACCCTTCCCTTCCCATGACAATGTGGTCGACATGACAACGTGCTGGAGATCAAACCTCGACGGTACCACTCAAAAGGTAGCAACAGCTGAAAACAAATCAGCAAAGACTTCATATCATTTTCTTCTGTCTTCATAACTCTGATAGCTGGCTGGGTCTACCACGGCAAGTATGTAGCATGACAAGAGGACCTTTACTTGGATGCATTAAACATTAACTAGAGCTAACAATATCACAGTATCAAAACTGACCACTGAACACTGAGTACTGTTGAGCAGTATACAACTCAGTATTATGTGACTGCTATCACACACAGCATCTATCTGCTGACATGAGTTCAATACTTTGTGAAGGGTATTGCACATATCTAACAGCTGGAAAGAGATATACCTTAATGCTAAGGACGTGATGATGCATATTACACATATTCCATCTGACAGCAGTTCTTGCCCTGATGTAGTAGACTTTCCAAAACCAGCCCCTGTCTGATGATCTCTATGTTTGCCTTGCAGAGACTTTCTCCTCTGTCCTCACAGAACAGTGCTGGAACTCACGGCTAACCTGCTTTCCGTGTCCCCTAGGGGAGGCGAGAAATGGAGCACATCTTGACGAATCTAAATTTGGACTCATGGCTGTTGGCATTAGGACCCAGTGGTGAGCCCTGATTTCCGCAGATGTTTCCCAGAGATGTCGATGTCTTTGTAAAAACTTCTCAGAAGACAGACTCAGTTTTACTGTTCACTGCTAAATACAAATTAGAGTTTTAAACTGTGTTTAAAGAACTAGACTTTGTTAAAACTGTGTCAAGGGGCTGGCTCTTTAGCAAACAGCTGTTGATTGTTTCCCAAACAGTTTAATGACCTAATGGATGACCTAATTGAGTGCATCATATCAAGAGTTTTCCGATACAAACATCATGAGGGAAGAGGGAACAAGCAGAATGGAGATATTGCCAGTTATAGCTACGTTATCACAAAATGTGGACGTGCAGGTTAAGGCGCACAAGTACTAACGGTACTAAAAAACAGACTGCAGGCTCTTTCTATGATAGTTTATGATCTTAAGATAGAAAAATATCCCTGCTTCTCCTAGGTTCTGGGGAATAGTTTAAATGACACGATCTGGAGGAGCTTCTCTCCCGCTCACAAAATAATCATATGAACTAATTAAAACACAAAAACACCCTACAGGATTTCAGATGTTCTCCAAATGCATAAAGACCTTCACTTACCCGTGCGCTTTTGTCCATGGACAGACAGAGGACCTGCCAGGGCGCTGTGTATTTCAACATCTTTGCTCTCTCCTCTCAAATCACCCTCTGTCACTACCACACAAAGCTATATTACATCAACTCCCTGTGCATGTTTTTAGAGCTGTGCTCCTCATCTCCTTTAATTAATGCCATCAAATGGAAAGAGCCTCCTCTGCACTGAGAAAAACAACGGCTCTGCCACTCCAGGAGTGAGCGCATTCCTCTAACGCACCCAACACATGCAGCAGACTCTCAGGCAACTGCATCCCAGAGCAGCAGCAGCAGCAGCAGCAGCAAGAGGATCGCAAAGAGTCCGGCACAGAGTCATTCATGGGATCCTTCTGATCTGAAAATGAGCTTAGCTTCAAAGGCAATTATATGGCTCTCTGATTCTCTGTTAGAGGGATAGGTTGCAAGCCAAGCCCTGTGCATTGGAATGCTTAGCCTCTTACCCGCTACCCTGGTAATACGTTCTGTCAGGTTAACCTAGGCAGCCCTCCTTCCCTCCCACCCCAGTTAAGAAGGATGGCTCACTGTCAGGGTCAAATGTTAGACTGTGAAGGGAGCAACACTGGTCATGTTCAGCTGATGAATGACGTTGCTTGTCCCTACTTGTTTTAAGTGGCCAAGTTGGGTAAAGAGGACTTGAGGAAAAGGATTCTGGTTCTCTCAGCCAACAGTAATAACACCATAAAAAGTCTTAAGCCTGTTCCAACTCGGCTAGCTCAACAGCCTACTTGCTTTTAATGCCTTTAAACTTTCATGTTTTCAGACACTGTCTCTCTGTAGCAAAGACTGTCTCTGTACATTTGCTACTGACTTGCTACAAATCTAGCAAAATGTCATGGATATTTGAGGTGAACATCCAATCATATAACACCTCTCCCATCAGTGCTCTTGAGCCAATGGGTTGATTGTCTGGAATTGTTCATGGTTTGGCCCAAGCTTCTGTGCTTGTTTGCCATATTAAGAGGCAGAACTATGGCGGACACTCAGACACTGTTTGAAAATACAATGGACAGCTGATGGGTTTTGAGGAGAAGTCCACAAAGTTTTATGAAAAACGTATTAAATTGGATTACAGATTGACCCCTTTCAGTTCACTTCAGTTGTGTGCAGACAATTCCATTTAAGTCGTGTTTGTTTTTTGCTATAATAAAACAGTAAACAGGCAAAAATGTTATCCTGAATAAAAATAGCCTCATTTGACGCATAAAGAAGTACAGTTAGATCAGGAACAAACTGTTCACAAACTATCAGACACCATGCTGTTTATTCCTCCATGCATAATTCATAAAGCCTGCAGCGTCTACACTGTTTCTGGTGGCTCTGAGGACACAGGTGTCTGGACAGCCGGCCGCCACATCATCAGGCAGCATTGCATCGCCAAGGGAAGACTCACAGCAGGAGCGGAAGCTTTGCCACAGTGAAAAATACAAACAGCTGAAAGTATTCCTGAGGAAAAGTTGCTCAGCGACAGCAGGAACAACATGTTCACCGAAACAAACAAACACTGCTGCACTGCATGTATGTGGACATACACATACTGGTAAATACAAGACACATATATTGAACACACACACATATATTTATGTATGTGAATGTGGAGGAAAAGTCTAGCAGGTAAATCCTCAGTACGAGCGTCAGATGCAACAGAAAACTAAAGCTTGTTTCACTATTTCATAGGCTCCTGTCAGACCCCCATGGAAGACCTCTGAGACATAAATGGATTGATCCACTAGACCAAAAAGATATATGCTGTTTCAGAATAACCCACAGCAACACACTGACTACATCAGACGCAGGTGCAATCCTCACTAATTTTGTTGCACATTTTATCCAGTTCAGTTGTTATGCACATGCACTGAATATATTCAGATAGTATATGCATGGAATTATGGGAAGTGGTCAGAAAATATGAAATCTTTGATAAACTATTATGATAAACACTAACATTTTATGTGATCTTTGTAGCTATATAATCCTTTGTGGAAGTCTGAGGGTATGCACACTGTCAGGGTCACGTGTAACAGATATTTGTATAGCCTACTGAAAGCAACAATGATGCAAACACCAAAGACTCAAGCCTAACCCTAAGCTTCACCTGTTCAGCCCCTGCTAAGACTCCAGCACATGGCTCTCACAGTCTCAGACCTGCTGTGTTCTCCACTTACTCCCCGTCCCTTTAAACAATTGCCCATTGGGGGACGAAAACACATTGCGGAAGACAAGAGTGATTGTTTTGGATGCAAAAAAATATCCTGCCATTCACACTCTCTGGGCCCAGGCTGAGTATTGGATGGGAACATCCGGACCATATGTATGTATGTGTGTGTGTGTGTGTGTGTGTGTGTGTGTGTGTGTGTGTGTGTGTGCCCATCTGCAGTGGGTCCTGAGGACCGAGTTAATGTCCGGCTGCAGATAGATCCAAGACAACAACAGTGACAGGCGGTGAAGAGAAATAGCTTTGTGGCTGCGTATTAGCGCCTAATTAGCCACAAGCAGAACTCCAAGCAAGACGTGGAGGGAGGAAACAGCTGATGTGTTTACCTTCCCTGCACAATGCAAGGGGTCAGCGAATGGAAGGAAGCACTACTTTCCGTATCTAAGGGCACGCCCGCAACAGAACCCAAACAAAATATGCAGAGGGTGGGGGAAGAAGAGGAGGATGGGCGCACCACCTGCTCGGACACGTGCGAGTCACCCGGGTCATGATCGCTGACAACAGTGACTCCACACGTGGCGCACGATAACCGTCAACAATTTTGAGTCATTTCGCTTTATTAGCCTAGCCAATGATTCAGAGATGAGTCCGATGTCTGGATGATGTCTAGAACACAGATATTTCTTTTCTTCTTCTCTCAGCATTCCAAGTTGCCATGACAACAGAATTACTTCCAATAATTCAGTGGCACTGCATTCTGATGATTCTCTGTCCCCTTTTTACTGACGCTAAGTGGGAAAGCAATTATGGATTTGTCTGAGTCTGATAAGAGAAACACGATGCCAATTGGCTAAGTGAAGTGAGGTGAACGTACCAGACATGAACTATAATATACATCAAAACTGGTCTCAAATCTCCCTGCAAGAGGCATTGCATAATGTTTCTGGGCTTATATGGTCAACAATGGGAATGTGCCTCAAAAGGAAACCTAACACAGGACAGAGCACCACTCATACATTTGTCAGGCCAGTGAATAGAGGCACTAAAAAAAAGAGACGTCGCCATCCCCTCGGGGGCTCTGGCTCTGCCTGAAGTCTGCTTTGTGTCCCCGGCTTTCAAACATTCTGCTCCTCTTTTTAATCCGGCTTTAATATTTATAGATCCCTGCAAATGCAGTCATGTGTCTTCTCTTCCTCAAGAAACTACAGCCATTAAATCATTATAGGTTTACATGACATCTAATGAGCCAGGGCCAGTGTGTGGACTGTCCTGAGATAACAAAAGTGCATGTTATAGAAAATTGTATGCAACATGAACACTTACACTATACTCTCACATCCCCTCAAAACTCTGATTTCACACTATCAGGATCTTGCAGAAATACATACAGATTCAGTCATGGCGCCAATGAAAAAGAGAAAAAAATCTAAATGCAAGTTGAACAGATCATATGCTCTATCCAAACCATTCAAAAAAAAAAAACGATTTCCAGTGGTACCAACAAAATAAAAATAACTATGTCAAGACAATGACACAAACATGCACGTTTGCATGTGCATTGCTCGACAAATCTGTGTTCAAGTGCAATACATGTTACATGCAAATTCAGAGATTACATATTATACAAAAACAAGTAGTCATTTCATGACTAGTTTCATTACTTTCATTTCCTCTATTGGTAGTCAGCTGTGAGATCATCAGAACTGATAATGACAATCATCTACTAATGACAATGTCAACACTTAGCCAGCTAGATTCATCTTAAATCCATTCCACCTACCAAAAGGCAAGAGAAAATCATCCAGAATGCTATCATTTTGATGTTATTCCTCCACCGGGAAACAGCAGATTTCTTGAGAACCACGTAATATGTGTTTGTGTGTGTGTGTGTGTGTGTGTGTGTGTGTGTGTGTCTGGATGCCGCCAGCACACATGGCAATGTGGGTCTCTAGCCCTTTTCATTCCAGCCAAGCAGGCAGCCAACAAAAGGCTCAATGCCTCACAGACAAGAGGGACTACAGGGTCCCTGGAGAGGACTCTAAAGATGCCATCCACAAGCACAAATAAAAAAAAAGTTAAAGTGTTTGAGTGCACTTCATAAAATGCTCTCAAACGCAGGCCTAGATGCTTCCATTTGTTATCATTAACACTAAAACTGTGAAGACTGAAATTGAACTTGTATCACTAAATCATCTGTAGGCAGTTTTGGTGTGTATATGGATGTAAATGTCTTGTATTTCAGATGTTACATATTGTATTATCAATATATATTATCAAAATGAATGTTTATTATCTAACTAAAAAGTATCTAGATGTTGTCAGTCAGTGTTTACCTTTAGCCTGGCAGCTGTAGAGAAAATATCATACTGCTCCTTTAAGAAATTATACAACACATTATATTTCACAATAGGAGCAGGCTGGACACAATTAAGCAGGAACTGAATATTAAGACCACGGGTTCTGTGCTTTGTTTTGGGGGAATATTTCAGTTTGCATACTGGTCAGGGGAAGCTATCCATTTCACCAAGAAGACAGCTGTTCCCATCCGTGCCAGTGTATGACAGGTTGGAATAAATCTTGTAATTCCTTTGAGGAATTCAAAGGTCGAGAGACCCTGATGAGAAAACTTGCTGAGTCAGGAGGCGAGATACTGCACTCTGGAGCTACTGGATCTACTGTTGCCTGTGTGGATATATGGTTGTGTCCAGCCCACCTATACAAGAGTGTGCTCTTCATAAGGGTCGAAGTAAAACGCATGTGTGTGTGTGTGTGTGTGTGTGTGTGCACTCTAGTACGGTCTCTAGCCTTTCACACTGATACTGGTTTGATGATTAAAACAGATCACAAGCACAAGAATCTACATCAAGTCTGGTAATTAAAGCCACCATTCTTCTCCTTTGTTCACAGGAAACAGCTGTTGCTATGACACTAGGACAAAGCTTCCATTAATGTGACCTGCTGATGATCGCACTCACTTTGATCTAGAGCAGGTGAGAAAGCACCAGGCTTTTCCTTCTAAATGTGTCTCTGCTGTCAACACCCTACACCTGTTATATTTGTGTGTTTGTTTTCAGTATCACAGTAAGTACTCAATTTATGAATCTAATCAACCCAAAACACGTGTTTCAAAACTGTATTCTTGTGATGAAGCCGAACTGTTTGACAGTTACGGATGACAAACAACACACCCTTTCTTTCCCATCCAACTGGACCCCTGAAGGAGGTCTGTTGTGTGTCAGCTTGTACTGAGAGTAGCCTAGCTTAACTCCTGAGGCTAAACCCCTTCCTAAACAAAGCAGACAGACAATTCTGCTTTCTGACATCTACTGGACACCTCTTCTTTTTCTCTCTCCCCGGAGCGCTGGTATTTCCTGCACCTCCGCTCTGTCATGTTTCAACTTCAGTTCACTGGCATAAACGCATGCAGACAGACATGAAGTATCTGCGTTAGCTACCTGCTATGCCCCAAACACTGCACATTTATGGCTATTGCTTTGGTTGTTTTGGCCCTGTGGAGGTTAAATACCACCGTGCTGCCGTGATGTTTCCTGTTCGACGCCGTCTAGTGCAGTGCTGTGCATCTCCTTTTAAAGTCATGCTGTTTCCACTATCAGCTCACAGGCTAAGGAGGGCTGCTCAGCTAGTAATTCAGCTGCTTAGCTGGCGCCTAATCCTGCTGGAAATGGCCTGCATGATCTGGTCATCTTCCAGGTGAGGGAACATGATGGTTTTAGCCAGTGCAGTATGCAGTTTCACTCAAAAAAAAAAAAAAAAAAAAAACTTTTCTCTCAGTCTAGATACATCATACATTATTTATACTCAGTACATAGAAGTAAAGATTTCATTGCATTGGTGAAATAGATAGAGTGGCATTTATGATAAACTATAGTTGTACTATATTGACTATATTGGATTGCATTTAAGACAAATATAAAATAAACTGCATGCTATTTTATATTATATTCAAAACTATCAGTATTAACTCTATAGTGACCCAACAGTATTTATAGTGACTGGGTCTCCCTTCAGTTTCTGTTTGCTGTTCAACTGGATGCTAAAAAATCGATTTGGGGAAAACAAAGCCCCAGAATACCTTAACATAGTAACGTAGTAATATTGAGTATATAATATTGAGTAAAGGTACTACGGTGGTGCTACAATGGCCTCCAATTTATGACTGAGAGCATGAAGCCATACAGCATCTCATTACACCCTACACAGCATACAGCCTTACCTGCAGAGCCTGACGACTTAGTGGCTGTGTAGATGAGCTTCAGTCTCCTCATACAGAGGGAGGACAGCCATCTGGCATCTGCCCGCGGCCGGCCATTTCTGACTCTCGGCAGTGACCTCTCAATTCCACCCCTTTGCACACACTCGCACATAAAGTTATGGAAAGAAGGCACCTACACTCTAACGACCAACTTTTGCCTTTGTAGGTCTGATCCAAGCCAAAAAAGAGGGGAAAAGGGGACTTTGTCACAGGGGAGCACTGTGATAAAGGCAGTGCACAGGTAGAGTCCTCATCTCAAGCACCATGGAGAGTGTGACAGAGTCGTGATAAAAAAAAAACATGTTAAGGGGTCTCCACAAGCTCTATATGCTCTGTGACGACAGCTAAGCACCACAACCTCAATCCTATTTACGGCAACTGATTACACTGCTTGATTTAGCCATGGACTTGTGTGTGTGTTTGTGCATGTGTGTGTGTTTGTATCTGGGTGGGTGTATGCTGTGTGTGTGTGTGTGCTCTGAGTGTGTGTATGTGTGTGTGTCCGCCATCTCTGGAGCCATCACCACATCTTTGCCAACCCTAATTTCCACTTCCAGGGAGCAGAGAGATACTGGCTTTTATTTCCTGTGCTAAACAGATCAGCTCATAGCGCTTTACAAGGAGAAGAGGAGGACAGTTACTTCATTTCACATAAAATCCTTTCTCATTATAACCCTGGGCTGCAGAAAGCTAATTTGTCCAGCCTGGTGCTGTTCCCTCTGCCAGGGCCCTGGCATGAGAGTGGGTATAGGGGATGCTTTATTGCATACTTCTGGCTGGGAAGAGCAGCTATGCATGAGCAGCCTCCTCTAAGTGCCCAGGGTAACTCTCTCCCACTGGATTATTTACAGCTCGCTTGCCACACCTAGAACATTCCAGCATTCTAAGTTCATCATGCACCAGGAATTTGATAAGGGGGTGGACTATCCACCTTTAGCAGGCCTGTGAGCCTGTTTCGCCATCCCCAAAAACCTAGCACTGCATGGCAGAGGTTTGGGAAGCAGGCATTGCCATATTTAGAGAGGACCCTCATTCTAATCTTCATCTTATCTCATGAAGCCATCCAAGTCCAAACAGTGCCTGCCTTATTGTCATCAATATACTTGATATTGCTCTATGGGAAAAAATAAAAACTACCATCACTGCACAGTTTTCAACTGTTGTTTTTTACTTGCAGTGAGTGCATGAACTGTAAAAAAACAAATGGCGGAAACTTGTTTCCACAAATGAGTTAAGTAAACATAACTACTCTCTTTCAAGCTATGTTAAACAACTTAAAAAAAATATTTCATTTGAGGCAACAAGTTTCCACCAAATTTTCAAGTAAGCTTTACTTACTGTTTTTTACAGTGTATGGATTCAGGGAAATGCATATGTCCGTGGGTACTATAGGCATGTCTGCAATAGGGCTGCCTGGCCTGAGAACTACTCAGCTGGAACTAATGGAGTAGTATAGCGATTCGTTTTTCCTCCCCATTCCTAGGAGTTCTCTGTGGACACTGCAGAGTGGTGGACCAGCATGACCTGCGGACACCAGGGAGTTTGAGACAGGCAGCAGGTGGCCAGGTGCAGGATGGAAGTTAGGCTGCAAAGGTCATTTGTTTTTGACCTCTGAGGAAGCGTGAACCTTTCTCTGATACCACAAAGAAACATGCTGACAAGTTGCTACCTAACATGAGCCATAGCTATAAATACATGTTATGAAGACTTAATAATAAATATTATTTCAACTACCTGTTTGTGCTGAATGTTCAAGTTTAACATTCGTTAACCAGAAGCATTTTGTTATTCATGCTTGCTACATGCCTTACTGCCTGCGGCAAAAGGACTTCCTTGCTGTGCTGGACAAAGGAAGGAGGTTGGTCACACCAGTCCCTGCATGGCATACAGGATGCAAATGGCCAAAAGGATATTTCTTTTGGCTGCTTGGGTTCACGCTAAAGTGAACTATTTTTCAGAAGAACTACAAAACAAGGCTGCACATGAAAAATATCCCATGATCACTGACGAAGCCTTGGCTTCCAAAAGATAACATTTTCTAATCAGGGTCCCAATAAATAGCAAAGTAGCTAAGTAGTTATTACCAAATAAATGATTTATTGATTGTAAATAATATGTATTTTATTGGTAACAATAAAAGGTGTAACTTTAATCATTAAAATATTATAAAGCATTTGCACGTATAGCAACATCATCTAACACATATGGCTCCTAAATAGAAGAATAAAATCACACACAGCTGCATATAAAAGTTCAACAAAAAATGCAATTTATCTGTAAGATAATGTAGCTAAGTATGCAAATGGTTCATAGTAGTTCTTAAATGAACAAGTATTATGACAACAGTACAATTCAAAATGACCAAGAAATCAGCCATGGGTTTGGACTGAACCGTTAGAATGACACAGCCTGTTCCACTGCAGCCAAACAGCCCTCAAACAGCAACCACTGGCTGAATAACAAGCATGGCATGCACAGCACCTCTCCTCACCACTGACACACAGTTAAATTAAAATGGCCCTAAATCCATTTGCCAAATAGTCAGCAATCTAATAACCAGACCACACACTTCATAATGTCCTTGCTACTAGATGTGACATATCTGAGTGAACGCTCTCTCTCTGAGCAGACACACACACACACACACACACAAGCACACACAGAGGGTGAGTATGTGTGTGTGCAAGAGAGAGAGAGAGACATAAAGGTGAAGGACTCTGTCCACAGCAAGGATGTAGGGTTACATAAGTGGTTCTTGGAATGGGGGTGATAAAGGAAGGGAAATCTTATTGTGCTTGTGTGTGTGTGTGTGTGTGTGTGTGTGTGTGTGTGTGTGTGGGGTGGGGGGGGGGGGGGGGCGGTGATTGTGACAAGCTCATTCTCTTTGTTTTTCAGGTATCTGTAGGAAATTCTCTGAACAGCAGAGTTGTTTGGGGACAGGGACGTTAGCGGCGCTGGGAAGACAACCAGTGGTAATGACTCCTGCAGGATAAGACTGTACCCTCCAATGACCTCTCAGTGCACAATTGCCCTGCCCACTCTCTAGACTGCTCAGTCAGAAATATGGTGATAGAGAACTGTAACAGAGGGCATCCTGTGCAGTCCAACCCGGGGTTCGAACCCGCGACCTCACAACAACAGCAACATCAGATCGGGAGGTGCCAAAAACACCCTGGTTCAAAGTCAAGTGACTAGGAAGGCCTTGAAGTGTGACGTGCAGATTCACTCATGCTTTTTAGCGCAGCTAGGCTAGCTGGCATCTGTTACAGCATCCATTTGCATTTAACCAACATTTCACATAAGTAACAGTCAATATAAAATGACATATTGCAAGACCATTCTAAAATTATTTCTCTGTTGTGGAATAATCTCCTCCCCTACATTTGTCAAGTGGACACTCTCAATACCTTTAAGTCTAGACTTAAAACCTTCCTCTTTACTGCTCTCCATAGTTAGGGATAGTACATGGTGAATCATCACTCCTCATGGGTCTTATTGGGAAGGACTGCCTCTGCTGTTGTGGCCACTGACCATCCCTGCTGTGGTTGAGTTGCCATGCACCATACCTTTAGTGCTGCTGCCAAGTGCTGCCACAGATCTCTCATGTGTCATGCTCAGTAGCGGTTTTAGGCACGGGCGAAGAGGGCAGCCGCCCGGGGCGCCATTTCGTAGGGGGCAGCACGAGCGCTTAGGAAAAAAAAACTATCTCTGAATATCTATCATATCACTGTGTGGGCAATTGGCACATTGGTGCCCCCTAACTGCAGGCGTCCTTGCTTGCTGAGAAGGTGCCATGCACAGAAGCTGTGTGTGAGAAGGGCAAAGGGGAGGGGGCGCGGGGAAAAGTTTACCTCTGGGTTGCAAATGCAATGCAACGCCAAGGGGGGAACAGGGATCCACTGTATAGGGCAATACTCTAATCCAATCAGTGAGTTATGCTTAAGTTATATTGTTTTGGGCATTGCCAATATTTTTTTCGTTTCTTTCGGGGGGTGGGGGCGCTCAGAGGCGGTCTTGCCGGGGGGGGTAATACTCTGTTGAACCGCCACTGGTCATGCTGTACAACTTTCTCTCTCTTACATATATACACCTATGACACATACGATCTGTGAAATGTGAATCACCTAGACTAACTCATTTGCTTTCTCTGCCCACACACACCGGCACTTGCCAAAATGGTCTCCACCCAATTTTACCCCCATGAGCGATCTCACTCCCTGACTTTAACATTACTCTGTTAAAGCCTGATGTCACCCGCTGGCCACTTCTCCAAGGAACGTTATCTAGCACGGCCAACACCTTGCGCTGGTCAATCCAGATTCTTATCATGTGTTGTTCCACGCACATAGCCAGATCAACCAGATACCATCTCCACCTTCTTGAAACTCTAGAAGACCCAGCTCTTGGCTTGATATTCTGAATCCCAGGAATGCGTTTAATCTCTTACTCTTAATCTCTCTCCATACAGCACCTTTATTACACTATTCATTCATTCGCAACTTCATCTTAAAATACTGCAAATTTCATGTTAGCAATATGCACTCTTTGTTAATTTTTCATTGTGCTGTAGCTTGAATGTTATCCTCTTTGCAAGTCACTTTGGATAAAAGCGTCTGCTAAATGCATAAATGTAAAGGTAAATGTAAATGTAAATTATGTCTGGCTGCTACTACGCTGTCCAGCCAGAACTTCAGACAACCACCTATGACCTGACTACCATATAAAAAAACAACAAAACCATGGACAAATTGTAGTATATCACTTATGGTAACTACTTACTTGGTAACTAAGTACTACGTACTTTTCCTGCATGACCCCTGGCAGTTGGGTTGCCCCCTGACCTGTGGATCAGCCCAAGGTTTTTCCCTTGGATAACTAGCACAAGGGAGTGCTCTCTTGCCCCAGTTGCACTTGGGTGCTCCTTGATATTGTCTGTAAAGCACCACGAGATGTTCTATTGTAAATGGCACTGTATAAATATAATATAAGTGAAACAAAAAATTTGTCTGACAAGCCAGACTATAACATCAAAATGTATAGTCTGGCCACAACCAATAGACCGGGCTCAATCCTAGGGGCAGAATCAGGGGTTGTTTCTCAAACTGGATAGCCCTACAACCAATCAGAGCAACGCAAATACATCCGTCTTCAAAATTAATGACCTGAGTGCTTTTTTCCGTGATTCCTACAAAGATAGAGTGTTGTGACTGGTCTTATCAATGCCATAGTAAGACCAATGGAAGACCTACTAAGGCCCCAATAGTGCGTGGCTAGACATAAACAATTTGCTAGCAAAATTATTTGCTACCACTAGGGTGGACCTAGATTTTTAGGCTAACAAAAAACACTTCCTCTCGAATTCTATCAAGTCTGTCCTCACAGTTCAGATGAAAAAAACTTAATGTCTGCATGTACCTTGTTTCCTACACTCATGTGTATAATGTTGGGTATAGTATCTCAAACAGACTCTTAGAGATCACTGGAGACTTCAGATAAACACCAACTTACATACTGCCTGTAGCTCAGAGAAATATTGACAAAAAGCCAGTCTGAATCACAGTAGTCTCCAAAGGTCTTTTAATTAACTCAAAAGTCTCTTCAACTACGCAACAGTCTCATGAACTACCCAGCAATCTCTTCAACTACCCAACAGTCTCTTAAACTGCCAAACAGTCTCTTAAACTACCCAGCGTATTTAACATCCAATGCGGGCTAAATGACATCTAGCAAAAATGAAACTGCTATCTTATGACATCCTGGCAGTAGGGGAGTTCCTGGGGAGTCCATGAGGAGCATTTTGCATCTCAAGGCCAAAGCTGGCGTGACAGTGTTTGGAATTCCTTGGAGCTACACCTTCCTGTTTTTGGACACTGCATTTCTAACCCTCCCCAAAAGCCTCTCCTCCCGTGAAAGTATTGGGCAGGAGGGGAGGGAGAGGAGCAGCTTTTTCCTCCTCGCTTTGAGGACTTCCCTTATGAAATATCTACGTGTGCTAGTAGCCTTCCTGTTCCCGGGTGTGGAGGAGGCAGAGCCACACAGGAAATTGCTGGGAATGGGAATTTGCATCGGAATTACAGAGTGAACCATTGACTCTCTCTCTCTCTCTTGTTGCAACATGAGATCTCGAAATATCACATATATCCCAACATGTGATTAGCACTACTTTGAAGCCTTTGATAAAAACTGAAATGAAGTGATATTACATGCTGAATCACAAAAGTAGGCCCAAAACAACAACAACAACAGCACTTCATTACTACTAAACAGTGATAATACTAACACATATACTAATATACCTTTCACTGCCATGTGTTGATGTGCCATTGTTCGGTAATTGCCACTTTGTGGCCAGTCTTGAGCAGTATTTTGCAAAGGCAATCAATTAGCTTTCTGCTTGGCTGGAAGGGGAGGGGTGGGGAACAGGAAAATAACATGGAGCAAAGGGAGGTTATCGAGTGCTTTCAATTCCAATCAAGGCAATTGATTTTTACAGCTCACGTCAACCCCACTGTGTCACATGGCCTGAAATGGAAGATTGGCTGTGGTACAGCCACACTAAACCAACTGGAACTATGGTAATCACAGACATACAATAGGCCTACATATGTATGATGCAGACGGGGCTGCAGTCTACGTGATACGCAGTTATGTATAGTGTATAACCACTTCTTGGGTTTGCATATATTCAGTAAAACATAGGCTGCAATCCTGACAACACTGTAATAGTACAAGACAGTATACCCACTACAGAGACAGTATACCCACTACAGCAAACTAGACTACAGCACTGGTATGCTAAACCTTTCTTTTGGACTCTCACACGCACAACTTTTCAAATAGTGAATATAGCCTATTGGACAAGAGAACCAAGAATAGTCATTCCAGTCATACTCCAGCAATATTACATGTGAGACCTAAACAAATTGCTAGTGCCAATGTGGGTTTATGGCTACTGAATTCCTGTATGTCTCCACAAAAGTAAACCAATGCAGACCATCGAAAGTATGTGATTTTGACTTTTACATGGAGTCACAACCTTTCACACTGCCCTCTGACACTAACACTCAATATGAGTATCCTCTAAAAAACCTCTGTGGAAAACACTCTGACCTGACGTCTCTTCTAAATACAGACACACAAAAAGATTTGATCATTCAGTCATAATGATCAGGACTGTTCCGTGCATTAGGCCCAATTATCACATGGTGACTAATAGAGGCACATAAGATCAGCCAATTAACAGCACCAAGTCAAGGACGTCAAACCCTGACCCATACTCCACAGCAGCGGAGGAGTCATCAAACAGTAAGGAGTCATCCTTCCCCTCACGTGATTCTCTGAATCTGTATACCTAGAGCCTAAACCGAGTCAGTCTAACTCGGCACCTCTTCGATCTTAGTAGTGTAGTGCTTTGTTTTAGACAAAACGCACTGCACGAATGGACACAGGAACACCGCAGTGTAGCTCCAGATAGCCAACAATCTGCTGTGCGCTCTCTGTCTGACTGTTGGTTAGCACCTGGTAGCACACTCACCGAGGGACCAGATCTGCACACGCATCACCATGCAAATCTGACATGAAGTTACCAGTAGGTAACAGGAAGGCATTTTAAGGCTGTTTATGAAAATGTGCAATTAAACATGACAAACGCCCCTGATGCCAATTAACGAGTCGAACAACGTTAGTAGACTACACGACTGCGTTGCAATTGGGTAAAGTTCAACTCGAATTTGCACTAAGAGCAAAAATCTCTGCAGTCAGCTCATCACCCTGACCTCTTGCAGACTTCATCAGGTCCAAATGCAGAGACCAGCCATCTGTCCGCTCAACTCACAGGCATTGAAGGACATATAAAGACGACACATAGACTATCTGTATCTCTATCTAAATAACAGCAGTGTATTACATCTACATCTTTTGGAGTAGTTGTGCCGGTAGTGCGTCAAGATTAGCCTGCATTACTGGTACCAATAGAATAATATTGCAGTACAAAAAATATCAACATTTACCTATTCGTAGAGAGAGTCATCAATCGGTGATTCCTGCCTGTCCGATCATGTGGAGGGTTTTATGTGGTTAGCGATGCAAAAACGTTACAGTTTAGACGTATTTGACTATTTAAACCTGCGCATGAAAAGTCTTAAGAAGTAGACGGGTCTGTCCTGCGGCTGGAGCAACACTCCTGCGTTTCTCTTGGAGACGACGTCGCAGCTGGGGAGCTGGAGCTTGCAGCAGTTTTGACTTGGATGACATTGAGCGATGAACACATGAACTACCTCCCTCTCTCTAGCGTGGACTGCTCTCTCCCTCTCGCTCTCTCCCGTTCTGTCCCCGTAAGCACGCTCGCTGAATAATGAATGGCTAATGTAGTCCTGGAGGTTTCTCTCTCATTCTACGGCAATCAGGAACTGATCAGTGCCGGACTGCACAATGCGTCCGGCGCTTTGCTCGGGTTACAGTTCCCTATTCAGCTGCGTAACAATCTGGCCCTCATCCTGCCTTTGTCCAGCCCAGTCTCCCCCTCCCGAGCCCAAACCAAATAGGAACTTGAACGAAACGGACCCACGGGGGTCAATAGTGGATGTTAAAAGCTAACGGTGGGGGCCTTTGGCTGGACAATAACAAACACACGCAACATAGTCTCTAGAACAATTAAGTTGTGTAACAACAGTTAGCCCACTGCATCAGATCAGAGGAAATTGTTTTAAGTTGAAGGCATGCAAAGTATGTATTCTTCTCTTTGCTGGATAATGAAAAACAGGTCACCACCACAATATGAAACGAGGGGGGTACGAGCATTCTTGAAATACTTTTTAAAAACAGTAGGCGTATACCTGCCCAGTTAGGCTATAGCTGGTTTTGTGTTGGTCATCTCACATGACCATAACTGCTAGTTGTTTCTCCATCAAACCACAAGGGCAACATGCCAAACTCAATTTAAATGAGTTTTAACCTGTGTTTAGGCTGATGTCTACTGACATCTCTGCAGCCAAGTTAAAAGGACTGTGAGCAGCGAGTTAGGTAATTTGTTTGTTTCCACTGATATATACAGTGTAGACTATGGTGTGCAGATGTTATTTAATGGACATGGTTTTGAATTAAATCCATCTATAGAGCCCAGTTTGTCTTCTATTTAAACATTACCGGTAACACTCCTTGGGCTCTCTACATGACAGATGAAGCTTCAGAGACATTATATCACATTGGCAGCTATGACTAAGTTATGATAAATCTTTTTCAATTAAGCAGACAGCAGAACATTGCCCGGATGCAGATGCTGCCAGTTAGAGTCACTTGCAGTCGATAAGCACACACGTCAAAGCCGTCATAATAATAGCAGGCTAATTGGAAGAGAATGATTAAGCGTCTCTGCTCTGAAGACTAACACATTGTAGCCTGTGGTAATGAAAGGAACACAATGGTTGTTGCTGACAGAGATCTTGCATCCTCTCCTCCCACTCACACACACACATGTACCACTCGCCTCGTGCAGCTGAAGCAGCAGGCAGGTCAGAGCATAATTACTTACTCAGGATTTTCAGCTTCTTTGACACAATTTGACACTCGTGCCTCCGACACTTCACTAAAAAAACACTGAGCTATCTGCTGGATGTAAAAGTCATGTTGGTAATATTTAAATGGGGAGAACATGCTTTATTTTTAATCAAAATAACTCCTTGGAATTATGGGGAAAACATGTTTTCTTTTTTTCATTCTCTGTAAAAACAATGAACATTCTGCCAAGTTCTGCAGGTAGATATTTTATCCCTCCTCGCCTCCCCTCTCATCCCTCCTTTCCTCTCATCCCTCCTCTTCTCTCATCTCTTCATTACCCATCCTTTGCCCTCTAATTCTCCTCTCCTTTCATCTCCTCCCTTAGAATCTCATTATACACATTGGGAGACCTAAAATGTCACCCAATGTCCTCATAGTTTACTTGACTATATTGATAATTAACATGTCCAGCCACTGTCCATTCTTCTGTATTCAGCACACACCATAGTAACATAGTTGCACTAATATAAGAAATGTTAAACTGTAAATGTAAACATTAACTCGAGAAAATAAATAAAAATGTAAGGCAATTTTTCATTATTTAACCTTTCATTGTGTCTTCTTCCTCTACTCAAGGAGTGAATGCACAGCATGCAACCAGTAGCAGCACACTCACCAGTGCAGCGTGAGGCCCAGTCCCTGCCCCATTCCCTGCAGAAGCCATGCCAGCATCCTCCGCTGGTCCTGGGAATGAACACATAACACACCAAAGGTGAGGCAAGGACACTTCATACTGACACTGAGGCAGGCGAACACACATCACACAAAGACTGAGGCAGTTTAATATGGACATAAATATTTAAACTAATATTTATTAATGTTCCATAATATTATCAATTAATTCCCCCATTCGACTTTCAGACAACAGGCTGCTTATATGCATGCTTGCTTCTATATGCATGCTTCTATACAATTTTCTGTATGGTCTTCTAACCTGGAAGCTGTTAATAAAATAGCCAGTATTACACATGGCTTATATACTGTATATAAATAGGAAACACCTCTATTCAGTAATCAATGAAAAGTAGTAATATTAGTGTCATCAGTGTAAAGCCTGACCAATGCTCTGCTTCATAAAAGTAATTCATTACAATTCTAGGTGACACTTTACTTGAGGGTGTCGACATAAGAGTGACCCTAACCTGTCATAAACCTGTCATGACGTGGAGCATATCTCGAATATTAATGACACTTTTTTAATGTTCATGTTGTCATTAAGCATCGTTCGTTTTTTGAAATGTAAAGTTGACACAGTTTGGGATGCAGACATAACAAAAACCAAATGACAGCAGTCATAAACATGAATGAAGAGTCATTAATGGTTATTATGACATTTCATGTTTAGGAAAGGCTGAGGGCAGTCACATGTCAACACTCTTAAGTAAAGTGTTGCCCAATTCTGTAATTCTTTGGAATCTCAATTCAGCCTTATGTTCAGCCTTGTGAGCATGCACACTCCTGTATCTTGAGAGGATAAAGAGAGCAGTCAGAGAGCATGTGTTAAATTCATACCACTCTGCCTGCAATGTGTACCTCATTTCTAAATCATTTTTCTTTTCAGACACACTGGGGAAGGGTTCACTAATTTGTTTGCGGTGCAGAATTAATTATTGTTCTCTTGAGGTGCTGTTTCCTCTCAGATTAAGGAGGCACTAATGTGTGTGTGTGTGTGTTTGTGTGTGTTGCTGTGTGAAGTGAATCAAGGGGAAATTTTACCAGAGCCAGTGTTGTTGCCATAGCTCCAGTGACCAGACTATTGTATCTTCAGCCCACTGCGCCCACATGCGCAGGGAACTCTGCTGAACACTAATGCTATCTACTGTGTGTTAAATTACTATGCATATCTATTTATATTCTACACTGTACAGGACAACAACACCCCCTGCTTAGGCACACTGTACACTACCACAGATTCCCACTAAACAGAACTCTGACGGCACACACACGCACACTGTCATCATTTTGAAAAAGGCTCATAATGAGGCCAACATGACATTCTCTCATAGCTGAACAGACTCCCTGAGGCGCTGTAATTGCAAGAGTCATTATGATACCAATCAGCATCTAGACAAACAATTACACACAGTATGAAATACAGCTTTGTTAAACTGTACTCCCAGGAGGTGTGTGTATGTGTGTGAGAGAAATAGGAAGAAATTAAGAGAGGGAGAGAAAGTAGAATGTTGGTATACAGCTATGTGATGGACTAATCCAAAAAACTGTATATGAGTCTTAAAACTGACTACTGAGCATGTAGATGGGATGCTGGGGTTGTAGAAAGAGAGAGAGAGAGAGAGAGAGATGCAGCTATGGAAAACCAAAACACTGTATAATGAGTCTGCTGTGTATGAGATTTCTGATCATGTAGCTGGGATGCTGTGGATGTGCTGTTGGCTACAGTGAAATCTCCCCTCAGGACTCTGGAGTACTAAATAGCTTTAGTCAGCATCCCCTCCCTCACTTTTCCAGCAGCTTCTCACTCTCTCTCTGTGTGTGGAGTTGGACCTCTGACAGACTATGGCACAGCCTCCTATCCTGCCAATGACAGCACCCTCACTGCACTCTGTCAGGAGATATACACAGTTGACCAATGTTTTTTGTAGTCCACTCATAAAAACAGTCTGCAGTTAATCTGTAATTAATCATATTCACAATTCATATTGATTAATTATTCATGATGACTGATCCTCTCAATATTTTGTACTTTTGGAGGTAAAGGACACAGCTTTTTCTAAATGTCTTTGGGGCAGCGGTTAAAGGCTGCATTTGCAAATGATTGTATTGCTGGGAAAAGAGACTGGTAGTCAAGATGGGAAATTACAGGTGTAAACACACAAAGAAACGGCAAAGCACTAGTCTTAGTAAGAATTACAGGACACAGTGTTCAAGCAGGCTGACAGGGTGCAGTTACGCTCAGATTTGGGTTATAATGACCGCTGTGTAGGCTAGCTTTATGCAAATGACTATGTAGCCTAGCATATGTGGGTGTGGATATGATTCTGTGGGAGCAATCACACAGTTTGAGTTACTGTGTTTTTTAAATATATTCGGTAACACTTCACTTGAGGGTGTTGACATAACAGTGACATGACTCCATCATAAACATGACATGTATAATGAACATCAGCGACACTTCATTAATGTTGTTGTCATGAAGTATCATACAGTTTTTGTAGTGTCTGCATCCCAAACAGTGTCAAGTTTACATTACAAAAACCGAATGACACTTAATGACAACAGTAATGAACATTAAAAAGTGTTATTAATGTTCATGATTTATGTCATGTCATGTTTATGACAGGCTCATGTCACTCTTAAGGGCCGTTCACACCAAGAACGATAACTATAACAGCAAATACATATTGCTCTAATTAATATGAATGACAACGTCCACACCGCAACTCTGACGTTAAAGACATGTGCAACGATATCACTGTGATCTCATTCAGAGTGACTTTTTGAATGATAAAAAGTTGACAGCCATGGAAACTTAGACATTAGTTAATTCACATGAGAACAGACTTATGTTATCGTTGGTCAGTGTGGACATAAATATTGTTATAGTTCCTTCCAGGTGTGATTGGCCCTTTATGCCGACACCCCCAAGATAAGTGTTACCATATATTCTATATAGGCTGTCATACAGTATGGCATTCTCACACAAACACACCTTAAGGTCCCCCTAGATGCAAATGACCTGTGTGTTTTTCTAGAGAAATGAGTGATGTGTTAGAGACAGATTACAGATTACCCCACTGTTGTGCCAATGTCCTTCTGCTGTCAGGCTGATTGTTGACAAGACACATTTTGTGCAAGAAAGCATCGGTTGTCATGACAACATTTTGCCCATCCTTTGGCTTGACCCATTCCCATGGAAACTTAGAGCAAAGAAATCATATCTTTTTCAAGCTAAGTTTTCAAACCAACTGATGATAAAATCATAAAAAAAGACTTCATTAATGTACATCATTAACAGCATTAAGGTACCTCTCATATCCTGGGGATGAAAACGTCTGCAAGTGGTATGAATAAGTTGAATGAAGAAATATGCAAGTGCAAGGTCACTACCATCCACTTTTTTTTTTGCTATTTGCTATTTTTTCTAGTTCAGCAATTCTGTGTCAGTATTAATTCTATAAATACCTCATCCTTTGTACAAGATCATAAAATGTAATTTAGCATTAGAGTTAGCCCCCTAATTGTCTGAAAAAAAGCTGCTAAATCAAGGAAGGATGTGCTGATATATGGAATTATCCTAGTTGTACACCTGACATCCTCACAATGGATGGTATGCTGGAGATGAGCAACGTGCCAAAATTGTATCTATGACAAATGTGGGCGTAGTGAGTTCTTGTTTTGCTGTGGATATTTTCTGCCTTTTATGAGCAGGTAAATCCAGTTGCATGTGATTCAGCCTAGGGGACACTTTCAGAGAAGCAGTATCTCTTATTTCACTGCTAATAGCCAGTGAAGCGTGTATATGTCAGTATTCCTCACAAATAGTCATCAAGTTCTAAACATCATAGCCTAATTAGTCATACACTTCTCCTTCCACCAGCCAGTCTTAAAGGGATTATCTGGAGTGAATCAACCCCTAGCCCTGTTGTTTCACATTGCAGAGTGCTGTTGCTAGGTGTGCAGTGTAGACCAAATAGCGAAATGGTAGCTAACGCTAACTGATGGGGGCAAGGAATTATCGTTTTCTGATGACCCCATCTGTTAGCGTTAGCTGCCAAATCGCAAATGAGGTTCTCATACATACCAACAGCATTTGGCAGCCTCAAAGAACAGGGATATGGGCTGATTGACTCTAGATTGTTGCTTTAACTAAGCTTAGCCATCAGTCAAACTTAATCCTAAATCAAACCCTCTATCTAGGTCTCTGTCAGTAGTCTTCTTCTAGACTCTATAGTAGAGCTGCTGTAGAATATGTGGTCAGTTATATAGCCCTACTGGATGGTTGTTTATACTGACACTAAGACACTTGGCTCACCTTCACCATAATGTGTGGTTTATGGGTATGTACTATAGGTCCATGAAGCATACAAACATGTGTTTAACCTTTAGTTGTGCATGACTACAAAGGGAGGGCATCCATTGGTTATACTGGTTGAGCTTGTATGAGAATCTGAGTGACCCAACCAGTGATGTTTCATGCAGGAAGAGTCTTCAGCAGGTGTGAGCAGCGTGATGGGAAGCAGCCTGGAGCGCTAACAGGAAGTGGATGAGGCCAGAGGATGCAGGTGAGTTTAGTGAGCATGTTAGACATCAATAACATGAGGTTAGTGTAAGTGCTGGGATGGAGGGCACAGACAGAGAGACAACCGCCCAGACACCTTCTGGAGACACTGACACGGATCGGGACTGCACCTGGCCCGCACTCAGGCCAGATCTGTGCCCGATCCGAGCCTTAGTCGATAGCAGGTGCTGGGCTGAAGGAGACTGAGCAGTAGTAGTGTTCAGGTGTGTTCTGATGCCGGAAGAGTGAGTTAGAGAAAGAACCATAGCAGAGACACAAGAGGTAGGCACTGTGGGAAATGTAGTTTATTTGACTAGGTATACCATACAAAGGGAACGCCAATGTTACAGCGAGGCGGCCATCATTTTATACTGAACTGAGTTTGTGGTAGGTGTCAGAAGCAAGAAAGATAAATGGCAGAAAAAAAGAAAGAAAGAAAGAAAGAAACAGGAAATGCACAGAGAGTGATTATTATAGTCTTAACAAAAAGGCAAAAAAATAGTGTGTGAAACAACTGAAATTACACTTCAGGTTACAAAAATACACCAGACTTTAATTATAAAGCACAGCGGTTTTTATGGCAAGTTAAATTCATCTCGTTAAGCCTAAACAAGTACTGCTCTTAAGAGGCAGAGCCATATGGCAGAGTGTGTGTGTGTGTGTGTGTGTGCGTATGCCAGAGAGAGAGAGAGAGGTGTCTAATTGTGCACAATGATTAAACCTATGCTGTCGGATTTTGTATGTTATGACAGACATAAGCCTTTAGTACACCCTTAGTATAAATTAAAATAACTGTATGAAAACTAAAATGTTATCTAAAGGTACCTGCATTCACTGACTATAGGTTAGTCACCTGTAGGTACAGCGGAGACAATATTTTCTATCCAATTCTCTGTACCCAAACAGGGCATATTTAATGTACTGGCAATCCTCCATTCTCTGGTCACAGAAAAAGAACCATGTAATTGTAAATATATGAATTATTAGCCGTACTTTGTCAGTACCAACAGGTGACAGCTTCAGTCAAAGGGTTTGAATGTTGCACATCAGTATCAGTTTTTCATTATCTGCTATAATAATAATAATAATAATAATAATAATAATAATAATAATAATAATAATAATAAAACCTGTAAAGTATGTACATGGACTGTAGAATGATTAGAATGAATCTTCCTGGTTGTTTAATACTCAGTGTACTAAACTGCACTGCTAAAATGTGAGGAAATCAAACTCTGACACACGTTGCCCCAGCCTCAGAGACACAGACTGTAAAGGCTGTGTACCTCCCAGAGGTGTAGGTTTCACCTTAGTGTTTAAATTGTGTGATACTGAGATAACTACATATCATTTGAGGTGATTAATTTCCTACAACAATTTAAAACAAAACAACAAATTAAAAGCTATCTTTGGATAGATATCTATTAATCCTGCATGCGGTTGGCTAAGTCCTACAAATGTGACCAAACTGTCATCTACAACAGGGGAAAAGTCCTCCAGCATCACCTAAATCTGAAGCGTAGCACAGAAAAGATCTGACTGTCTGAAGGCAGACAAGCACAGAAGAGGTTTAGGGGTGAGCAGCAGTCATGGCTTGACAGTCATTCCTCATTTGAGCTTTAATTGGTGCCCAAGCCAGGTGAATTATGACTCTAAATCGCTAGGAAGTGAAAGAGTTGGAAGTGTTATGAGTTGTGAGATATGATGGATACAGCTTAGCAGATGAAATTAGTAAATAAAAATAAATAAAATATCCTTAAAGAGTTCACACCAACAAGGTCCTATGGTATTTGTGTGCATTTGAATACAAATCATATGTATATACTCATATCACTATTGGATGTCTATAACTCCTATAAATACATGTTGAACTGACCACTCATAAAGAGCATCTGTACATTCTTCATCTACATACTAAGCGTATGACTATTTTGATCGTTGTGTGATCCGTCACCACTCAATTGAGTTGTGAAATATCTGTGATCTATATGGGTTTTCTCCTAATAAACTGGAAATTGGCCTCAGACACACACACACACACACACACACACACACAAACAGACAAGTTGCTGAAAAGATGAACCCCTCTTATCTTGGGGACTGGGCCAGCTGATGAAAGGTTTCTGTTAGACTTGACTCCACCCAAGGCCCAAGTCTCTGTCACTTACTGAGGACACAAATTAGCCAAAACCCTGAGGAAATCCCCAAAATGCTACGCTAGTGAAAGAGTGGAGATCCCTGACGGACTCTGGCGTCTAGCGCAGGCAGTGATAATCCAATGCAGTCAAACTATGTGGATTGTTGATGCAGTCAGTGGTTTTGTGGACTTAAGGTCAATTATGTCTTCTAGTCACTAACTGCAGAGTTGTTGCTGGTAGAACAAAGGGAATTCTGAACTGGCAGTTCTACCTTCAATAATGCATAGACAAGCTAGACATCTGATTTATTGTGCTTTTTGTAACATAGTTCTGGTTCAAATGACCTTTAAAATGACTAATTCGATCTTTCCCTTTAACAAATTGTTCCTCAGAAACCACAAAGGTCCCTTAATAGTTAACGATTTGTTAACTTGACATGTAAACAAGGACCAAGCTGTGTGAGAACTATATGTCTCTTTCCCAGTGTTCCGATCTATAGGGAATTACAGTGGCCAGCCGCCAAGAGAGGATGTACATCTTTGCTAAATTCTTAAAATTCATCTTCACTGACAGTAAACAGTTCATCACTAGATACACTAAAGGTGTATAGCTAAAAAGTGGAAATAACACCTCAGACCAGTTTGGATTAGCGAAACCAACTAAACTTAAATTGGCAACACTTTTATTTGAAGGCGTCTACATAAGAGTGACATGAGCCTGTCACAAACATGACATGACATGTATCACGAACATTATTGACACTTCTTTAATGTTTATGACTGTCAGAAATGTTCATGACACGTCATGTCATTTTTATAACAGGCTTATGTCACTCTCATGGAGACACCTTCAAATAAAGTGTTACTTTTAAATTAAACGAGGTTCTGTACGTAGGGTTTGCTGGATCATTGCTGGACCTCACTTGTTTTAACTAGTTAACTACTCAAGGCTGTAATGGCATTAAACCTCATAAATCTGAATAATTATAACATCAAAAGACACCTGAAAGTCAAGGTGAGTATCTGAGCTCAGGGACTTCGTTATCACTGGCACTAAGGCAGAGAAAAAAAAAATATGTCCACAATATGTCCCTTCAACACCCTTGTTATGTTTTTGTTTTGTTTTGTTTCTTGTTGAAGACAAAATGGAAACATTCACACACTAGGTCATTTTCAAACAACTTTACCCTACTGACACAAGGGAACTGAGGCACACACATAGTGCAAGGCAGATTTTTGTGTTTGTTTGTAAGAGAGTCTGCATCTGGCACAGGGTGAATGGATGTCCTGTACAATACTGTTGTGTTTCTAACATGGGGGAAGCGACAGCCTTAGACAACTCTTCCAATGTAAACAGAATAGGAAAGACAAACTCGGCTTGAGTAGAGAGATCAGCAATTTAAAGGCTTCCTTAAGGCCACTAGACAAATGCCATATGTGTGGTTTACATACAGTGATTGACTGTATGAGTCCTTGGTTTCCAGAATATTTCATGTCAAGCAGGTTTTCTCCCACAACATTATTTCTGTTGAACCTTTACTCTTAGTATATCTTCTTATGCTACTCTACTTTATAAAGTGTCAAATTGATTTCATTTTTGAAAGACCAGGATTAAGACTGACACATCTTTTATTTATTTACCTTTAAAAAAAAGTTAAATACTGATACATATTTAAATAATCTGTCTTATATAATTCTTTGTTCTTCATGTTTTCTTTGTTCATTATGTCACAGTTCCATGATGAAAATAAAATTCTGAAGTGCTCTTCCTAATGTGTATTCATTGTGTAGGATGCTACAGACAGGCATATCATTCCCCCTCTCCAAACCTGCTTTGGCCTCTGGGAACTGCGTTCTTCTCAGCTGTGGAACCAAAGTTTCTGTGGGGAGCAGGCCAGAGGGAAGAGAAAAGAGAGTGCACACGCTTTCTCCTGCCAGGCAGCTAGAGAGGCTGTTAGTGTGAGCATGAGCCTTTCGATTGGTGGATTCTTAAAGAGAGGAGGAGCCGAGGTGGATGTCGTACTCTCAGGAAGCAGTAGAGGAGGAAGAAGAAGAGGAAGAAGAAAAACAAGAGGGAAAAAACAAGGTGTTGTGGAAAGTGGTCACATGACACTACAGCACTGGCAGCGTTTTTTCTTTTCTATACCTGTTGTGTCTGGGAGGTCCTTGGTGGCCACGCTCTCCTCCTTGCCTTCCGAGGAGAGTTCCGTGCTGTCGGAGAGCGGGCGGCCGGACACCAGGTCGGCCGCGTTACCATCCATGGTGGAGATGTCGGTGACAGTCTTCTCCCGCAGCGACTTCTCGTCGTCCTCGTCGATGAGCACAATCTCTGCCTTGATGGTGCCGTCGAATCCCAAGAGCTTCTTGGTCTCCTCCTCGTCCACCACACTGTGGTAGCCCATGAAGATCATGGTGACTGGCTTGTCTGAGGTGGCCTCTGGCATTTCGGTCACCTCTTCCCGAATGGATGGTTGAACCATGGTGGCAGCCATCTTGCCCGGCTCTGCATTCGAATCTTTGTGCGTCGTCAACGGCTCGCCTGGGGGAGGCACGTCGGGTTCGGCAGGTGTAACGACGACCCTGCTGGTGTCACCGCGGTGATGGGACTGGCCCACGTGCTGCATCAGCTCGTCCACGTCCGTGGGGGTCCAGGCGTGCACGCCGTTCTCCAGGGTGGTGGAGGCACCCGAGCGCACCTCGTAGATCACCTTGCGTCCATCGTCGTATACTTTGACCCCGCGCTGGTGCTGGTGCACGTCCTCAGGGCTGACCGGAGAGGCCGAGAGGATTCTGGTTCCACCTGTCTTCCTGTCCTTCTCCACGCTGATCTCCATGGCGTACAACGCTTCACATGAGGGGGGAGTACAGGATGCAATTAGTGTTAACCAAGTACACACACACACACACACACACACATTCCCTCACTCGCATATGGTGTATCACTTATGAATTCCTCTAAGGAATGTGCATGTGCAGTGTTTCGCTCAGCCAACGCAGACTCAACTTTAGCTTAACCACATAAGTCTTATACTATTTAAAGAATCCACGAATAAGCATTCAGCAGACATGGCTCATCAGTAATTGTTCCAATAGAAGTAATGATTAATGAAAAACAAATTGTAAAAAAAAAAACTTTTAAAAACGTTATACTCATGTTACATACAGTAATATTGGAAAAGCAATGCATCAATACATTATACATGTTCAGGGGCGTATTCCAAGTATGTGGTTAAGTGATAAACCTGGGTAAGCTAGACAAAGTCGTAAACCTCCTAATATAGGGCGACTTTGGCTTTGTTTAGTAAAGAGAATGACAACTCAACTCCACTCCAACAACAGCCTATTATCAGGTTTACTACTACCTCTGGGTTAATTCACCAAAGTTTTGTCACTCAGACACCTACTTGGAATACCCCCAGCACACCACAGTATGTTCAGACCCACCGTGTTGTGGTCAGTGGCAGCCATGTTCTGCTCGCTTTACTAATTTCTCTGATCCCTCAGTTCTGTTTTGGTTTTGTTTTGATTTTGTTTTGTTTATACCCATATCATACCTACAGTTGTCAATGTCAATGTAATGACTTGTTGGTAAAGGCAAAGGCGAGGAATGCGGAAGGCATTACATGGCCTCTTGCCATACATTGTGTCGGTAGGATGGGGAAAAAAACTGTTTCTATGCAATCTCCATAACAACCTTTTCTGGAATAGTAATTAAAGCCTTTCCAAGCAGCCCACTTCAACTAGTTTAAAGAATGTTTTAAGTTAACATAAGTTAACGTTTTCACGATTAAATCTTTATTGTTAACTAGTCAAAAAGCATTTTAAGTTAACATAAGTGAACATTTTCACAATTAAATCTTTGTAGTAAACTGTTCTAGAGGACTTTTGCTCAACATGTCAGTGCAAACCACAGCATAGAGTTAGACTCGGTGCCTGCTCTGACATGAAGCTTGGCACTTCTGAAAGCATGTCTGATTAAACGCATTTGATGTCAAGCTTATTATTTTCAGTGAGCTCTCTAGCTTAATTCAGCCGCTGCAGACTGCAGAAACGTCTGTGGCTACGCTGATCTAAAAAGATCATTTAATCAGTGTGATGCAAACTATGTACTAACAGTCTTCAAACTCTACTCTGATGCAAATATACAGCATGTGACGTTGAGTGAAGTGGGGTTAGTATGCATGCCTTTGTGAATGCTGGAGTGGTTGATGTTCTAATGATCTCTGTCGTGCTGTGATCTTACTAGAGGTGGAGGTGCTGTGCTCCATCTGTAATCCTCGTTGGCATCTCTGGCTGTGGCCCAAATCTAGTGTTCCCCCCTCCCAATTCAACCCCTCCCACCCTCTGCCTACTTATCCACTACCCACACACCAGTTCCCCTCACATCGCACTTACCAGGTTTTCTTGGGACTTGCTCGTTCCCCGGAGCTGTGGCCGACGCTTTGGAGTTCAGCTCTGGAAGGCTGGGAATCTGAGAACGGGCGTAATTCACCACATCTGTTAGTCGGGCAGAGAGAGAGAGAGGCAGAAGAGGAAGTCAGACTGGACCCCTGCGTCCACAAGCGCCCCCCACCTCATTCCGACACGCACACACACATACACACACACACACTCATGTAACCCAACATACACACCCACCTCAGTCTCGCCTTTCGAACTCTCTCTCTAACTCTCTCTGCCTTTCTCTGCGTCCCATGCTTAGACAGCAAAACCTGAGAGGGAGTGCATTAGAGGAACAATGGCAGCCCTCTGGTTGGGGGGATTGCTGTTGAATAGGTGGATCAGGGTAAACAAAGTGCGGAGTCACAGCCTTACACGGGGACCTCAATAGTCTAGCTGAGGCATGAGGGAAACGGTCCAAGGGGCTAATGTTCAGGACAGGGGGGACCCCACAAACTCACAAAGGGCCAGGAGCAGGAAGGGGGTGGGAGTGTGTGTTTATGCGTGTGTGTGTGTGCGTGTGTATGCATGTGTGTTGGTGTTTGTGTGTATGTGTGTATGTGTATGTGTGTTTTGATGTATACATTTGTGTGTGTGTGTATGTATGAACCAAAAATCAACCAATGCTACCCTTGCTGCTACCAATACTTACTGCTGAATAGTCCTACTATTGGTTGCGGGTAGATTATGGTATGGTGTATTGTAATGGAGTTCATACTAGAGAGTATACATAGCGGTTTCAGTCATAATTGTTCTTACCTCCATCTTGGTTTTGGAGACTCTGCGAATAGAGAGAGAGAGAGAGAGAGAATTAGAAAAGTTTCAGGTTAATCACTAGAAAACTATGTTCAGTATGTAGATGGGCAATCTTTTATAATGGTTGAATAAACATTTCCTGGCAAATATTTTGTTTAGATAATGTTCTGGTTTGGATTTTGACATGCCTCATGTCTTTGCAGTGTATCTCTGTTTTACAAATAGCACCTACATTAGCCAATGTCAACCATGAATCAATTTTACTATCGTACACACTGTTCTCTCTGAAGTACCACTCAATAAAATGGAGTACTTCTTTTCTTACTTTCTGTAGATCTTCGATTGATCGCTCTGTCTCCCTCAGACGCTCGCGCAGAACTTGCTCTTTGGCAGAGATTTGGGATTCCTCGTTTTCCAGCAAGCTGATCTCGGATTCCAGTCTGTCGCAAAACATGGCCCCAGTCATAAACGTCAGATTCGATAAGCTCTGACAGTAACCAATACAGATGTTGAATTTTTCAATGAGAAATATCTATGGCTATTTGCATTTATGGTTTTAGCAGATGCTTCTGTCCCAAGCAACTTACATTTGACAACTATCAATTACATCAGGGCCAGTGTCCCCTAGAGCAACTTAGGGTTGCTCAAGGGCACAGTGGTGGTAGCTGGGATTCAAACCAACAATGTCCAGGCTACTAGCATGCTAGCCAGGTTCCTTAACCATTACATCACCACCACCCTGTGCCTGTTATTACTGAAACAAATTGCTTACAGTTAGATTTGAGCAAAACATCATAAGTGAGCTAGGATTGGTGTATCAGTGGAAGGATGTATCAGTGATCAGGTCACAGGGATCTGAATGTTCAACCTACTTCATTTTCACTTTATACCAGGTAAATGTCATGTTATGAAATTCCTGCTCTCTCTCTTTGAATGAATTGAATGTTTGCATCAAACAATTCAGTGCAAAATGTAGAATGAGAACTAGCTGTAAGAGCAACCCAAGAGAGAATGTTTATCAACGCCAGACACCCACTAAGAGAGAGAGATATCACTCAAAGACCCACTTTGGGAGAGACAAAAATTATTTAAAGACCTTTGAGAGAGAATGAACTCACAGCTCACTTAGGGACCAACTTTGGGAGAGTTTGAACAGCCCAAAAAAACAAAGAGACCAGCTCTAGGGGAGAATAAACTCTGTTCTTACTCAGAGACCAGCTTTGGAAGCAAGTGAACTCCTCTTCTACACAATGATCAGCTTTGGGAGAGAATGACCTCGCCTCACTCATAGAATAGCTCTCTCTCACCCAGGGCTTTCCCCCGGGCGGACAGTCAGGCTTTGGAGCTGAGCTCTCACTTATCATATCAGTGGTTTGTTGATACTACAAGAGCTATCAAGTTCCAAATCAGCCTGGTGTTTATGAGGCCTTATTGTGGGGCCTGACTTGGGCAAAGAGGCTTGAAAGCTTAACACCATTACACGCCATACAATTACCCAGCCCAGTACTTAAAGGAACCTGGCGTCAGGCCAGGAGAAGGGGATGCAGAATTGAAACAGACAATAGTGTATGTGTTGCTGTATAGAAACCTTGCTAATTCAATTCCAAATGGACTTAAAGGTTTGGGGTAGTGCTGTCATGTCTGTCATCAGACAACATGTTAAAACTACACAGTAATGATGGTTTGAGACTTCAAGCATCCTCTGGAGATTGAGGTCAAATGAAGCAGTCAGATGCAAAAGCCTCTCAGTCCATTTGTGATGATTTGACAGAAATATTCAATTTATATGATTTGATAAACTTTATTATCAGTCCAACTCCAGTTGGATTGTTTTGGCTTTATTTGTTGTTACTTGATAGTACCATTGCAGTTTGAAACAGATTACTTGGAAATTATTACAATTATTACAAGGACAACTGAATGTTGCATATTTCTAAAAATAGACTTAGAGGGTTTTGCATCTCAACTCTTCAAATAGTGTAACTGCTGTAAAAGCATAGTGTATCACTACTGCACTCCAGCTCTTTGTCCTCATTTGTCAAGCAGATGACCTGAATGTCATAGAATGGAAAAAGTGTTCAGGCCACCACTTGAAACAAACCCAAACAACCCTTTCAAGTTAATTGATTTCTATTACTTTGAGCCAATCACACAGACAAGTGACGACGCAGAGAGAGAGAGAGAGAGAGAGAGAGAGAAAGACAGAGAGAGAGACACACACACATACAGAAAGAGAAAGACACGCACACATACACACATATACACACACACACACACAGAAAGAGAAAGAAAGAGTGAATGGAAGAGAGAGAGAAAGTGAGAGAGAGTATCTCTCACATACACACACACACACACACACACATATACACGCACACACACACAGACACAGACACATAACACTGCATGCTTGTCTGCGCCCTGGGGAGTCCAGTGTTGGTTGTTCTCCACACTGGCAGCGAATGAGGAAGCCCTAAATGAGGAGCCTTCCCTTTGGCCCCCTTGGCCTCCACCCTTCAGGGCTTCCTGCCATTGTGTTATGCAGTCTCACTACGCGCTCAGCAAAAACAAAGGCAAAGGAGCCTTCCCACCGCTCACAACAATTCATCTGGAAACCACACACACACACACACACACACACACACACACACACACACACACACGCACACAGCGTCTCCGATACAATGTACAGATGGAGAGATGGCCGTGAGGAGATTGCTTCAAGTTTGCCCTATTGTCCCCAAATACTTGAGCATGAATGGAACTGAGAGATATTAAAGTGACAATGAAAGCCTAAACATGGAGAACACTGTAAGTACACCATGACCTTTGACCCTTGAAGGAGGTAAGGTCATAATGTTATGTCGTAAGGATGCAGGTGGGCGGCACAGCCACACACAGAAATCCTTGGGAAATGTGGGTGTATGTGTGTCCACGTGTGTGTGTGTGCATGTGTGTCCACGTGTGTGTGTTTGTGCAGCTCTGCCTTTTAACTGATGATCCTTACAGTGTGTGTGTGTGGCTTAAGGAGTGTGTGGCAGAAAGAGCAATGAACAGGGTGGGGTTCGTGAACAAGAACAACAAATGACTATGTGACACTAGAAGTGAACTGAAGCACACACACACACACACACACACAAAATTCTTCCTCGTTTGTCATAGTGAGGCCTGCCCAAGCCCAGGCCATTCCCAATATAACCCAGTTTCAATGCACCCCTTGTGCTTGCTCTGACATATGACCACTTCTGCTCCTGTTCTATTTTGGGTTCCCCATTCCAAACATTAGGCCGAGAATGCCAGTATCCTGACTGCAGAAATACAACCACAGTGCCTTGACTATTCTCCTCTAAATCTGCTTGTGTTCGCTAGTGGAGTGAAGGTCAGTGATTATTTGTTCCTGTTCCCTGCAGTGTTGTTACTGTGAGGTTTACCTCTTCATATTCACATCATTCAAGAAAGTTACGTCTAAAAGTAGCACATGATCAGCTACATTTTTGGTCCAACAGAAGCACAGTTGGCCCATAGAAATAGGTAAGCATCAACTAAGAAAAAAAGTAATGCCTAATCGGCTCACCCATAAGAGTGAATTGTTTGCTTGGCCGGTGGTAGACATCATCAATGTGTTTTTAGAGGCCTTTTGAAGGCCCTCTGTCATGTCCTCCTCTCAGACATTAATAAATTGTCTATTACTTATTAGACACAACACAAAGTCCTTGGCATCACTCAATGCGGTTACATGCACGGAGAAATCCGATCAGAACATTAATCAGAGTATTTATAATTCAGAAATATCTCAGTTTATACGCTGAAAGAAACCTGATTTCATTGATTCCATTGATGTGTTCTATAGAATCTTGATGGCACATCTCGATTCATAAACATAAAGCAGAGCGCTCTAGAATCTTTGCTTCAACTATAATCAGAGTACGAGTTACATAACAGAATAATCACATTCCAGTCGGATACTCAATTTCAATCGGATTTCTTTAGTTACATGACAATTTTTAACCGGAGTAAGGTGAATGATCAGACTGAAATCTGATTATTATCCGAGAGTAAACTCATCAAGAACACACACTGTGAGAACACACAGTCTACAAACACACAGAAAAGACAAACAATATAACACAAGGATGTAGAAAACACAGACACACTGAAAACACAGACACATGTAAACATGAAGGGAACCCAAACACAGACACATAGAATACAAACAGACAAACTGGCTGGCCTCACACTCAAAGTCTTTGGGTCTGTGCCTCTCCTGTTTGCTTAGACTAGATTAGAAGCTATGAAGCTGCAAGGCCACCTAGTGGCTTGAAGGATGAATTGGCACAACAACCCGACTACATCCTGCTAGAGGGAATGCACTGTATTCTGTGTGTGTGTGTGTGTGTGTGTGTGTGTGTGTGTGTGTGTGTGTGTGTGTGTGTGTGTGTGATAGAGAGATGCAGAGAAAGGAGGGGACTTCTATAATAAATGACATTTCAGTGATTAAGCAATTATGCCCCAAGATTTCCACCCAGTTGTCCATATCTCTCATGGTCTCTGGACAGTGGACACACAATTATCCTCATCAGGTTAGACTGAGTGCAAAGACTGCTGGGTTTGTGTGGTGTGTTTTGCTTGACCACAGACCAGTGAACAGATGAACAGTGTCATAGCCACAGGAAGAGCTTGTTTCTGTCACCTGAGCTCCGCCAACATCACTCACCTCACTAGTGCCTGACGGCTCCCTGTCACATTCCTGCCTGTGTTCCCAGGACTAATAGGGACAGACGTGCCCTCTGAAGACGGAGCCAGTCAGAAAGACCTCTTTGACTGGCCCCTATTTATTATGGGATGAACAGAAAAAAAACACACACAAAAAAAAAAAAACACACACGGAAATACCTCAATCACCACATTGTGTATTCACCTCTTTCCCCTGTAATGGCAAACAGTGCCTCTTTTAAGCAGTCTCTGAGGTGTGTGTGTGTGAGCGTGTGTGTGCAGTAATGAGTATTTGAGCGTACAGTGGCACAGCTGCAGTCTCGGACACGGGCTCCACATTACCTTTAATTGGCACTAAAGCTCCACACACGTGGCAAAACAGCAGCAATACAGTCAAAACTGAACTGAACTGCACTGGTGGGAGAGAGAGCCCACTGACGACAGCAAGCTAAAGACCTTTAGCGCTGTTAAACATTAACGTTAGCTGTTTTGTTCTACTATGACTGACAGACTTGTCAGCTAACTTTCGATTGTTAGCTTGGGTGAGTTTTCTTTCACAGAGATTATTAGTTTATATATCAATTATATATCAATGTCCAGGCAAGCTGATAAATGCGGTCTATGTAACAGGAAGTTTGTCTGTATCAAATTCTGACATGCTTAGAGTTACATTGCAACCAACAAAGTAGCTAACTTAGTTACAGCAACCATAGTTTGGGGAAAGGACCCCTGCACCCCTTGTGCTGTACTGCATGTTAGAAAGGATTCAGTAAAGCCAGTTCTGTTTCTTTTGTTTTGCTTGGATTTGATTGGATATATGTTTCTATGGCTCATTTCATATAGAAGGAGGGCCTTCATCACTGGCTCCCACAGAACTCATTTACAAGCGCATACTCTCGTTTGAAGTGGGGAAGCAGAGGAGTGGAGACGAGAGGAGAGGATTGTGGGATCTTAGTGGTCCCACAATCCTCCTTTAGGGGAGATGTGGTGGGTAGAATGGGAATGACCTCATGTGGGTTCTCCCGACTCCACCCCAAGCCCTGACTTCCTGTTCTTCACATCCCACTTCCTGTCTGCGATGTGTCATTATCTCCATGCGACTCCCATTAGCGGGAATGGGAACTCTCTCCAAGTGATGATGTCATCCAGCATGTGTGCGGCATGTCTGAGAAACTCTTGAGAGTGGAAGGCAGAAAGCGACAGAAGGAAAGAGAGATCAGGGAGAGGAAGTTTGAAAAATAGAGCGAGAGAGAGTGAGTGAGTGAGACTGAGAGATAATGAGAGAGGGTGAGTGAGTGAAAGAGATACTAAGAGAGCAAGAAAGACAGAGGGACTTACACTGTTGAAAAAGAGGAAGAGGAGGAGAAAGGGAGTGAGAGAAGAATTGAGGAAGACACAGAGAAAAGTATGTCACTTACAAACCTCCATTTCCACCCCCTATTTGGTGCGCTCCATATCCTTCACACTGCAGAAAATAGCCAGCAAGAAAAACACCTTCCTCCCTGGCTATTCTCCACAACAGCACTGATATTGAGGGAATGCTCCATCACAAACACTCACAAACGTGCACACACACACACACACGCACACACACACACACACAAATGTGTAAGAGAGCCACCAGAAGTCTCTGAAGGTCTGGAGAGATTGCCAAGAGAGAAACCACCTGTTTGTCTGGAAGCAAATTACCCACTGAAGTGGCACTGGTCTTATCTGACACTAAACACACCAATCATTCTCCTCTGACCTGATACGTTAAGGCTTTGGCTTCCTCTTCTTCTGTGCGACCTAAAATGTGCCCGATACCGTGACTGAGTCCATGTTAATTAAAGGATGAATTAATCAATTCATTAATTAGATTGATTATTTTTAGTAGGTTACACAGAAATATTGATTCTGTTGGTTCAATAGAGTTCTCTAAAATGTAAACTTCTTATTTCCTGTGAGTATGTAAGTATCACACAAGTGCGCAAAACACTGTGATGTTGTCCAGAATGAAGCTGTCATTTATCATGTAAACAAACGTTTCTTTAGCTTACAAAACAAGTTGAGAGAGAAGTTGAGTGGGAAAGCCAAGCAAAGCGAGCAAAAGTATCAGCCCAGGAGCACACGCTCAGGGGGTTATCTTGACACATGATTTAGTGTTTATTAGAACGTCTTTCTAAACAACCCACTGCCACAGCGTCTTCAGTAGCACACCCAGAGATCCAGACATTGAGCCTAGACTTTCCCATATTAGGTGCTTTTGTCAGTCAAAAACACTTCCAAGGACAGATAAACAGTATTTGCAGCAGTTTATGAGGCAGTGAAAGCTGCCTTGTTCCCAAGACTAACAATGTCTCCTAACTGCATGGAATGCAATGCTTTAGCCGAACTTCTGTCCGAGGCTCTGTCTCCATTTCTTTCTGTCGCTTCCATTGTTCTGCTTGAGCAGCATATTGGACAGATTCAGTGTGGACAGAGAGCATTCGATGTTATGTGACAGCTGGACACTTGCATGTGCTTGGCATGTGGAGTGCGTGAACAGCTGCTGTGCTGAATCTGGGCCAGTCAACATCCACATCAGGGCCAGGCAAAAACCAGCCATGGCCAGACTAGAGCCTCAGCATCTGCTCCTGCCTGGTTTTCCTTATGAAGTCATGAATTTCCTTTGTGAGGATGTATCCACTTGTCAGAGATGTTTAATAAAATAGTTATTTCTCACCTCTTTCTTAAATAACACACACACATACTCACCACACAAACATGCAGACACACACACACACACACACACACCACACACATCAGGACTTGCTCACATAGTTGGTTTGGGTCTTTTCTCTTGTTCTTCTTTCTCTCTGGTCGGCACATTCCTGGCCTCCATGCTACAGTATTCACACAAGTCACCAGGTCCTGTCTCTGGCCACAGGCAGACACTGTCACAAGTTCTGACCCATAATCTTCCCCTTTGCCTACAACAACTGCACTGCCATTGAGTCACCCTGCTTACTCACCTCATCTCTTTGTGTTACAGAGAAAGTCCAGGGTCTTTTCTCTGCCGTTAAAGTCAAAGCTTCTCTTTTGCTGACTGTTTCCTTGGTCTTTTCTTTGCACTGATCCTAGACCAAACAGGCTCTCTGCTGCCCTTGGTCTATTCTAAGCACTAAGAGAAGGTGAGCTTTAACCTTGACTGCAGAGATGGTTTCTTTTTGTCAGTGTTTGTTTTACCCAGAATCCTCCTCTCTGCCCCCAACAACTGGAGTGTGAATGTGTGTATCTCAGCTGCTAGTTTTATAGGCCATCTCCCTCTATTGGCCTTTCCTCTGCAATGGAAAGTGATGATTTTACAGAGTGTCTCTTAAGTCTGTGCTTTGCAGTAGAAGCTAAGTGTATTTTATGCAGTGTCTCCTTGGTCTTTTCTCTGTAGTGGAAAATGTTGGAAAGTGTGTGCGCCATGGCCCCGTTTATTACTGCGCCTTTTTCCCCCCCTCTCCAGGCAAGGGGTGCAAATTTAGCCCAGTGCCACACCCTCAGCTGTTCCCTGTGCCACTGAGAGGGTTCTCCTGGGCATTCTCTCAGACAGGGCGGGTAGATTAGACTGGGCATGGACGCCAGTTTTGCGCCAAGGACAGACACAGTGACCTGACCACAAGTGTGGTAACAATCACACTGAACAATAGAACCCTGGGCCACTCGAGTTATCTGCACCCTACTGAAAATATAGAGCCCACTGTAGCAAGGACATGTCTTACCAAAATATATATAAATACCAGTCCTGCCCTGGCAATACCAGACAGGAGGCAAAAGGTATCTTTGTTCAGTGCATGAGGGATTATCAGAAGCCTAGCCTACCTTTGGCCTAAATCTACATGGTCTTTAGGACTGGAATAAATAAGGAATATGAAATGTTAGACTCAGAATCAATGATTTCCTACAGACTGTGCCAGGATAGGATTTTTTTGGTCTTTCCTTCATTTTGGTCTTATTTCCTTCATTGCTCCCTCTGTACTTTTCACTTTATTTCATATTTTTTATGTTTACATGTATGGAACAAAAAGGTATCAATTGAGGATTTAAAAACAGAAGCCTTGGGCTCTGTGTCAAGACCTCAGTGGGCCTTAGTCATCGCAGGTAAGACCTACTGGGATTTAAAAGGTGACCCAGTCTTAGAACCAAAACGAAGTGATCAGAAAAGTGAGTGTGTGCTCACTTCCAGGTTACAGTAATATCACAGTAAGTAGCTTGTCAAGGAGTCTTGTTTACCTACATGGCCAGATGCATGATACTGTATCAAATTAAGGTATAGTATAATACCATTACAACATCTACCAGCATCATACATCATAAATCATAAATCAACCAGACATCATCGTAATATACTGTAAAGTACACATTCCACTCATGCAACATCTGTATGACATAAAAAGTCAAGTATGGCTACAGACAGTCAACACTGGGATATTGGACACTGTCCTAATATTGACCCTAAGTCAGCACAGTCCCTTTGACTGGACTTTGAGCTACTGAGTTCATGTCACATTAGGAAACACTGAGCTACTGAGCTCGATCAGGAAATGATCTCAGCTTTTCATTGTTAACTCTGGGGAATAAATTGCTCTGACCAACGCGGTCTGATGGGACACATCCTCATAAAGGAAGTGAATGTTCATGGATACGTAAATAAAAATCCTCCTCTTCCTCGGATCAACTTGGTCACTTTCTTCCCATGACAAACTTCCTCAACTGACACATCAACAAAGAGGCCCCAGCGGTCACTAATATCCTTAGATGACTTATCATCCAATAAGAAGCCCCCTAATAGTCATGTGACAAATGTAATTGTTTCATCACAACTCATCACCTAGCAACAAAGGCTGCCAAAGACTTGGCATAGAGACCTTTGGGTAACATTATTATTTGCCCTGAAAGATGGGTTTAAAGGCTCATATCCAAACAGCAGTTAATTTTTGAGAAACGTTATAAAAGAATTGTCAGAAAAACACAAAAGGTCCTTTTTCACCAGTGGTGTACCACAAGAGATCCAGAACTAGAGAAAGGAAACACACTGTATTTGTAAAATGACCATAAAATTCATGCCAAGCTTTTTGTTGCATAATCTGTCATCCAGACAATGGGAGCAAGAGAGAGGGAGAGAGAGAAGAAACACAGAATGCACATTGTCTATTGTTTGCATTAGACATGATACATAAAAACTTGAAGATCTCCCAGGTTCAGAACGGCCCTATAAATCAGTGAGTCTCAATCAAATCAGGCCTGAGGTCTGCTCTAGGCTCCCTAAGACGCAGGGGAATTTGAATGACTTAGCAGATCTTTTGTTTTCCACGACCCCCGACATGAGGCCTGCCTCCGCACAGCACAGATAAATGAAAACACGTGCAAATATAATAACGCTCCATAATGAGGAGCGATCAGGGAGGCTTTTCTCCCAGGCTGTTCCTCTTGGACGGATGATGGACTTGTGTGGTATTTACGTTCTACTCCTTCCTTTGGGTTCTCACCATACTGGGGAACTTGCAGCACCAAACGAGGCTGCGGAATGTGCATTTAACGAGCAAACGTGCAATGCACTGACCCTTCACTAGCTGCCTGTGTGTATGTTTGCTTGTTTAATGCACTCTGTGTGTCTCTTAGATTCACACACACACACACACACACACACACATACTTAGATCTTTGTGTGTTTGAATTTAAGAGACAGGCAGACTGACAAACTGAGAGACAGACAGAATGGCAAACAGACAGACAGAGACAGAAAGACAGACTGACAAACTGAGAGACAGACAGAATAGCAATCAGACAGACAGAGACAGAAAGACAAACTGAGAGACAGACAGAATGGCAAACAGACAGACAGAGACAGAAAGACAGAATGACAAACTGAGAGATAGACAGAATAGCAAACAGACAGACAGACAGACTGACTGACTGAGCGAGATAAAGTGCCGTGTGTGACTAGGCGTTGTCTAGACAGATGTGTGAATTGGACGCGCATTTGTATTCTTTTAAACCAGCTGATAATCTCCCAAGATAAGAGTCTGGCTCACAACCCTACTACTTTTTTCCAACAGAGGAAATGTCCGCCATAGAAGATTCCCAAACTGAAGCACTGCCCCTTTGTTATTTCAGCTTGTAAATTGTCTGTAGATGTACTATTCTTGAATGCTTTTGGTGTATCGTGTATTAGCTCACAACAGCAAATGATAGTCATAAAATAGATGAGCAATCTGACAGATTGATGAATGAATGAGCGGATGAGTCAATATTACTGGGATAATTCAGTTACATTTATGCATTTAGCAGACGCTTTTATCCAAAGCGACTCACATTTTGTCAACTATCAATTGTTCAGGGCGAGTGTCTCCTACAGCAACTTAGGGTTAAGTGCCTTGCTCAAGGGCACAACGGTGGCAGCTGGGATTTGAACCCACAACTTTTGAGGCTACTTGCACGCTAGCCAGGTTCCTTAACCACTACGCTACCACCGCCAAGAGCAGAGCTAAACACACATACCAAGTCGAAGTCTGCTTTGCTCTGCTTTGCGGCGCTTTGCAGTGCTGTTCAATGTTGTGCAGCACTCTGTCTCACTCACACAGGAAACCTCCCTCTCCCATCCACAGTCACCAAAACTCCCAAATGAGATTTCCAGAGACCAGATGAGCTGGGAGCTCGCTGCACTTTGAAGCCATGGTAATTAAAAGCCGACCTAACCACACACAGACGCACACACACGCACAGACACACACACCACACACACACACACACACACACACACACACATACTGGGCACCCAACCAAGGAAACATAACTTATATATTCCTCTCAAAGTGTTGGCTAAGTGCGCGGCCATTTACAGGAAATGAAGTCTGCCCTGAAAGCGAGAGCGTGTTGTGTGTGTGTGTGTATGTGTGTGTGTGTGTGTGTGGTGGGTATTCCTGGGTGGGTTGTACGGAGAGAGAGGGGTGTTCCTGGGTGCTTACATTTTCCTGGCGTTCATCCGAACCTTCAGGACACTCACCCTACAGACCAGAGAGGTCTTTAAGGACACTCAAGTGACCTTCACAAGGACACACTTGGAGGAGTGAGCTCTAGTGATCTTCTCAGGAACACACTTGGAGGAGTGAGCTCCAGTGATCTTCTCAAGGACACATTTGGGAGTGAGCTCTAGTGATCTTCTCAAGGACACACTTGGAGGAGTGAGCTCCAGTGATCTTCTCAAGGACACATCTGGAGGAGTGAGCTCTAGTGATCTTCACAAGGACACACTTGGAGGAGTGAGCTCTAGTGATCTTCTCAAGGACACACTTGGAGGAGTGAGCTCCAGTGATCTTCTCAAGGACACATCTGGAGGAGTGAGCTCTAGTGATCTTCTTAAGGACACACTTAGAGGAAAGCTTTCTGGTGATATTCCACAACCTCCCGACCTCCTCAAGCTTGAGATGTGAATTAGTGTACTAGAGGTAAATAATCTAGAAACATACCTGTGAACTGCATCCTCCAGTTGCTTGACGTGGAGCTCGTCCTGTTCAACCTGTCTCCTCTGGCTGTCTTCCCCATCCTGTGTTCCCTGAAGTAGCCATCTTTCCCTCATGGCCTTAGACTAGAAGAGAAAGGGGGTCAATGGATGACATTCACTCACATACACATGCGTTGCGCCTAACAACTCTCCTTAGCCGTGGTAAACCAGTATAACCAACACCCTCTCATGGCCTACTGCTCACATATGCATACACATACTGTACATCTGAAGTGAAAGAATGTGCTAATCCTTCCCTTAGATTCAAGTTTTAGCATGGCCTTTCAGCAATGTCCTAATTACATTCCAGAGGATTGAGTTCAACTATACAAAGGAAAAATTCACCTGGTAAAATACTGAAACTGTGCAGAAGCATTTTTTCTGCTTCTACAGTCCTGTAATATAGTGTGTGTTCATATGTCATAGTATTGCAGTGTATGAAGTATGACCACACGGTCCTGTCATCTGCTGTTAGTTTTGTCTGTTGCACCAGCTTGCACGTGACCTGTGACAGGTGACCTCATCTGCTGCTCTGTTATATTCACTACTCTGCTGTTCTGCCGTACACTGAGCTGTGGAATGTGTGTGTGTGTGTGTGTGTGTGTGTGTGCATCTGTGTGTGTGTGTGTGTGTAAGTGTGCATGTGTTCTGTTTTCTCAGTAGCCCCATGCTGTGGTGAGTTGTTTGCGTGTGTGTGTATGTGTGTGTGTGTGTGTGTTTGTGTGTGTGTGTTGTTGTGTCGTTAAGCTCGTGCTGCTTTGGAGGCTGCTTCTCTGTTGGGCATTGCTTCATTCCAGAGGCCCTTTCCTCTCCCCATCATCACCTTCTCTCTCTCCCAGGTCACCCTCACACCGCCTGGAATTCCTCTCTCTCTCTCTCTCTCTCTCTCTCTCTATATACCTCTTTCACTCTCTCTCTATCCTCTCTTCACAAGACGTTTCAGGAATGCAGCGGCAAGTAGTAGACCTGAGACCGCTGAGACTTCAGACTCACTGGCAAACATGGTTGTAAAAGAGACACAGTCCTCCCCCTGGTGCAGTTTGAGTCTAACTGAAGCCCGTAGGTCCAAGGAAATGTTAGAAACTGGGAGCGCTGCTATATTATTCCATGTGTATTTGCAAACTGGTAGACAGCCAAGGCTGACACTGCCAACACCACCCAGTCTTTCTCCCTCTTCTTACCCTCGTCCAAAGCCGCTAAACACTCCATGCTTAGCTATCGTTTTCCTTCTTTTTTCCAGAGTAGAAGTCAAACATGTTATGACCATGTTATTTTTCTTGCCAACAGCAAGCAGCTTGTGTCGTGGGATATTCTAAACTAACTAACTATTAACACCATATATTGTATTTACATTTGCTTGTTTGATCTTGCTGATTTTTACACTGTAGCCTAACCCACTGCATATGGACTGTCGGAGATGTATTGTCAGAGATGGTCCTGTGTCCTCCAGAGGAACTTGGCTACATAACTTATTTTAGATTCCAGCAGCTGTCTACACTATTGCACTATATGCTCCTGTGGTTATATCAACATCCCAGAAGCAATCTATACTCAAAGCTGGTATTTTTTTTTGTAACGTGAGTGTTTGTGGGTAAGTTACCTGTGAGAATGTGAGTACAGTCAATTCCTGAATATAAACTGCACCATGTATAAACCATGTATAGGTCAGTGCTTTATGCAAATGAAAAAAACAAAACCAGGTATTGACCTCAACCTTGTATTAACCCCAGTTTACTAAACATTACCAATTGAATCACAATCAGATCAGATCAAGTATGATGAAAAGAAATGCAATCCTGTGTATAGCCCTCGCCCAACTATAAACCTCATAGATGAAGAAATGTATTAATCTGGAAATTGCGGTATGTGTGTCTGTGTGTGGCCTGTGTTGTGTCTCTGATTCTGTGTCTGTGTTGTGACTGATTCACTACCCACTGGACCTGTAAAAAGGGAACTCAGTCATAACTCTGCCAGATTAAAAGGGGCTCAGTGACAACACTGCATGAAACCACACAATGACCACACCATTAAACAGCTTTCCCACTGCACACTGGCACACCGGCTAGATCATTCCAGAAAAAAAGGAATGAATTCATTGAAATTCTACAAGGATGTGGAAAGGCCTTAAAGAAACAGTTAAACTCGCCAACTGAACTATTTTATCTGCAGCACGAACAATTTGTGCTGAAAATAGGCAGTTACTTAAGGGAACAAGAGAGTTGATAAGGTTTTGCCCTTCACAAGGACTGTCTGATGTAGATTTATATCAAAACAAAGCTTGGCAAGGACTCATAAATAAAAGATCATGACATTGAAGTTAGTGAACTTTCCTATGAGAACTGGCGTGGGACAAACAGTGCGCCCACTGCTAAACAAATACACAGTATCCTGGTCAAGCGCTTCTCTCTCGCTCTGACATTCCCTGCTCACTCTTCTTTTCAGGACAGTTATCTCAGAGAGCTCAGGTACACGTTTGCTCTGCTTTGCATGAAGTGTACTTTCATTGAACTCTACCATTCGACTCATACCATGCTCAATGGAAGCTTATTTCTGTTCTTATACACAAAAAAGTCAAAGGGACCAAAAGATCAAAAGATAATTAAAAAAAAAGTGACAATAACTGGTACAAATACTACAAGAATTTGTATACACATGTTATAAATACATTAATAAATTAAAAAACTGTGTTTACAAACACGTTTGCAAAGTATATTATGTAATAAATGACATAATTGCAAACACACAGATGCTGTCAACTCCATCAGCTTAGTTTCACTCAGTCTCTCTCAGTCCTGTTCCATATGGGTCTAATTCTAGTTAGGTCGGCTATATCAATTCATGCCTGATGATCATTTATTTTCTCGACTTATTTGTTTCTATACTGGAGTGATGCATAGGTAAATGCTTTTCCTCTTTGATTTGTTGATTTTTTTGCTTGTTTGTAAAAAGCCTTGACACGCTAGGCTACAGAGGCATAATGGAACAGCGGAAGCATCGCAGCCTGAAAAACAGTCGGCCTGGCTTTGATTCCTGAACCATCATGTGAGTCTGTGACACTTTGGATGAGTATCAGTTGATTAGACTGACATTGACTCGAGTCGCAATAATCAGCACTGTCAGTATATCACAGACACACACTAACATGGATGAATCTGGTGGGAAAGCAAGTTTATATCTCAGTCATGGTCAACCTAAATTTGTGGAGCTCTCAAGGTTTTCCCAGGTGCATCACTGCTATATATGCTGCTTCAGTGTGTCTTTCTTTGTCTCTGAACTCTGCTAGCTGACCTAAGTTTATCGCTTTAAAAAACCTAAGTGATTAATATTGATTATAACCCGACAGAGGCATACAGAAACATGCACTATTTTTTAAACGTTGCCATTCTATAGGCCCTGGGATATCTACATATTAAGCATACTGCATCGCTGTACTTTAACTAAGATCTATACATTAAACATACTGTAGCCTATATATCACTACTTTTAACTAAGATCTATTGCATATGCAGCAGATTTGTGTGCTGTTCTCTGGGGTGATTAATGAATGCAGTGGTAAGGGACTGCTAGCGCTTACACACCACACATTGTCCTCTCAGCAAACTGTGTGCTCTCAGCCCCTCTCCTGCGTGCTGATTCTGTCTTTCTCTGCACCAGTCCCAGGGGCCAGAACTTCTCCTCGGTCACTGGCTGGAAGTGGCACTTTTCCCAAAAAGCTCTCTCTCTCTCTCTCTCTCTCTCTCTCCCTCTCTCTCTCTATGTATGTGCAGTCTCTATCTCTATCTCCCTTTCTTTTTACTCTCTCTTTATGTATGTATCTATCTCTATCTCTCTCCTCCTTTCTCTCTCTCTCTCGTTCACTCGTTTCTTCAGAGGGAGCACAGGGCAGAAATAAAAACTCTTTCAAGAGTCATTCTGACTGGAGTAAATTTGTTTTTGTGAAAGGTAATTGGCATAAAATGTGGGTGATTTAACAACAGAGCAATTCTGCAGAAATGAGGCAAGCCCCTTGTTATCTGATAAGATGCAGGGAGTGGAGCCCGAGTGGCTGAGAGTGTTTGTTTGTGAAGGGTTCTCCTTCATACCACTGAATTTCTCAGGGAACCGGAGGAAACTGCATCCACGTGTGTGTGAGTGTGTGAGTGTGTGTGCGTGTGTGTGTGTGGGGGGATTGGTTTTCTCAAGGAACCAGGGAATCTGCGTCTCACTGTCTCTCTCCCTCAAACACACACTCTATTTCTCCTCTTTCTCTATGTGTGTGTGTGTGTGTGTGTGTCTGAGTGTGTTTGTGCGTGTGCATCTGTGGGCTTTTTTTATATGGAACCAGGGAAAATTCATCCTTTCCCTATTGCAACAGTGGAAAATGTGAAATGATCAAGATATGAATGCCTTACCCACTCACTGCCTTGTGTGTGGTATTTTTGCCATTAGTATATTATATTATGTTATGTTTATGCTATATATTATACATTACTAGATTATATATATATATATGTGTGTGTGTGTGTGTGTTTGTGTTTGTTTATGCTACATATTCACAGTATGGATGCTTTACCCTAAGATGTTGAAGCTGCAGGATGACGTCATCCAGCTGCTGCCGTTTGTCCTCGATCTCTGATTGTCGTTTCCGTTTTTCCTGAAAGACACAGAAAGGTCCTTTCAGTATTCAAGTTCAAGTCAAACCACACAACATCTACTAGACATTTGTGTATGTGACAAAAGAGAGCGGTCAAGGAAAGACAGATAAATCATATGGATACGAGTTGAATCATATGAACTGAACGGTGTGGATATGGAGTGAACAGACACATACTGTGTCACTGATACAAATTTTTCTTTGTTTAGGACACAGAATACTGGCTGTGGTGAACCTTCATCAAAGCAAAACTACAAGTTCCCCCCGGGAAAAGTTTTTGTTGCTTCTCCTATCAAATTCTCCTACCAAAAGAGCATTTCAATCAGATCTAATGGCCTACCACACTTAAACTACATGCTCTGCAATGCAAGTGATCTTAGTGTCTTAGTGAGAGGCAATGGCTCAGTCACGGTTTTTGCATGCATGTTATCAGGAACACAAAAACAGGAAAGATGCTGTGTTCAGTGCTCCCATGTCATGTCAAACAAGATAACCCCTGTTATGCAAAACATTCAAGCACAGCTGGAAGGAAAGACGCTGCGTTCGGTCCTCACATGTCATGTCAGACAAGATAACACAGGCTGTGCAAAGCATTCAAGCTAAAGGTAATAGAAGCTAGAAGTACGTCTCCCCTCTCTCTCTCTCTCTCTCTCTCTCTCTCTCTCTCTCTCTCTCTCTCTCTCTCTGACACCATCACGTCTTCCTGTCTGTCCCCCTCTGTGGTCAGATGGAGCCTGGAACTGAGTTCTAGATGGGAACCCGGAGGATCGAGCAACCACTAAATGCTTTGTTCCACTGTAGTGAGCTCAGCATGCTGTTTAACACGCACACAGAGGAAGACTGGGAGAAGACAGGGAACTGAGCAAGTATTTATTTATTTATTTGTATTTTTTTTTTTCTTCCAGGCCATTTGATGTGGGTCAGATTTTGTGGGAATGAGTTTCTTTGAATGATTATTCTTTAAACTGCTCTCCATCAGTCCGTCACATTGTGTTTGTACCACATAAGAACTGCAAGTCTTCCATCCTTCCATCCACTGTAACTGGGCATCCAACAGCAATATTGGATTATGGATCAGGTTAAGATGTCTGTCTGCATTTGCAGATAATACCTGACAAGCAGTTGACCAGTCAACTGATCTGAAAATGACATTTTAGTATTGTTTATGTTTATGCTCACTTGCACATGACAGACACATTGTTTTATTTGTTGAGATTTATTGACTATGATCCAAAGAGAGTACAAAGTGCTATCTCATTAAACCATTATACAGTGTATTAAAACCATGGACAACTTGTAGTCTATCATGGTTACTATGGACTGACCCCTGTCTTTTAGTCTATCATGGTTACTGCATGACCCCTGGCAGTTGGGTTAGCCCCGTGAGTCATGGATCTGCCCAGGGTTTCTTCCTACACTAACTGAACATAAGGGAGTTTTACCTTGCTCCTGTTGCTCTTGGTGCTCCTTGCTGTAAGCACCATGAGACAATAGTATTGCACAAGGTGCAGTGTAAATATAATTGAGCTGAACTGAATTGAATTAAGCACCTTTCTGTCACACAAACACCCTCTCCCAGCTAACTACTCTACTTTGCACTGGTCTTGGAAGACGTTTGCTGAGACACAACTCATTATTTCTAACTCCTAAACCACAAACTTCCCCTTCTAACTCAGTTCCCTACCGTCGTCCCGCTTCACAGGAAGTCTCTGTGCACAGCTGGGGATGGTTATGACGGTGGTTATGATGCCTGTTATGATATGCAGTTCAGTGCCACACACGGAGAGGGTTGCGACAGAAGGTATTATGCAAAAATGCACTTGACAGTTTTCCTTTGTTTACCACACTGTGGACTGCTTCCACATCCTTTTTTGGACACACACACCACTGATCACAGATTTTGGTTTAGTGGTGTGCAGCCTGGCTTTGTCCTGCTCCGTTTGGCTCTGTAAGGGGAGGTGGGAATTTGGAGCAAAGGGGCTCCAATCCTCGAGCATAATGACTTTACAATGTTAACCAGATGCAGGGGCCTTAAACTGGGAAATGGCCCCGATGATCCACTTCCCTCCTGGAGTCTAATTTTAGGGAGTTAGGTGGACTGAGTCAGGGTTGAGTTTGGGTCTTTAGTCAAGCCACGGCCGTGCTACAGGTCTCACAGGCCTCTGAACAAATAGTCTAGCTGGAACCATCTTTGACACAGATCCGCTCATACACACACTCGACCGCATTCCAGAACAAGCTGTGCAAATGTGTGTGCGTGCATGTGTGTGTGTGTGTGTCCTGCTGGACTCCTGCAGAAGAATATAGGATCCAGATGTACGAGACAGTGGAGGAGAAAGAGGGAGGAAGAGGAGGAAGAGGAGGATGAAGCAAAGCCCTTAAACACATCAGCCACTCACAGCTCTTGACCATGAGGAGGTGGGTCACTTCACATGCAATGCATGCTGGGAGAAAACCACAGCATGCTGTGCTGCTCTTGGGAAACACTGATCTACATGTCCACACGATTCTTAGCCTACTGCAGGGCTTATACAACATACCTACTGTACGTGTGCTGAAAAAGGCATTTAGCCTGTATGCAGGACCTATGTATACTGTATTTATGAAAAGACCACTAGGCCTACTGCAGGGCTGTCTGCGTACTGAAAAGCACACCTAGGTTACTGCAAGGATTATTTAAGTGTACTGAAATACGGCAGGATGTATATGTAAGTGTAGCACAGTGGCAGTAACAGTAACAGTGACAGGGGCTGGGGAGGTGTTCATTATTCAACACTGATCACTTGTGTCAATGACTTACCCTCAGCATCGAGCAACACACACACACACAAACGCACACACACACACACACACACACACACCAGCATCTGACACTACTCTGTCCAGCCTAAATGCAGTCATAGGCATTTAGCTACAGAAATAATAAAATAAGGCCTTCAGTATAGATGGTATGGCAAGGCTAGAGTACACACACACACACACACACACCAGCATCTGATACTATTCTGTCTAGTAGACCTAAAGGCATAAATGTTTAAATGCAGTCATAGGCATACAGCTACAGAGGTAATAACATAATGCCTTTGGTATAGATGGAACGGCAAGGCTACACACACACACACACACACACACACACACACACACACACACACATGCACACACTAAAGGTCTTACTGGTTCAAATGCAGGCGTGGGCATGTAGCAAAAGAGATAATAACATAATGCCTTTGTAGCTAAGGCTACAACACGTGCACACACACACACACACACACACACACACACACACACACACACAAACATACACAGACACACACACAGACACATACACAAACACACAAAGACAAAAGCTCAGTGGCCAGGGAGTCTCCAGTCAAACTAAGCCCATAATCCCCTGGTCCTAAACGCCCTGCGATAATTGCCACCTTGGCGCAGACACTGTAAACTCTGGCTTGGGTTGGGACACTAATGTCCATGCATCTCTGAGATTGTTTGGAGATTTGGAAGGAACACATTTCCACGAGCACTCAAACGTGGTGTCTCCTGCCTATGTAGCTTCTTTATTTTTAACTTCTTCAGCAGGACAGGCAGGGATTTGAATTGGTAATTACACTCTTCAGGCAAGCAAGAAAAATAATACTCCTGACAGACAACATTATGGCAAAGTTATTATATTATTATATTATGAGTTATTTCATACTGAATATTTCTGCTCACAAGGCATCATTTTCTCATTTCATTTCCTTTGCTCTGTAAGACCAGGCTTGCGTGTCTGCACATGAAATACAGCATTCAATATAACAAGTTTGCATTTACAAATGAATGTATACTGTTATGTCACTATGTCAAACACTGCACTTAGAGAGGTAACTGCTGTGACTTGGGACACGTCTTGTTCATAAATCTTTTTAAACTCCTGTTGCTGTTCACTGTCTCCACTGCCTCCATTTGCTGAATGGGGATTTGCTCCTACTGAACCTGACTGCACTGAAACAGATCTCAGGGAGACATTTTACCTTTGTCTCATTTCGACTAAAACAAACTACATTTTACTTCTATCTCATTTTGGATAAAAAACTACATTTCCCATAGATGAGTCATGACTGTGATTCCTCAATGACCATCCATTATGATAGATCTGATGTTGATTAATGATCCTCAAGCATCTACTTTAGTGCTATTCTGATGGTGGTGTGGCTTTAATTACTTTGCTCTTGCATTCTTGACAGCTTTAAAAAAAGGGGTTGTGGAATGGCACTCATTTGTGTTCGCCCACTGGATTTCTTAAAGAATGAATCTATTTCCTGCCAAGTATGCTGCTCTTGCTGACACACACGCACACACACACACACCGCACACACACACACACACACGCTAGCCGGTGGATTAGACCACGGAGCAGAACACAGGACCTTGACTAGCCATCCAACAGGCAAGACAAATCTACTGCCACTGGGACACTTTGGCCCAAATCCCTAAGGCCTTGTTAGGTTCAGTTGCTGTCACTGAATGGTCAAGATCAAACAGTGTTGAAGCCAGGAGTGCTTGGCCCTGGTGTGGGTCTGGCATGGACGTCTGGGAGGCTGTTGAAAAAGAAGGGAGTGGGTCACTGTAGTCCTTGGCAGGCTCGTCGGGCGATTTCAGTCGAGCAACTGGAGACCCAAACAAAGAGGACCTGTCTCAAGTCTAAGATGGAAAACAGCTGTCTACCGCCTGCACACCTCCAAGCCCTCCTGCCGACACACACACACACACACACACCGAAACCCTGTTCATCTCTCTTCAGCTCTCGATTACACAGGAACTCTCTGCACCTCACACTCCTCAGAATCCTGCTTACTAATGGAATGTTTTGCTTGAACACACACAGTCGCGAGGGAAAAATGACATGTAATGAAAATGAATCTACTTTTATTCTGCATACAAGTCAATTATGTGTTATTTTGTGTTATTTCACAGGTGCATTGCAAAGTTTACTTACTAAAAATATAAATCCAACAACAAGCCAACATAAAAACATACAATAATATGAAATGATGATGTGAAATGGTCTCATAGTGTTTAACTGGATAAAAGGGTTTTGAGCACCTAATAGAAAAGCATTGCACGTTACATTGTCCTTGCAATGACTTTATTATTTACTGTTTACAATGGAAATATATGGATTATTTTTAATGTGTGGTTGGACAACTATTTACAGTAACATCAGCTGATGACAAGTTTGTTTCCCTCCCATCTGGAAGCAGTAACTCAGGCAGGGGCACTAAAGGTCTTCCTAAAGTAGGAAGCTTGTGACACCACACCACCCCCTCCTCAAGGGCTCTCCAGCAGCCCCTTTGACATTGTAAAAGCCAACCCTACCACTAAACTCAGCCTCACGGTATTCCCACAGCATCCTTTCACACAGCCAGTAAAATATTTCTCTCCTGATGACTGCATCGGGTGTTAGCGGTCATGCTATTCTTAGGTCATTGGACGCCTGTGTTGTCATGATGTCAGGACGCCTGCCTGACCGATGAAACAACTCCAGTGAGTGCAACTCAGCTCGGCGTTCAGTGAAGTGTCATTGTTTCACTCCCTCGATCCACACCCACCTACAGTGGCAAGTATGCTGACATTTCTAATCAGAGAAACAGCCCACACTACTATTCAGCAAAAGGCTTCTAATGTGGATTGTTGTAGCCTAACCAAAGTCTCGTCACTTTACACTCAGTATTTACACACAGTCATTTGGCAGAAACCTTTATCCTGTCTGATGTTGATGGCATGACAGCTTGTGTGTTCTGTTCTGTTCTGTCCTATGAGCTCCCAATGAGCATGTTCTTCTAATGGACTGTTTTACAGCTGGCAAACTTTTCATCCCACATACTGGATTGGTGTGAATCTCTGAAATAGTTCTTGACACACATCTTTCTTTCACCATGCTTGTCTTCTCCTTTCCTTTATCGTCTCCTGACTGTTTAATATCCATCTGCACCACTGCCTCTCCCAGCTCCACAGGACGCACAGAACGAGAGGGTCATTCACTCCTCACTGCTGCTGGACAAACGTCAAACAGTCACAAGCAAAAATCCCAATGGACCAACCAAAATAGAGCACGCACAATATTCCCAGGAAACGGTATGGGAGCGGAAACACGGAATATAGAATCCTCAGCTCGACTGGATGGCCTGAATAATGAGCATGGACAGATTCGCCCAGAACAGGAACACTGTTCCTCTGATCCCATGCCCAATCCTGATGTTTATCGGGGATGAATTAGCTCCTTCAAGGCTATGCCATTTTTCACTAATAAAGTTTTCCTTTCCCAGACTGATTCATCTAACTAATTCAGATTCTCTGTTCCAGATATTTGTTAAGAAATGTGGGCAAACCCTGTCTCAATTGCTGGGCTTTGCTGTGCGTGTATGCACACAGTGCTAGACCTCTATGAAAGAAGCACACTTTACTGTCTCCATATAACTGTGGATGAATCAAATCACACATGAAAACAATACCAAGTCAGCCGTATCAAATAGTTGCCCTGGGTAGATTTAGCATTGTGAGCAGCTTTGAACGCTGTGAAGTGTATGCAATTCTGACAGAGACCGATGTGTATTTCTTTTTCTATTTCTTTTGTTCTGCTGATTTTGCAACAAGTACAGAAACAAAGAGACTAGCAAGAGTAAGCTGCCAGCATTGCAAGAAAAAAAAAAGTTAGTATTTACGAAATGCTGCTTTTCAAAGCTGAACTGATGCCAAACATCTGTCCTCCACAGAAGTACTGTAGGAACATTGTGACTGAAGCCTGAGCATTGAAATGGAAACGCCATGCAAGGTCAGGCTGGGTCTGATGTCTATTCTTTATACGCCAGTTACCTTTTTTTATTTTAGGTGTTGACAGCTACAGAGGTTAGAATGGCGGAGAAGCTGACCTTATGTAGCTGAGTGAGAGAGAGACGAAAATCCCACTTTAAGTGCAGCCTGTTCAAGAATCCTCAGTTAAACGCAAGGGTTTTTTCTATCAAGACAGGAGCAGGATTGAGATGTCATCCTGTTAAGGGACAGTATGTCTAACCAGTGCTGTTGCTTAGATCCTTCACCACACCCTATAGCTCACCCACCAGGAGAGAGACGGACTTTAGCAACAACATTGACCGAAAAATCACCCAAGAGTGACGACTTGTGCACTGAACTTCAATATGATCTCGGACACTGCGTTGAATGTGATCTTAGAGACCATTGGCAGAGATCTCTGAGAGAGAACTCAAATTGATTTATTCTGACTGCTGAATCCACAGTTCTGGAATCAGTTTCTGATGAGTGGATAAAGGCAAACAAGCATCAAATATCTGTAGGATCTTTTTAGCCTGACATGAGCTTTCTTTTGTTTGTTAGAACTGAATGACACCTGTGTCTCTGCAGTTTCATGAGAAAGTGAATCAGGAGACATGATGTGACTGTGACAGTAACAGCTCCTATGCATGCAAACACAAACTGGTATGAACCCTGAACAAAGTGAGACTTTTCCTTTCACTCTTTTTTGGTAAACCACCCAAATTGTCTGATGTGCAAGTGATCAATCCCAAAGTATAATCACTGCCCAGATGTATCCAATCAACAGTCAAAGGAACCACGTACATCCAGATAGACTGCATGTTGCAAATGTAAGCTCAAACACCACATAATGTGCCCAAGTATGGTCAGTAGTCTTTGTTTAGTATGTGCTAACTACGCTTCCCATACAGACGAATGAAAAACTCAAGTCTGCGAACCATTACGATTACATGTGGCATGCATTTTCATTAGCCTAGCTGCAGTGAATAACAAAAAGCTTTATTGTTTTATTAAACATTCCACTCAAGCCCTGCACTGTTATTTACCAAATTTGGTGGATGCCTTGAAATGTCAACAGTGGTCAGACCATTAAAGCTTAGGTCTGATTAAACTGTTGTCTTTACGTCCACCCCATATACAACATCACATCTCCCTCCCGTCTTCAAAGCAGACTGACGGTCTCTGGAAGGTGCAGGACACAAACTGGCTAACCTCATGTGTAAATCTGTTTCCTGGAAATGAATACTTGTAACCTTTTACAGTAACTGGATGACATTAACTCATACATCACTTCTAGAATTTAACAATGACATACTTCTTTAAAATTAACCAAAAAACTGCACCTTAAATAGTAACAGTAAAGTAAAGTTACAGTAAAATCTCCAAAGAGCTGCTTACTACTGTGACCGAAAGAACAACCTCAAACACATTATACATTTTCTGGAGTTTGGGCCTACTAGTTGTTGACTTAGCATTCATGAATTTCTGATGGGATTTTGAAGTTTGGTTATGCACCACAAACTAAGGCTGGATACGGTCTTTTAGCAGACTGTCTGCTGTCTCTTCAGAGACATGTCTTTATAGCTGGAGCCACGCTTCAAGAAGGTCTGATGGGATTATTCATTACTAATTACTATTACATTGTATGCATATATCCCCTTCAATTACACATGTATCATTACATTAACCTGTGATTATCTATCTATCTATCTATCTATCTATCTATCTATCTATCTATCTATCTATCTATCTATCTATCTATCTATCTATGCCACTGTGCTGGTCTTTACCCTAACACTATGTCACTCTAGGCTTCACTGCAGCTGCATCTCTAGTTGGCTGGATTAGCTGTGAGAAAGGCATTGCAGAATTGCTCTAATACTGATGTGGTCCAGACCTGCTGGATCATGGCAACATCTCCCAGAGACTGTGTTGCTCTCTGGGCGTCTGCAGTCCAGAGAAAGACCAGCCGTGGCATGAATCAGTGCCCAACCTGGCTATATCCAACACGTCCAAAATCACTCATATTTTCCACTGTTTAAACAGCAATAAGCACTATTGCCATAGAACACCGTGGTCTGAAGTTTTTGTTAGACCTAGTTCATTCAAGGTCGGGCTAAATCTCCAATAAAATATTCCACCTCTGGACAGATCTCTAGTGGTAACTAAACAACGAGTCAGAAGTCCTCTGCTACCATGATAGATATTACTGAATTTAGACAACCTTACTTTGCGCCATTGCTAAAATAGATCAGGGTTAGCATAACCACATTCTTCTCATGCCTTTCAGGAAACTGTGAACAGTGGGATGCATACAGTTTGAGCTAGATGCCCCAGGTGTTCATGCAAACTTTTGGAATCTGTTTATGTGCTGTTTGTACTGAAGGTATTTTGTGTTTTTCGGTGTTTGCATATGTGCATGTGTGTGTGGGGCACATGTAGGTTGTGTGCGTACCTCTACACCAGATTGCCTGACACCAAGTGCAAGTGTTGTCACATTCCACATGACATCTGCCACGGTACCACCATGTTGTCAAGATAACCATTAAAGGCTAAAGAATCAGGTTCCATGCAAACTTCAGATACAGTCTTACACAATCTATCACCCTAAGAAGGCCTGTTTTGACAGTTATATATTGAGAAAGTGAAGCGATCTTTTATAAAGCTACATATTACCCATGCATATTTCTGGATTTAAGATAAAAACAATCAATTCTGTGGAATACTCCATTCACTTCAATGGGACTCGGCTGCTCATGGGCTCCGCCATCACTCCGTTGGTGGTTATTCCACAATTATGACTGCCTCACTGAATGTTATGTCTTACATAATATGTGTGGTACTTTGGTCCATATTTAGCTAAAAGGGCCTACATAAGTTGTGTACAAAGTATGTGTTACACAGTGCATGACTGCAGAAAGGGAAATGTAATCTTAGGCCCTGGCACTTCAAGCCTCGTCTGCCTGCCCTTGCCTGCTGGACTCTGTCACTCAGCGTGGGGGGGCTGGGTGATGAGGGATGTCACGTGATATGGGCAGGTGTCCTCCACCAATGTAAGGCGTCCGTGACATTTATGATGACGGCAGGGGTGCAGTTGGCGTGCCCCGAACGCCACAGTGTCCCTACGCCTGTGCTGCTGGCTGACTTGCAGCCCTTATGACCCCCGGAGCAGATGCCACTCATGCCTTAAAGCCTTGGGAATCATATGACATACACAGAGGAGGATCACTAAATATATCTGATCTGAACAGAGCAATTTACATATGCTTGACCAGTTAGTGTCATTGGGTCATTTTTCTGCTGCCTTGTTAAACCCAAATGTATGTCCTCATAACAACTCCATTAGGGCTATCAGGTCTTTAAACTCAAGAAATGATACATTTTATATTATCTACCATATATGCCCACTGTAGATCTTTGATAAAATGATATACAATCTAAAACACTATTTATGCATGTTTGTTCATAAAACTGAATCTGATTTGGTCAAGAGCTAATTCAATGATACATTACTTTAGTATCAGTTTACTATTAGAACACTCTCTGTCAGAGAGATGCCTTGCTTTAAAATCAGCAAGATTACAAGATGAGTAATTAGGGAGAGTGATTTAGCATGCGGTGCAGGTGTAGTTTCATCCAGGGGCAACGCACACACACACACACACACACACACCCTTGGGAGTCATGGGTCACCCTTGTGACCCTCTGCCCAGAGCTAAGTTCCTGCTCCTCGACTGCACCCCGGCAAACTATGCAGGGAGGCCACGGCTGTGTGTCTCTGACAGCTACAACAGCTGACACTAAATTTAGCCGCTACGTCTGTAACACCCGCCTTATGTGGTTCGGTATCACCACCACGCCCTCACCTCTATGAGCCTATCAGAGTGTCAGTCAAGTCAAGTGATTGGAAATGGTTTGGGGTGTGTGTGCAGTGACTGCCGAGAGGAGACTCGGAGAGACAGGAGGGAAAACACTGCATGCCAAAGAATTTCAGCATGTCACAGGGTATTTGGATAGGAATCTGTATGTGCCATGCTTGCCACTTGGTTCAAAATGGCAGCCACGACCATGCTGACACCGTAGACCACCGTTCTTGCACAATTGGAAAAAATGTGCTTCAGAGAGCGCAGTAGTGCCATTGCCATATCTTTTGTACAGATGTCTGGCTAAAACAACAAGCATGACCCCTAACCACCCATTCTGGAGTACTTCTACATATTCATTCAGCAGGGCAAGACTAAGTTGGCATATGGAATACTGTATATGAATATAGTATGTGAAACAATATGGAAACCATATAGCCTGACATCCATAATCTCTGAGTTCTAAACAGAGATGTTCACAAGACGTTTTTGCAAGACCAAGTCAAGTCTCAAGTCTCTTAGACCGAGTCCAAGTCAAGTCTCAAGTCTTTGGTCACAAGTCCAAGTCAAGCCGCAAATCTCTACCTGTTCTGTTTATGACTTTTACAGAACATATTGAGTCTGAAGTCAAGTCTCAGTTTGGACGACTTAAGCGAAACTCAAGTTCAAGACTCAAGTCCCCATCTCTGATTCTTAACGGAGTAAGCACCATGTATGCTAACTCTGATGGGTGACATCGACATGAAACCCCATAGGGAGACACTGAAGACATTTACACAGTAGCATAACACTGGATTATCTCAGATAGGGTTTCCCACTAATGTTTCTTAGCCTCTTAGCGACTCACAAATGGTTACTCTAAATATTTATCAGACCTGTGGTATATGTATTTGTTACTGTTTAGGTAACAATCTGAACATGAGAAACCACCAACAGAGAAGAGACACTATCTAAATATTTTATGTGTGCTTCATGACATGTGGCTGTGACGTCTGTTTCTGCACATCAGGGGCAAAATAGTGAACAACAGCGAAGTTTGTCTAGCAGCACTGAATAGGATAAGTCAAGCATTTTCTCCTCACAGAAGAGTAGCTGATATTTCAATTCTCCCTAAGTGAACTATAACATTTCTCTAACAGACAGGGTCTGTCAGCACTGTCCAGAGATAATGACCACACTTTACTTGTTGTGCAACACAGACAACCCAAATACCACTGCTTTGGACAGGCTTATATTGGAATAGATATCTGTATTCAACCCATTCTTCATGGTTACAAGGGGGACACCATCTTTGTTTATTTACGGTTCTGCAGCATAGTCATTGGCGCAATATAATATCACTGATCAAAATAAGTGAGGTATAATGCATCATATCCAGATTTATTTGAGAGGATGCGGGGCTGCATACATGCCTGTAGCCTCTGCAGTACTAAGCCTGGATATTGGTATGTGTAAAGACATTCACTATGTCCATGTACGTCTGGATATATCTCTTTTCATGCAGTCTTGCATCATGATGTCTTGATTTGCAAGTTAACTGTGACTGCCAGGTGCCTTTCTGTAAGGGACACCCTCTCTTTACATTCCTCCTGATGAGATCTGAGTTGAGTGCTAGTTGGGTGATCATCTTGTGTTGTAATCATGACTTAATTACAAGAATTTTCACATTAACACGCCATGCGGCAGTGTCTGTTGTGTGCATGGATGTAGTTCATTGCTTTGCAATTAATGTGGAAAGTACCATTCCTAAAAATACAGCTTTGCCTCGACAGGGATTTGAAAAAGCTCATCTAGTTTTGGAGTTGGTCAACTTCAAGCAGGCCACATGCCTTGCTTTTCTGGAGAGCCTCGGAATGGAACACGGCACAGCTTAACTACATGGTTGGAATAAAGCAGATGTTGGATGGTGAGACAGAGAGAGAGAGAGAGAAAGAGAGAGAGAAAGAGGGAGAGAAAGAGAGTGCGCAGAAAACATGGATAGAAAAGTCTAGGGCTAGAGAGACAGAGAGATACGGGGCAGACCATAAGTAAGACAGAGGGAGCACAAGTTCAGAAAAACTGAGGGGGGAAAACAAGAGCGAGAGAAACGAAAAAAAAAACAAAAAAAACCCTCAACCGCCACAAATCCTGCACACCCACTCCTGGGCTGACGGCGTGTTTTCTGTCTGTTCCTCCTCGTCTGATGGGCAGTGCTGTGCTGTAGGTGTGCCAACTATCCATCCAGCCAGTCAGTCAGCAGCCCTTAGACTGTTACACTGAGCTCTCAGTATAACGGCAATGTTTTTTTTTTTTTTTTTTTACGAGCCCCTAATTCCTGCCCAGCCTATTGTCTTTGTCTCGCACTGGAAACCTAATATGTGCTGCCAGGACGGGGCAGGCCCAGTGAGCAGCACACGGAAAAAGTCTTAATAATTTATGACAAATCATTAAGTGGGGTGGCCGAGTGGGATATGAAAAAGATGGCTGCCGCAGACCACCCCCGCTAATTAAGCCGCACTTGCCCGCTGTGACGGCACACGTCTGGAGACATGAAATTCCTTATGGCTCACATCCACGGTAGGTTAAACAAATGGAGACATGGATTACAAAATGGACAAATGGATTACAGGCACAATAGGCTGATCGGGTGGCTATATTGTGTGTGTGTGTGTGTGTGTGTGTGTGTGTGTGTGTGCGTGTGTGAGACATGAGGGGGAAGGGGCGGGGGGGCAAGGGGGGGTCATAGTTTGACAGCCAACCTGAGTGAGAGAAAGTGTGTCAGTGGCTGTGTAAGGGAAGCGTGGGATATATTGTAGCCTCTCACCAGCGAGCGCTCTTGTCAACACAGCCACTGTTGTAAAGTGAGACACAGAAACAACATCCACTCTCTTCCCTGTCGTACTCCTCCTACAGACTAAACACACTCGTTCAGCAGTCTAAGTTCACCTTGTGGAGGCTTTTGTCCCGTATGGAAATACATCTGTGTATGCCATCTGTGCTACACATAGTGAAGCTGTATTTATAATACATGTGAATAGAGATGTAATTGCATGAACAGCAGATTTAACATTTTAAAACTGCTTGATCAGTTCCTTGATTGTGATTGGCAGAATTGTGTTCAAAGCCGTCATAAATCCAGCACAAACATACTAGTTTGCCTCTTCCATATTACTCCGCCCATCTCACCATTGTGGCGTTTAGTGTTGCCCAGCAACCACTTCCCCAAAAGAACCATATGTGTTGGCGAAAGAATGGTTATTTATTAATACACTATTTTATTTTTTTAAATTACTGTGGCTGTATTTAAAGATTTGTTGTAACAGTTTTAAAAGAGTAATAAGCCACTTGAGTTCGTGGGTTTGTGCTGGATTTAGAACAGCTAAGGGGGTTTAAAGGCACTCAACAACCCTCCTTAGCTGTTTTAAATCCGACGCAAACCCTTGGCCTCTCGCTGCTTGAACAAACTCCCTGTCCCTCATGCATCTTGCTATGCATCGCTGTGTACAGTACATGTAGTGTGTATATGGATCTCTTCCAGTTGAGCTCCTACTAAACAAAAAGGTATTACAGGTGTCTAATGGCCTTGGCCAGAGAAGAACCCATTAATGTATGCCTTATCTGCACATGACTCACTCACACACACACACACATACGCACTCACACACACACACACACACACACACACATACAAACCACAACCACAGTTTAACCTAGTTGTGGTAGGGCCATGCAGTAAACATGCAGGTTTTAATCAGTCGAGTGAATGTGTGGGTGTTTGTATTTTCTGCAGTTACCTAAACAACTAAACAACATCACAAGAAGAGAAACAATTTCGTGACTAATTCCCACTCATGAGGTTTCTGGTAGTGTATGCAGTGTGATCAAAGCCATTGAGAACATTTGAATCACTTTGACGCAACGTCCGGTACAGCTTCAGCGCATTCCAAAAACCTGGAAAGCCCTTTCCAATTTTGGTCTTGGGGAGCAGAGAGGGATGAAATGGGCCCTTTTTTTTGTGCTTCACACACAAATCCGAGCTTTTTCCAACCTCAGCAGAATTTTACCCCGACTTTATTGCCACCTCTTGACTTTTGAAAAGGAAAAAAATAGAGACACACTGAGCAAAACAGAAGACAAACCATGCAGTCAAAATAGAGACACACTGACAAAAAACAGAAGACAAGACCCAGTTCACTATAATTTTAGCTTATTCCAGAACCAAGCTTAGTTTAGTCCCCTCAGTTCATTCAGATGAGCCCCAATTTAATCTCCTCTCACTTCATTTAGAGACTGGATCTCATTTAGCCCTCTCTCATCTACAGAGCGTTTCCAGTTAAGTCCCTTTTTAGTTCATTTAGAAACCGAGTCTGGTTTAGTGCCTTCACAGCTCTTTCAGAGAGCAGGCCCACTTCAATCTCCTCTCAGTTCATTTAGAGTGTTAATCACCTCCGTCTGCTCTGGTGTCTTCACCATTCAGCATTTAACTTCAATTATTTATGCTGCTTCTTGCTTCCCACCCACCTCTATCATCGAACTGAAGGACCATTACCAGAAGTGCTTCATCTCACACTTAGCCTTAACCTTAACCATGGCTCACTCATTTTACAGTCATTAGTGTGCCCAGATGCCAGGCCTCGTTGGCTGGGAGCGACAGGAGTGAGCTTGGGCATCACCCGAAGCTCCTGCCCCCACCCACTCGAAGCACACAAACCTTTGAACATGGTGTACACACACCCGTCAAATGCCTTCTCATGTCAACATGCCACAGCCGGCAGCCCTTCTCTACCCTCCCCACACCTCCTTTTGAGTCAAAATATACCTCGGAATGGCAAGGATGCGCCAACACAGCCGAAATACTTTTTCCATCTGTTGCATCCCCTGCGCAGGAGCCTGCTAACACTCTAGCGCTGGCGCCAAACTTAGTCCCCAATGCTAGCCGCACGCATTTACAACTGCCGCTCTCCAGTCTCATAACAGACCACTGTTACACTTTTCAGACCTGATCTGTGTGCCCTCTGATAGTGTCAGCTCTTGACAAACAGTAACAACATATAGCACATAAGCCAGGAAAACCTTTTTACACAACAAGCGCCCAAAAACCTCTGAAGAGAAAAAAGTCAGCAACACCCCAAAAGTGTTCAATCTTAGTTCCTCCTGTTCTAAAGATGAGGAGAAAAGCAGGACATGCAAGCCATCCTCCACACACTCAACATACATTCCAGCAAACACCAGAGGTTTGTGAGAGAAAGGGAGCAAGAGAAAGGGAGAGGGGAAGGAGAAGTAGAGAAAAGGTAGAGGAGGAGAAGATCTGTGAGCGGAGGGAGGGAGAAAAAGACAGCGACTCACCGCCAGGGCTTGGAGCCGCTCTTTGTGAAGTTCCGCCTCAGCCATTCTGAAAAAGAAGCGCACAGTGCTTCAGTCGCAGCACAAAGTGAGCAGTCCTAGCTGTCCGTCTGGCCTGAGTGTGTTACTGTGTGCGTGGCACGGAGGTGAAGTCGTTGACTGAGACACAGAGATATACACACGCTCACATACGCACACACACACACATCCACATACACATGCACGCAGAGTTGGCCCCTGGTCGTTCAGTCTAATCCACAGTGTGTGTGAGGAGCAGTGTGTGCTTGTGGGCCGTTCCCTTCTCATTCACTGGCCATGTGCCTGCTGAGGCCACTGTTGCCGCTCTCTCTCTCTCTCTCTCTCTCTCTCTCTCTCTCTTTCTCTCCTCCCACCTTCTCCCTCCCCCTCTCCATCCCTCCCCCTTCCCTCCCCTCTCTAACCATGCCTGTGCAGCTGGGGCTGCTGAACGGAGGGGTCGCTAGAGAGACAGACAGATCATTTTTCCCCGCATTTCTGAGGAAGGTTTTCTCTCCAGTGCTGCCTGTAAGAGAGAGGGATCGAGGGAAACAGAGAAAGGGGAAGAGAGGATGAAAGAGAATGTGACAGAAAGAAGAAAGCAAAGGGGAAAGTGAGGGTTAATGGCAGAAAGAGATGTAGAGAAATGAAAATAAGGAAAATGGAAAATGCAGAGGATGTGTGAAAAAGAGAAAGAGCAGGGAAGTGAGAGAAAGAATGAGGGGAATGGTAGAGAGAGAGGAAGAGAGAAAGAAAGAGGGACAGGGACAGAAAAAAGTGCAAAAGAGGGATAGAGAAAGCAACAGATAGAGTGAGAGATGGAATTTGAATTACAAAAAAAAAACTTTAATGAAAAAAAACTTTACTTTACTTTTAAAAAAAACTTTAATGAACTTTCTCTCAACATACAAACAACAACAAATATAAAGAGAGGCTGGGAGAGAGAGAGAGAGAGAGAGAGAGAGAGAATCTTAGGTCAGGAGGAGGAGAGAGGAGAGGACAGGTCAGAATGGCTGCTCACAGGCAGGGTCCAGAGCACAGCAGCATGCTGGACGCCCACAGGACAGGAAAACAAAGGTGTGACCATACAGCTCACAGGGAAACAGATCTGGAAAAAAACAACAATCCCATTTCACCCCCCAACTCCCTTCCCGCCCAAAAAAAGAAGACAAAAGATGATATCAAATTACCCACAATCACTGGAATTCTATTCTGGAACAGTAATATAACAAGCCTTTGTGTACAGAACTGAATGGATTTCTCTGACACTTACTAGCTCAATGTTTGGCCTCTTAAAATAACAACACATTTTCTTTTTTTTCATTACTGTAAGACATTGGATGGTGTCTATGGTGAGATGGGTGTATTGTCTAATTATAGATGACACTAGGCTGATGTGGTCAGTGTTGGCTGTGTATCTCCTCCTGAAGAGCTGACCTTCGCACCACCTCCAGTTGGCTCCTGAATGCCTAAAATATCCCTAACCCTAAAACAAGAGAGCCCTTTCAGGATCGCCTTCACTGTTCACACAGCCAAACACACACACACACACCACACACACACACAAACACACACACACACACACACACACACACACACACACACACACACACACACACTTTCTCTCGCTCTCTCATGCTTTTTTCCACATTGTTTACCTCTCCCTCTCTCTATCTGATTTTCTCTCTTTCCTTCTTCCTTTCACTATCTCTTTCTCATTCTCTCTCTCCTTCCTCCCTCTCTCTATCTTTTTTTCTGTCTCTCTTCTAGTTGGTCCAACTTCTTATCTCCTGGGACTCTACTTTGGGACTCCACTTAGTGACATCCTACACAGGCCTGTGTGTGTGTGTGTGTCTGTGTGTGTTTGTTTGTGTGTGTGAGAGGAAGGGTGATGGGGAGGGGGGTGAGAAAGGGCTGCCCCACTCAAACCTTTCCCCCAAACCCCAACTGGCTTCTGTAGTTGGACTCCTAACTCCTTTTATGGTGAAAAGGCCAAGTCACCAGGACTGCAGAAGTGTATGTTGAAAGGCAAGCCAATGAATGGGGGTGACTTGGGGGGATTCTCATGTCTGGTCTGAAGTCTACAGCCTGCCTGAGACACAATGCCTGTATGTGAACAGTACCAGGAGTGTCCAGCCATATAGCAATAACACAGTAGTGTGTGTGTGTGTGTGTGTGTGTGTGTGTGCGTGTGTGTGAAGGGGGGGGGGGGTGTTTTTATTGGATAATGCTCTGCCATTTTTAATGAATTTTTATTCGTCCTCACGTTTTGGCTCGTAGTAAGAGAAAAGAGGATGCTTAATTATTAAGGTCCTGTTAGCCTTAATTAAATATGCATGTCCTCTCACTGTAATTAGCAGAGCAAGAATCGGTGTAGTGGAAAGGGGATTATTGCTTCTTTGTAGTGTAAAGTTCATAAGATTTTGAAATGTGTTTCAAAATGTGCAAAGCAAGAGATTGCGTTATGACTTTAAAAACCACTGTAAGACCACTTAGACTGTAAACTTTACAAATCCTCAAGAAATGTATACATTTTAGACAGACATATATATCATATATATATATATATATATATATATATATATATATATATAGATGACTATGTATGTATATACAATCTGTGTATTTAAGTAAGCTATTTTCTATATCTCTGTGCGTTTGTGTGTGTAGTTGTATCATGTGTGTTTGTGTATGAACTTGTGTGTGTGTTTGTGTATGGACTTGTCTGTGTGTGTTTGTTTATGGACGTCTGTGTGCATGTGTGTGTATGGACTTGTGTGTGTGTTGCTGGGATGCTGTAGATTGCAGACAATAAAGACCTGCCTGTCCAATAAATTCATGCCTGTGCCCTTTTGTGCCACTGAAGCTGACAGCTCGTCTGAGTCCCCTACCACCCTCAGCTCACAATGCCACTAAGTGATAGATGCCATGAATAATTGAATGGCAGAGTCCATTTCACCAGGACTTCCAAGACCCACATGGGAGCGATGCTACGCTACGCTAATAACCTGCAAGGCTGACTATTGTCTGGGGACTCGTCTTTGTGCCAGACGTCTGCTGAAGCCAACCAGCTGACGGGTGACATTAATGGAGAAGGGTGCCCTGTTGAGCCAGTTGTGGAAGTAGGCCAATCCTGTACACTGGGGACCTCAATCTGACTCACCTGTAGAGTGACATAGGAAGCTCCAGTGGAACAGTGCTCAAGTGGGCTCCAATTCCCAGTGTATGTGTGTATATGTGCTGTCTGCACTCACAATGTGTAACAATGCAGAAGTCACTTCAGATTCACACTTATTGAACTACCTAGATAAAAAACTGCAAGTGCAAGGGGCAGCAGGAAGACAGAATGGAGAGACAGAGAGAGGAATGAGAGAGAGGGAGGAGTTGAGGTAAAAAGAGAGAAGAAAGTGTACCCGGCATACACGCTGCTGTTTCATATATTTATTCACAGTAGTTCCACATGGCCAGAGCAAGTCGTAAGTCTCAGCTCCTGCTAACATCGGTGCAGAGAGGAAATGCCTGGTTGTTCACGTAACTGCTGGAAATAGGCTAAAATCCACAGAGTGAACAGCAGCAGCAGCAGTACACCACACCACCACCGCCACCACCACCACCCTGCCAGGCAGACGAAGCTTCTCTTGGGCTTTCAACAGGAGGTCCCTGGCTGCCCGGAGAAGAAGGCTCCAGCCTAAATCACCCAACGACACTACAACCATTTAGTCTGTTTACTCTAAAGCCTGTGCTGTGGAATTTACAAAACATTTAACAGGGGCTAATAGCTGTCAGCAACTCAGTTACTTATACAGAGGTCACACTCTATATCCACAGACTTAATGTTAATCTCCTTCTGTAAGATGCAACAAAGTTCTCTGAATGCAAGTCAGACCTTTTTTTGTATATACAAGACTATGCATTCACCTAACGCTCTATGTTAGCTATTAGGTCTCACATTTTATTTGTCTTGAATGGAGAGGGAATTATTAGAGAAACTGTTGTATCCTTCTTTAGTGTAGTTTAACATCCCTTCATCCTTATTTTCCAACACTACCACATCATTTGTCACATCATTTGTTTCAGAGTGCCTGAGAAGAGCCTGGGCTCTCTGTGGGGTTTGGGGGTTTGAGGACCATTGAGCTCCATATATCAGACAGGCCATGGAGACTGCAGCCTCTCTCTCTCTCTCTCTCTCTCTCTTTCTCTGTTCCCTCTCTCCTTTTTGTTCCTCTTTCTGCTCAAGGAGTGGGTGACGTCACCACGTCGGCATCAGCAGACAAAAGCGACTCTGTTAGCCACGTTGCGCTGACCTCATCACCTCACCAGCGTTGAGAGCGGGGATAATTCCTTCCAGATGTGCAGCGTCCTAAACGCTGGGAATCATGAGGGTAAATAAACAGGCAACTGGTAGGGGGGTGGGGGGTGGGGCAGTGGGGCAGGGTTTGCATTGGTGCCCCTTTAAAATCAGCACACATCATTAGAGAGGTGTCGCCCACCATACAAAGAGTGTTTGGTTTGGGACTGGAATTCCCCATATTTTTGCAGCCAAAACAATTGTGCTGAAGCGCTAATTAAGTTGTGCATTAAATAAAGTTAACCCTGACCTTGTGTTGCGTTCAAGTCTAAAGTGAACTCTGAACTTTTACAGCCATTTTGGGGTGACCAGACAGAGGTGCTGCACAAATGAACAGCATGTGATCAATTATTTAGAGTAGCCTGAAGGGAGATGGCTACTCTGTGGAGTATTGGCTCATTTGGTGAGGCTTTGGGGGAGGTGATGGCCAAGTCGTGGAGCATGGCTCATTTGAGATGTCTAAGGAAGAGGTTTCCACTCACTTGAACCCATATGGAACATGTTGCTCAGCAGACCTTGCTGTAATGTACAGTGACTGTCAAGAGAGATGGACTGTATGTATAATGACAGACCGTCGGCTACACTGTAGAGGCTTTTGTTTTAAAACAATACACATGGCTGCACTGTAATTCACTGTAATTCTGCAGCACAGACTGTCCGAGTCACAAGAATTATAACATAAGGGTGCAAATCTGGAATTCAAGGGAATATTCAATTAATATGATTGATAAAACACTGAAATAAACTACATAATCAAACAGTAAATTTTGAAATGGCTTTAGATGTTGATGTGTTGATGTGCAATGTTGATATGTCCAGAAGGTTAGTGAGATCCCCAACATCTGACTATAGAAAAGATGGTACATTCAGTCTATCTGGAGGAAAAGCCATGGGCTACTTTAACCTGCAGCAGAAGATGATCATATCACATAGAATTCGCTGGAACTTCTGTACTGGACGAAGACTGCAGAGCAAGAATCCGTAGTGAAAATAAACAGTCTTCCTGTTATACTTTCCAGTGAGATGGGTCGGGATGGGAAAGCAATGTTAATATGTCAAGCAGTGTTGGCCTGTGAGGGGCATGCAGTGTAAATCTGAGGCCTCTCCTATAGAGGGACACCCTTGTTTCTCCCATGTTGGTGATTGCTCTGTTTATAGCCTGATTGGGCCTGGAGCGTGTCAGTGCTCTTGGCAGGATGGCCTCTATGTTGGGTCTGTATAAACAAAGAGCGGCTGCAGTTTTTGGATGTTTTTTTCTTCTTCTTTTTCTGGGGTTTGAAACTTTTAGACATGTGGCGATATCATCTGAGGTCACTGGAGCTTAGCCAGGAGCACATCCGGCGAAGCCTAAGGTCTAAATAAGAAACACAAACACTGAGGATCGCGGGCTCTCTGGTCAAAGATGCACTGTGCGGTTAACTCAACCCACACCGCAGCCACAACATCCCAAATTAAGTTAAAAGATTAAATATTTATCCTGTAATCATCTTACAGGCAAGCCCTACCTTTTTAGAGGAACAAATTATGTTAGGAATGTTTTATTATCTTCCACCTTGTAAAAGATGTCAGACACCCTTACAACAACTATAACATTCTGATAATATACAACTCAATTCAATTCAGTTTTATTTATACAGCGCCTTTTACAATAGTATTGTCTCATGGCACTTCACAGAAGCAGCACCCAAGAGCAACAGGGGCAAGGAAAAACTATGACGCCTCGGCGGCTATTATTCCTAACTTGTGAATAGACTTCACATGGCCAAGCTGTTGTGCAGATCTGCATCGAGGTTTCACAAAACAACATCTTGGGAAAACAAGAATTCCTTCAACACTGTACAGCCCCCAATATACTATCAATATAGAGGGCTTGGGGCTGTCAATATTCCCCCAATATGCTATCAAAGTATAATGTAAAGTTGACTGGTATTTAGCAGACTCTAAAACCTGTGTTGCCTGCTTGTCAGTCATACTATGTAACCACTTCTCCACCATGCCCGCATCACCTGCATCAACCAGGGCCGAACTAGGAATCTGTGCGTTACGGAAAAGTCCAGAGCAGCCGTCCAATCCGATGGCCATTCGGCCGAGCTTGCTTATCGGCCCATTTGTCTAGTTCTTCCAAATTGCTCATCACATAAGCCCAAGCAAAGCTACGAATATGCATGTCAGTTGCCATTTGTCTATTCTCAACAAGCTGTCTGTTCTCAATTCTGTTTTCAATAACGTAGGCAGAAGGAGTTGCGCTCCTGTAGCTCCCCAGAGCTACTCCACCTCTAGTTATCAGTTTCATATGATTCATTAGATTTCATATGATGTGTACTCTCTAGCAGTGGTGATGCTTATGAAATAATCTAATGTCATCTATTTAAATGTGATGATGTTATTTATTCATTTTGGGCATGCAAATATCAGCCCAAATGTTCTGTGTCCATTGATATCTAGCTAATGTGCATCAACCAAACCAAACTGTAGGTCATTCCAATTTTGTTAAGTAAGTCTGTAAAAGAGCATTCAGGATAATCTGCAATGATATTTGTATATTTGTAAAATATGACGGCCTATTCTGTATATGAAAATCAGACAGGCATAGCAGGCTATTGTTAGACCGTATCATGATCAATAAGGCATGCATGAGTGGCTTTGTAGGCCTATATTAGAAAAAAAGTCCAGCCTTTTTTTAGTCCCAGTTGGACCCTGCCATTAACCAGGGACACTCAGGGACACTCAGGCCTTAAGACTGATTTTGGAGACCGTGGGGATGTGAAGATTCATTTCGGTATTTCCAAGTTTAGCTATTTCTGTGCCTTTGTTTAAGTTGTTCTTAATTCCTCAGTGAGCCTTTCAGAATGTTTATTCAGCAAGAACCCACATGCTCTCTCTCTTTCAATTTGATTCCCACCTAAAGCAGCCCACATATTGCTATTGCTGAGGCCTCTCTGTGCAGGAGGAGTGCCGAGTATCGGCTGAATGCTGGCTATGCAGTGCATTAGCATGAGTCAGGGGGTCCCTGCGAGACAGTGAGCAGCTGCAGCTCTTCTACAAGAGGAAGCCATAAATCACATCGCTGCCCCTCGCACTAGGGGCTTAAGATGCCTTCTGGACGCATCATTCTTTCTCTCTCTCTCTCTCTCTCTCTCTCTCCTGTCTTTCTCCTCCCTTTCAACAATCCCATCAGCACCTGGGCTCTGGCACACAGTAGGCAACACTGAACAACAGAGAGAGAAGAGAGGTTTGGACCTTCCAGAGATGATTTCTTTGAGATGGAAAAGTTCCTGTGAGGGTCAAGCAGTTATCATCTTCTGTTAATCTGGTCAGGTTTTCATGTCAAATACATTTTTTAAGTGGACTTGATTGTGTCAGCTTCTAATGAAACAGTTAACACAATATGTAAACTCACCATAACTCCTTTTATTCCTTGGAAGATGATGTCCCCACATGCCTGACCCAATTTTGTACTTTTTAAACACTGGCAGGAAACTGAGGAACTTAAAGGTGTCTAAGTTCCAGCAAGAGTTCCAGCAGTTCTTTCTGTCTCTGCCGACAGGAACCAGCTCCAACATCACTGAGTCTGCATAGACACATTTCATGTCTCAGGACTTAGGAATGCCTATTAACTGCAACTGTCTCTCCAAGTCTAAAACTCAGACTATTTGGACCAAGATTCCCCAGCACTGCACAATCACATAGTTATTCAGTTATTGTTTCACCATGAATATGCACTATCTCAACTCACTGTTTGCATGACATGTCATGTGATTTACAGCAATAGACGTTGTAAGAGAGATGTATAAACCCCAAGTTTACTTTAAGGCATTATCAACATCTGAGCTGAGAAATCAGAGATTAATCAGAGAATAATTGTTTCTGTTTGACTACAAACTTCCCTTTTTCAAATGTGTGTCTGCCCTGAAGCATCTATTTTTGGACAATCTCAATGTAAGATGAGAAACAGATGTCTAGCATTTCCTTTGGACGCTCTGCTAGTTCAGTGGTTCGCCTCACAGTACACATTTCTTTTTCTCCTCAAGAGCATTTAGTTGTGTTTTATCCTCTCTGCTCCTGATTCTTTCACAGACATCCAGCTTTAACCCTTTAGTTGTCTAAACATTTTGTACACTTCCTTCTTCTTCTTCCTTCTTCCATCGGCTCAAAAATGAGTTAAAATACACTAAACCCTTAAAATAAGCAGCTTAATAGGATTGAATTGTAAACCACAAATCCAAATCCAAACAGTCATTCATAACAAGGTCTATGAAAAAGCAAATTCAAGTGAATAAAGCTTTTTGCTCTGCTAAGGCTAACTGTAGCGGGACATTTTTAACACTGAGGACAAACCTGTGGATTTTATTCTCTATTGCAGAATGTGTACAAGTGGTTGTGGCCTGGAATCAGCCAGTGTATCTGTAGCAGTAGAGCCAATGTTTCAACCGCACTCAGGGGAACAAGCCTCTTCTGGTACCCTGGGAGTCACCTACCGTGGGGACCACTCGCCTCTCCCTTAGTACACATTCTGGCTCCGAGAGGGTTTGCCAACACTTATAATTTCGGTTTCTAGTCCTGGTTTACTGTTTCATGGAAAATGTAGTCATTATGTCACAAATGCAGTGCAGTCGCATGCTTGGATAAACGCGCATCTGTCATCATTCATGAGTCTCTATGCACACTAATTGCTGTTGCCATTCGCCCTCCTGTTCTCTGCCTAATGACACCACAAGGTACAGCCCCCACCCCTCAAGGAGGGACCCTGGGGACGATGCAGCGGCTTAGCTTCACCTTCCCTGATGGCTGTGTCCTAACCAAATATCACGCTCGTTCTCTAGATGTTATCACGCGATGGAGAGTCAGAGAGTGCTCTATTTATCCTCCTGTGTTTATTTGAATGCCAAAAGACTGGGGAGGTAAAGAGAAACAGACAATGGAAAACATATACAGTGAGAATATCCCATGAGCTTCTCTGTCACGTTCTGTGTCTGTCACAGAGACATGTTTGTTTTTGTCGCTTCTTACCTACATCAACTGATGTCCCTGCTTGCAGTGCTGTTACAGTCTGTCTCTAAAGGAGCATAATGACCCATTTTCCCCAGGCTCACTCAGACAACCTCTCCTCACTGTGCTGAATCAGTCAGTGGACAACACCCAGGAGTAGACACAGTGGTCGTGTCGACCTGCGACAGCCTGTCTGGAGCATGCTAGCTGTAGCATACTCCTGCTAGCCGGTTTGTTCCCCTTATGGCAATCTACAGTGTTCCCACTCACTCACTCACACAACCCCCAGCTAAGTCTAGAGCAGTGGCTGAACTGTTATATGCAGGCAGTGACTGATTAGAGCCCGTGTTCAAAGCATGTTCACACACATTAAGCTGACACATGCACATACATGTGGACACACACACACACGCACACACAGAGAGAGTGATGATGGCAGAGCGAAAAGGCTGCAAGCAGCCTGCCTCCCTGCTTGTCGCCATGGTAACCTTTCCATGATGTCCTATTCTTCCGTTGGAGGAGAAGCAAAGAGAGAGTGAGAAAGAGTAAGAGAGAAAAACAGAGAGAGAGAGAGAGCAAGAGAGAAAGAAAAGAATATGAAATGTACTCACTCTGAATTCAAGGTAGTATCCTCCATACAGGTATGTCCTGTGATGGAAATCTTCTTCTTCACGCTGTCTCTCTCTCTCCCACCCACCCACACAAACACACACACTCACTCACACACACCTCACACTGCCTCCTCTCCCGCTCAGTCCCACGTTGCCGCTTGACTCCTTCACCTGGTAGAATGAGAGATCTCCTCCTCCTCCTCCTCCTCCTCCCGGCAGATTCAGCCTGTGTGTTTGTCAGTGTCTAGTCGCATCTCCAACAAGATCCCCTGCAGGAGGCAGACACTGAGAGACTAGGGAGTGACAAAGAGCGACAGAGAGAAGAAAAAAAAAAAGGAAGAGAGAGAGAGTGAATGAAAGAGAAAGAGGAAAAAATGACATAGAGAGAGAGAGCAATAAAGAGAGGGAGTGAGGGAGGGAGAGTCATACACACGGCATCCTCACCTTGCGTCCTCCACTGCCTTCACTGAAGGGCAGGACAGGGCAGGGCAGGGCAAGGGCAGCGACTGAGACGTGCTGTGCTGTGCTGCGCTGTGCTGTGAAAGACCAGTCAAGCAGTGAAAGCCAGTTGTCCATCCACAGGAGCCCAGAACTGAGACTCTACCTCACAGCTCTCACGCTTTCTTTGATGGATTTCTTATATTAGTGCTGCTGCAGAAATGCCTCCTAGGGTGTGTATACAGCATGTGAGTGTATGGAAGCATCACGCTGATGCACAATGATATGAGTTTGAGGAGCTTAAGTAAAGGAAAGAAATGATCTTTTTTGTCCATCTTTTTTGTTTCATATATACAGATAATGAATTTACACCCCATTAAGGGTGTTTATTGCAGAGTTGTGCATGATTGGGTTTTAAATGAAACATCGCCCTGTAAGTGATATCTGGGGAAAACTGCTACAAGAATTTACTGATGCCACAATATTCCAATAACAATACTTATTAATATCAATACAGCAAAAATCCTTCCCATGTCCATGTAAAAAAATCAATCATGAAATCAATCAATTAAATCATGACATAATATCCACAATATGGCCAGTGATCCATGTGATGTTATGATTGGTGTTTGGGGAAGATCTCATGAGTCTCTGCCATACTATGGATGTCAGAATCTAGACATGAGGTACACTGGAGGCCTACTGAGCTCTTTTGCATGCAATTTGCCCAAATATTCTTCTGCTGTGAATTCTTAGAATAAGGATTATAATAAGGATTACTGTGTGAATGCTTAGAGTAAAGACACTGAAAAAAAAAAAATTTTCACTGAATATTTAAAATGGTAATACAAATGCAGTTTGGAATTGAACTTGCATACAGTATTCTATTTCTCAAATAAAAAAGGAAGTTTCAATCAATGGCAATTACTCGACACCACTAGCAAGCCTCCCTCCAAATACCTTTGGAACCTGCTAGTCAGTCAACAGGCAGCCTGGGCTTTTGGTTGACAAGCTAGCATTTTCAACCTCTGATCCAGTGTTGCTGTGAGGTCACAGGTTGAGCCCGTAATTGCACTGCGCAGAATGAACTCAATTACACAGGGACATTGACAAGTTTCTCCTGAATACATAGTTTCTCTGTTATGGTTTATCTATTCTCTATAGGGCAGTGGTAGTGTAGCGGTTAAGGAACCTGGCTAGCATGCTAGTAGCCTGGAAGTTGCCAATCCCGGTTGTGTCCTTAAGCAGCTTTAGGAACCTAACCATAACTAACATGAAAGTTGACAAATGTTAGTCACTTTGGACAAAAGTATCTGCTAAATGTATTATGCATAGGCTATGGCACTCAGTGTAGGTGATCTAATGGATGTTTGAGGGAGTTTGATTCATTGACTATTAGGACGACGGCAGATGGACACAGGCATTAAGAGAGCCAGCTGTCAAAGCCATACAACTATACCCCATTACGTAGGTCCACCAGGGGCCAACACTGCTAATGCATCATGGGGGCAAGCTTGCTAAAACAGTCACTGTGAGAGACTCAGAGGACTTATTGTACTTCTGTCAATGGGCCCTATAGCTACGTGGTTCACATGGTGTTTTAAATAAGGCTGGGATGAGTGCATCAGTCTGGTACTGCACTCACCCATGTGTCTTTATTTGGCTTGGAAAAGTCCCCATTTCAGAGTTGGGACAGTCTGATGCAAACGGGTGCAATCCTGAGACAATCCTGCCTCTTGTCTGTGGGTGGACCCACTCCCAGAGGACTCAGCCAAGGTTATGCTTTATGCTCGAGTGTTAAGGCACGCGGAATGCCATTGTGTCACACACACTCACTTAGATGTCACACACACACATGCACACACACTTGAATGTCACACAGACACGCACACACACACACACACACGCACACACACACACACACAGACGGATGTCTGCAACTGAAGTAGGTGGTTTCTCTGATGTTGTGCACAGACACGCCTCTACCTATTTCCTCCTTTCTCTTCATGCTGCAACAGGGTTGGTTTAAATGCAATATTGATAGAGGTGATGGTTACTGTAAAACACATAGTGCCTGTAGTAATGTTGCGGTTAAGGAACCTGTCTGGTGTTCTAGTAGCCTGGAAAGCTGTGGGTTTGAATCCTACATGCCATTGTTGTGTCCCTGAGCAAGGCACTTAACCCTAGGGGTTAAGTGCTCTAGGGGAAACTGGCCCTGAACAATTGATAGTTGATAAATGTAAGTCGCTTTGGATCAAAGTGTCTGCTAAAAGTGTACATGTAAATGTGCAGTATTTCAATGTGTTGTGTACATACTGTATGCTACTATACATTTTATACTTAATGCAGATATAACTGTCTTCAGGTTGTTCCTGCCTATCGCTACTCTCCAAATGAATGCACTCTTCTTATAAACAAAATGTAGTAGATCAGCTGATTTAATACATACTACATAGCTTCACAAAGATACAAGTATTACTGTTGCTACATCTAAACACCCTCTTGTACACAATATGGTGCCACAACAAATAGCTGAGTTCATTTTACTCAGTGTAATTGTCTACTCCAGATGGAACAGCAGCATACATTTCAAAACTATTTTTAAGCCCCACTAACAGAGTGCTTCAGTTGCTGGATCAGTGGAGCCATAAGCCCATAGAAACAGTCAGTGGTTCATCCCAGGTCCTGGCTGAACCGTCTTGATTTGTGAACTGAATGGTGGCATGCATTGGTTTAATCCCGACACACGGTTGGTTGGTTGTGGTCCAGCCGCCTGGGTCTAGTTATCAGCAGCTGTGTGTGTGTGTGTGTGTGTGTGTGTGTGTGTGTGTGTGTGTGTCTTTGGCTCTGATTCCTGATAATGTTTGGTCTGTCTGGGGATCATGTGAGCTGGGCTTCACCTCACTTCTATTCCCTTCATCATATTCAAATGCCCCCTCTCTCCACACACACATACACACACACACACACACACAAAGTGTGCCTGCCAACTTGTCATTTGAGCTCCACACTCTATAACACTGACTAATGTGTGGCCTGCAATCAGCAATTGACATCAGTGGACTCCTGATTAGCCTTCACTCAGCTGTGTTAGACCTGCAGGTCATATGAAGATGATTACGTCTGTCTGGCCCTACAAAGAGAGGGACCATGGGTCATTGATGGCAGCTGTTGACACTGTGAATGATTCCTGAATGCCTCAGTCAGTGGCCCTTCTGTTAATCAGAAACAAGTGAGCCAAAATACCTGTAGGAAGAATCATTACCATAAATCATCAATAGGCTTTTAGCTTTAGCTGAGCAAGGGCACACCAATGTCTCTGCAGTACTTAGTGTGCAGTTTTCTCTCATGACACAAAAACACATGAAAAGGAATTTTCCCTTCTAAGATATTGTGAAGACTATAGCTCACAAGCTACTCTATTACAACAAGAGAAAGATGTATGATACTGGTCTTTACCAGAAAAGAACGCATACCACTGTTTTTACGTATGTATGTATGTATGTATGTATTTATTTATTTAACCAGATGTGTATGTTCACTACTATTAACCACATAGTATACTTACATCTGTTAACTAAAGAGGATACATAACACTTCTCATCGCTCACAGGAGGACACATACTACTTCTCATCACCCAGAGGAGAGTGCATACTACTTCTCATGACCAGAAGAGAATGCATGCTACTTCTCATCACTAAAGGAGCATGCATACTACTTCTCATGACCTGAGGAGGATGCATACTAAATCTCATGACCAGATGCTGACAGATACTACTTCTCATCACGATCACCTGTAGGAGTATGCATACTAGTGGTGATTATCAGAGGAATGCTGGCTCTCTACATCTGCTCCTTGTGAGACCAAAAAAAAACCGTCATTGATAAACTAAGAATGTGGGCGTGGCACACAACAAGGATCTGGACTCTCTGGAAGAAAGCGGTACTTGGTGATCAGAGATAACGGCAGTCTTTTCCAACCTGGCCTCACTGAGAGCTTGCACTTGCCACTGAGCGATAACGGCAGTCTTCTGCAGCTCAGCCATACTGAGAGCCAGCGCTTACCGGCCAGCGATAACAGGCGTCTTTGTAGCTCGGCGTCACTGAGAGCGCCTAAGTGCAACACGACCCCAGACATTCCGAGAGAGGCTGACATTTTCTCGTTGTCCATGTCACGTAGCTGCGGGTTCAAGAGTGCTTGGTGAGTGTGGCACGACACGTCTCTTCTTACGGGCAAGCAAGCAGGCAGGCAGGCCTGAGCTGGGTGAGTTATGCCACAGACTTCACCATCTGGCTGCTGCCATCTGCTCTGGACTTTAAGAGGTACATGGCAACAGTCTAGGTTGTCCATAGAACTGTATGGAGATTGGGCTTTGGTCTCAGCTCTTAAGGCTTAAGGATCGTTCACACCAGGGACAACAAATAAGAATCGCTCTACTTCTATTGAATGATAACATCCACATGACATCCACATGACCACGTCATGTCATTTCCATATAATGGACCTGGCATGGGAAATGATATCACTGGGTAGTCTAAAAGCGAAAGATATGTGAAAGAAGGTGGAGTTTTTCTGTCTTTCTATTTTTTGGTTGGATGGGCAACAAGGCCATTCACAGTACACTGTTGATGTCACAGGTGGACCACAATGTTAGCTTTGTTGGTTCGTGAGTGCATTGCCCTGTCAGGAATTTCTCCCCATGCAGGGAACTCTGGTCTGGTGTGTGTGTGTGTGTGTGTGTGTGTGTGTATGTATGTGTGTGTGTGTGTGTGTGTGTGTGTGTGTGTGTATGTGTGTGTGTGTGTGAGTGTAAGTGTGTGTGTGTGTGTGTGTGTGTGTGTGTGTGTGTGTGTGTGTGTGACAGTAGGTGTGTGTGTGTGTATGTGTGTGTGGGGGGGTAGTTATCAGAGCCTGCTCTGGTGTTTGTCATATAGTGGCCTTCAACCACTCCAAAACACACACATGCAAGTGGACACATACACACAAGCACATACACGTAAACAGACGCACGTGAACACACGCACACACACACACACACACACGCACACGCACACACACACACGCACACGCACATGCACACTCACAATCACACTCACACGCACACGCACATACACACACAAACATACATACACACTGGTTGAGTCACAGGTTAATTGTTTACAGGTCTCAAATCTGCTCTGATGAACCACAGAAGATTGATGGTGAATGTCACTTCTGTTAGTGGCATTCATAGGATGATCACAAGACTAATTTGTCTATTTATCCAAAACTACAAAGACAGGGCAGTGTCTTTGTCCTTACACATCGCAAAAAAAAAGGAAAAAAGAAAAACCTTTATGTAACACAGGGCTTCACTCCAGCAGGTAAGAGAGATGTGTTTACTAGGGTATAAAGTTACTTTAACAGATAGTAGCCTGTGGTTATAGCACCACCATGTGGATTTGGCATGGTACTGCATTGTGACAGGCAATTTAAAGGTTTTATCATGTAATGCTGCAGAATGTTCCTGTGGCAAAACAAGGGCACCAAACCCACTTGTATGGCCAGGAAGAATACAGATGTTAGATAGACAGTTAGAGTAGGTAAAAAAAATCTTTCTATAAAGCTCTAATCTGCCTTGGATGAATGCCATTGCAAGTGTGACGGACAAAATATTGCATTTCTTCAGCAAAGTGCAGTACTTTGTATGCAGGTGTCATATTGCACTTACTGCAGTGATATTTCAGTGATACTGCAAAAATACAGAAAAAATAAAAAGAATAATAATAAAAAGAAACCCTGCAGTACAAAGCAAGAATTTTGTGTTGTAGAGGCAGAGTGAATGACTAGAATACTTCCACATTTGGTCTGCATCTATTTGCATATTTCTCCTTACAACTATAAACCACTGAGACAAAATATTATACACAGGGAATTAGTGTAAGGCCAAATCAGTTTTGGCATACGGGGCTGAATTTATTCTGCTGATGGATGAGCTGGGACTGCACTGCCTTTCAAAGTAATGAAGCGGGATACGAATCGTTTCACTGCATGGGTGTGATCCATATATATAATGTTAGTCATGAAAAAGCTCAAAATGCATCAACCCTCTGACTATTTTTAGACATTTCCTGTCCAAACTCAGCGGGGACGAGTAATGAGAATCAGCGCAGCATTGAGCTAGCATGCTAAGCAACTACACAGAGGACTTCTGTGGGCCTTGTTCTCACATTGATGTGTCCAGGGTCAGCATATCATTTTATTGCCAGAGTACTTTAAAGTAATGACTATAAAACTCTAGTGCTCGTCTACCCAGTGATCTTTTTCTTGCTGCAGTCTCTTGTGCTGTTCGCGAGTAAGTCACCTACAGCAGAAGAGGAACTGAATCGAGTAGAGCCTTGCTAGGCCTAGGCTATGCTAGCTCAGAGACCCAAAAGAAGAGGACAGATAGCTAGGAAGATATTGCTGCTTATTGTCTTGTCTTCATCTTACAGAAACAAATCTCACATTGAGCTCAGTTGTGTCTGTTGCTCCTTGAGTGAATCAACCGACCAACTACCACACACCATATGACACCTGGATTTAGCCCTTGTCCATGACCACAGGCTGAGGTGGTTTGGTCTGGCATACTATAATAACACATACTGGCTTGAATTGTGCTGCATAATAAAATGGTCCTTCAACTACATTCAGTCTCCAGCAGGGGGCAGTGTCCTCTCTGTCAGTGCTGTGACCTCAGGCTTCAGGAGAAATTCATCAAGAAAGCACTCAGTGACCTCCTATTTATGTATTAATGGAGTCCTAAGGAGTGACTGGATTTAAAAAATTGTTGATTTGGAAAGTGCTTTTTTTTTCTTCTCTCACTAAGTGTGCCCTTGTAAGTTTAGCTGTGTGTTAATTTATGGCTGTTGGGAGATGTAATACTATTAGTGTGGAACAAGTATTTGGCTGATTAGGTTAATGACAGTAATTGTGCCTCAAACTCTCTGTGATGTGTGTGGTGGGTTTGTGGGTCTGTGTGAAGGTCTGAGGGACCCATTTTCACACTCAAGCCGGCCATATTAAACTCCAAAACACCTGAGGATCCAGAAAAGCCCTTCATGTTCTTATGTGTCCATCACATTATGTGTTGGTGTAGGTCACTTAATGCATATGCATGACAATATTCTTACGCATACATATTCATAATAGTTGTTTTTTTTTAGCCTTTCTGTAAGCCTGTTAAAATGTGGTTTTAAAGTAAAATGTCCCATTTTCTCAAATGCACTTTGGTGCAGGACTTATTATTTAAATATACATATACGCATTTAGTATACACTTATTTATTTGGCCATTCACAGAAATAAAGTTAGGTTGTCATAAAGAATAAATATTGTTCATAAATCTGAGTTATTAGCGCCGCATATTAATATTAAAATCAAAGAAACTAACAGAGATAAAAGAGGCGTAATTGTGTCTGTCTGGAGAGAGCTCATGACATGCTTCCTTGGGCCAACTGTCACTTTTGTTTTGTCCCTGAAGTCCCTGAATAGTGCAGCTGAAGTTTCCACTCCAGCGAGCCGAGGCCGTTCAAGATATGAGTCCACACGTTCACACACTACCACTCCACAGCATGCATCACAGGGAATCAGCTTCAGAGCAGAGAGAGAGAGAGAGAGTTAGAGACTGGGGAACAGGCATTTGTGATAACCCATTTACACTCACGCAGTGAAATTATCTGTCTGCTGATTCTCAAGGAGATATCAATGTCTTTCCAAAAGCACCGAAGAGAGGCTATGTATGTGTCACTGATTTCTCCCCCCATCAGAAAAATATATTGCCATTCTCTGTTATTAACTGCTTGTTAAATATTAATCAGACATTAATTGCATTATGTATATTACTAAAGTAACTAACCTTTTGACTCCTGTGACCTCTCTTTCATCAGCCAGAGGTCCATGCCTATCAGTTGAGTTTCTTAAATACTTGTCTCTCTGTCTTGCCACTGCCTGTAATTGCATTTGGACTGTATCAGATATTTGGAGATGTTAATAGCAGATCTATTTCTCTTTCCTTGCACTTTTGCAGTTCATCTTTAAATCGATTCTGGGCTGAATTTACCATAACCTCAATGCGATGGAATCTCTCTCTCTCTCTCTCTCTCCTCTCTCTCTCTCTGTCTCTCTCTCTCACTCTAAATTTCATGTCAGCTGAGGACAATTACTTTCTCCAAAGCTATTTCATCTCTGCTGGTCTCTGAATTATTCAACAAATGTGAAAATGTGCTATCTTTGAACTCCTGCCCCTCTGTGCCCCTGATTTGAGAGACTTTGATATTCTTTCACCTGAGTCATCAGAGAGCTTCAGAAATCTGCCCAAATAAATCCACATCTCCGCTGATCGTCTTTCAGGCACATCCCAACAGGTCTCTCTGTCTCTCAGCTTCCCTCCACAGGCTGGTGCCATAATTGGCAGCATCCTATGGGCGTCTCTATTTTTAACGGTTGCTGTTGAAACTCTCTATAAACTCTCTATAAACCCTTAAAAAGACAAAAAAAAGGTACTTCCACTGAGTCAAGGAGCACGAGGCTTTCACCCATGTTCACTTGAAAAATATTGAGTCACTTACTCATGAAATGCATAAACAAACACAAGCACATTCAACTGCGACTTTGAGAGATCATTTCATTTCTCCCTGTCTGAGAGATAAGGGAAGCCTGATTCACTGGCAGCTCCTCCAGTGCTAAGACGCTATCCATCAATCATGCATATGCAAGATGAATTGACCTGACACTCAGCAAATAAATATCACTCATGACAAACCTTTTACCTGCAGTCAGGGCACTCTGTCTCACAACTGCCAATAAAAACACACAGATGCTTGTTAGAGTACATCAACTATTTTGTAACAGTAAAATATTGAAATTCTGTATGACATTTAACTTTTTTTTCTGACTGCTTGCTAAACAGCTTGAGGAAAATCTAGCATAAATCCTCAATCATTTGGAAGTGAAGAGGCAGCAAAAGCAGCTATAGCCATTTAAAAACAAGACACGCACCAAACATGTCCCCCTTAAACAAACAGCACCCACTCCCGCTGGCCGGGAGCAGATAAACACATTTCCTTGTGAGCTTCCCTGTCTGATCAGACACAGAGGAGATTGCCTCGGAGATTGGGAGCGCTCAGTGTCTGGGCCGCTGAGATATTCAACCATCCCCACCAGCTCCTGGCATCCCAGCCCAGCACACAGCTACAGTAGCCAACAAAAGGAAGGAGGCGGGTGGCTGGAGGGAGAGGAAGGCCAGTGAGGGGAAGAGGGAGTCTAAATAATAACAAGGAGGGGTGTAGCCTCTCTGTCCAGCCCTTTACAGATGGGAATCACCCCCCTGGAACCCCGCCCCCCCCCCCATCTGTCTGTCTGAGGAGAAAATCCCCTCTATTTTGACCTGCTGTATTAATTGCTTTGTGGGGAGGAAGTTGCCACGGCGATATGTGGCTACGGTAGAGCAGTGGAACAAGGCCAGCCCCCCGGAGACGGCGGTGTCAGTTCGCCAGATTCCGTTGTCATGGAGACTAGGATGGGGGGGGTTGTCGGGGGGGTGGGGGGAGGGCTAGCTGTGAAGGAATTGCCATTAAAATTGAGGGTGTGCACATTGCTTCACATTGAATGCCTTCAGATACAGGCATTATAGAGGAGGACAGCACACACACACTGACGCTTTTTTTGCACACATACACACAACACACACACATTCACATGCTAGCAAAAAAATTGAGAGAAAGACAAATGGAAAAGTCAAACACATACTGACTTGAACAGACAAAATAAATACCTTCAGAAATTACACATGCATTTTTACATGACTATTCCCTTTCCAACACTGAAGAAAATACACCAGATTCTTCATTCATGTGTAGGACCCTTGTAAAGACAAGAGTGCACAAACACCAGAGTATTGAGTCCACTCCCTTGCCCATTTCAGCAGAACTGGATTGCCATTTATTAGACGAGGAAATTGATTCGACTTTTGAACCATGCAATTCTGCTTTCGTTATTCAAGACACCACTGATGTCATTATCAATATAAATCTTTGGGATCCCACACTGTGTATTTGTGTCTGATTTTTAGGAATTTCTTTGTGCTGCGCTGGTAGAAGGTTGCTGAGCAAATGCAAGATCTATCTCTGAGTTAAGTCACTGCGGATGGGGCCAATTATTGTGTCAAACGTACTGCATATTTTATTACCATTTGTATTTCATTGAAAGCTTGATTTCCTCTGGAATGGGAGAGGGGGAGGGAGAGAGAGAGAGAGAGAGAGGGAGAGAGAGAGAGAGAGAGAGAGATTTGTTCAGGAAAAAGAGGGAGATAAAGAGTGAAAGTTGGGTAGAGGAACTGATAGATGGAGACACAAGTGAAGTGAAGTGAAGTGACGAGTGAAAAGGATATAGGAAAAAGAGACAGGCAGATTGTTTATTTTGGGGTGGCTGCAGCACAAAGCCCAAACACTCTCTCTCTCTCTCTCTCACACACACACACACACAGAGAGAGATACACACATTCAGACAGACACATACATACACACACACACACACACACATATATTTCTCCCTGGACAGCCAGAGAAAATTAGCATTGATTTCCTCGCTATGTTGATCAATGTGATACACCTCCTCTCCTCCAGTGACCTGCTGCTGTTACTTCTACAATGTGAACTGAGTTCTCTGAGCTAGAGGAAGACCGCCAGTAGACTCACTGTCTGCCAGGATAAGTTTGTCTCCCTATGCTATTTTCCTGCTGGTCCATTAATGCTAGTCTCTATAAGGTGCTTGCCGGTTATTATATGCTAGTCTCTGTAAGCTGGTCTCTCTTTGCACCAGAGTGGGCTTCTTGTGGGATTCACATGTAACATGCTGGTCTTTATTATGGTATAGCAGGTTGTAAAGATGACATGGGGATGCTGTGGGGTTGGGGTTCCCAGACTCCCTTCTTCTCCCTCAAAGCCATGGTTGTTCTGTCCTTACACACACACACACACACTCTCTCACACTCACTCTCTCTCTCTCACGCACGCACACACCTCCATCCTTCCCCCTCCAAAGGAATGCAGCCTCTACCATTCCCCACTCTCTATAAAACACACGTGACTCTTGAATATGCATGAGATGGATTGTTTTCAAGAGGCTGGCACATGATTTAAGGGCCCCAACTTTAGCTCCGGCTAGGCCCAGTTCATCTTAATTGGCCCTAGGGGGCTGCCATAACATGCACACAATAGGCAAGCATACTGTAGAAAAAAAGAAAAGAGGAGTTGCAGGAAACATTGCATTTAATTGAAGCCTCTTGTGATAGTTATTTGGTTGCATGCTATACTACGCTCTCCATTATGTCCTTGATGTTTTAGTTTTAGACAGAACAATACTATTAACAACACACAAGTTTCTGCAAAATTGTTTTCAGGATCTTGGGTGGAATGGCAGTGTGGTCCTCTGCCTAGGCTATTACCCTTGCTGATGTTTTTCTTGCTAATATAAAAAATGTTAACAAAGCAAACACCAATTGAAAAGCCTCTATGAGAACATGTTGTGACAAAAAAAAACATATTTACATGAAAACATAAAACATACAATAAATTATTCATAATTTGGTCAGTATCAGTTGGCTTGAAAGACTGATCTTCACTGACAAAATAATATAATGTTTAAGAGACAGCAAACACTTGTCCAAATACCTTAGATGACAAGACCATCACTTTTGCTTATAATGCCTGTGACATCAAGTTATTCATTCATAGTTATTTCATTTACCATAAAGCACTTGAATTGTTGAGTGCACTCCATTTGGCTGTGAAAGATTGCTTTGCTCGCTACAGCGGTTCTTCTCATAACTTCCACTTGGGCAAACAAGGGTGGTGAAACAGTGGCAACACACATACACACACACACACACACACACACACACACACACACAACGAAGGAAAAGAAAGCCAAGCGACTCAGAGCACACAGCTCATCTCCAGATGAAATGTGGGGTGAAAATGTGATTTGGACTCAGTGATATTTGCCTTTTCGACTCTGTGCTTTTGACTTTAGATAACTTAAAGAGAGTAAATTTTAACTTAACTGTAAGTAACTGAAGGAGTGAAGCATTTCTCAAGTGCAATTTTCTCAAGGAAATTTCATACATCATAGACTGAATAGTGAACTGGCAGCTAAAACTATATTGTAAATTTCGATTAGCAGACGCTTTTATCCAAAGAGTTAAGTGCCTTGCTCAGGACACAACCATGGCAGCTGGGATTCAAACCCACAACTTTTGAGGCTACTCACATGCTAGCCAGGTTCTTTAATCACTATGCTACCACCGCCCCAAAACTAAAACTAAAACTAACTGCAGGGGGCATAGAAACTCTTTTTCCCCACGCCTCATTCTGTTAAAGCTAGCTGCTGGTTTGTCAATTGTTTTTTTATGCTTCAGAATGCATCCACATAATAAACAAAGCCATTGTTCCCTCCCCTCACTATTGTCTTGACCCCTTGATCTTCATGTCCTCAAGCCAACAGTGCCATACCTTGACAGTGCAATTAAATGTTAAGCAGTATCAACTTTACATCACAGTAATGCTTTCTTGTTTCAATGTCACCCCGAAAATGTATTAAAAGGAAGAATGACAGGAATCAGGAAAAGAGAGAAAGAAAGTGAAAGTGAGACAGGAGACGCATTCCAGAGACAATTGTGATTGTTGCCTATGGGAGTAGCAGGAGTGTTGAAAGGGGACGATAGATCCTGTATAGTCTCCCGCAGAAAGGTTCTGAACACAGCAGGTGTGGAGAAGATGAGAATGTTCCTCTGAGTTCCAAAGTTCCTCTGAGGGACCTCTGTGATTATTCCAGCCTGGAACCATGACCGATCTGACTTACACACCAGTGGGCCCCCAACATCTCCCTGCATGGACAGAGAGCAAGAGAACACAGAACACAGACAGATGTGAATGCAATGTAATGATGTGATGTAAGAGTAATCTTAAAGTGTCTGTGGTTAACACAGATTGATAGCTAGACAGACAGACAGACAGACAGACAGACAGACAGACAGACAGATAGATAGATAGATAGATAGATAGATAGATAGATAGATAGATAGACAGATAGATAGATAGATAGATGGATAGATAGATAGATAGATAGATAGATAGATAGATAGATAGATGGATAGATAGATAGATAGATAGATAGACAGATAGATAGATAGATAGATATCCCACAGGAAAGTAAGGTTAATGACGTGTTGGAGCTTGAATTGAGCTGAGATGAGATGAATTCTGTCTGAAGGAGGACACAATTTTGAGAGTGGCCCTTAAAACGAATGAACTTCAATTGATAAACAGTTCTTAGCTGATTACGTGATTTTGAGCAGTGATCCTTTTGCACCCAATTTTTGCAGTAGGCCTGTAGTACTGGTGCAGCCAAATGCACTGTGTTTTTGTATTGCTCAGATAAATTATATAATCAAAAAATAATGTGTAAATGGTTCTAGTACTCTGCCACAATACATAACATAATCTAGGTGAAACACTACAAAAGCCTGGCAGTTCAACATGAAGTGCTTTATCATCCAATAATTTGAAATGACTAAAGACAATCTCTGTGTTTCCTATATCAGTTCTGGGTTGACAGTCTTACCTGTTGTATGTCTAAATCTGTGGTGCAGATTGTCCCTTCAGAGGAGCCATCTCCACAGTCCACCAGAGTGGCCTTCATCTCAGTTAGTAACAAATGTCCTGAAATAGAACATTATAGTTTAAACAAACGATATGTACTCACACAAACAAACACAGACACACACACACACACACACACACACACACACACACACACACACACACACACACACACACACACACACACACACACAGAGAGAGAGAGACATACATTCCAAGTACGTACATTCACTCTTAGCATTCATACAGCTCAGTGGAGACTTTGTTCAATTAAGAAAAAAAAAGTTATTTGCAAATGAAAAGGATCCTTTTGCATGGTCTGCAACACATCTTTGTATCTTTCAAATGCAAAGTCCATATAATTGCGCAAATAACCAACTGACAGTTATTTAGATTTATGTGGTGTTCAGTCATGGCTCTCACTCTTCCAATTATGTCCTTCTCTTCAATTCAACTGGGCCTTCCATGTTTTAAATATAAATATATAAAAGGGCTTACCTCCATTCTTCTGCCTGTCTCCCCATCCAGTGACCCAGCATGTTGACCCAACTGGATATGTACGTTGATAAGTTAGATCAATGCACAAAGTCTGAACATAGGCACTGAGCTCCACAGACGACTTCAGCTGAAGTATGGCAATGCCAGAGGAACTGGCCACATTACTGAGAGTGATGCTGACCACAGCATGAGAGAACAGGAAGCTGCTCTTTGATTGCGGTCCAACCAATACAGCCCATTCGCTAGTGTTCATAGATCTAAAGAGAAGTACATAAGGAAGGATACACACACACACACACACACAAACACACACACAAACATATACACACAAGTGATGATTTAAAAACCAATTCAAGAAGGTGAGTGAGGGCAAAATTAAAAAATAATCTACAGTACATCAGTGACACATCATTTTAGTCACCTTTTGAAACAATCAGCTAAACTCAACACAAACTCTCCAGTCAGCAAGGACCCTCCACATTCATGAACTCCATTCCTCTGAATACTGACCATCCATGGCCATCTACCAGTAGCAACCCCAGGATCAGTGTCAGTGGGCTTTGAGTTTAAAGGTGCAAAGCCACACACAGGTGCTAAAGGGAAAAGGGGAAGAAAGAAATTTGGAAAGAGAAACATGTTAACAGTGTAAGAAAACATGTAAGACAAGTGTAGTGTGCCTAATGCCATACAACTTTGTGGATAGAATGCATCCTGTACAAAAAATTACACAACCACTTTTTGTCATGTTAATGTCTGGTCTTCATTTCGTAGATATAAGACGTTTCTGAATTCTGTTTTAATTGAACTTAAACTGGATTCAGTTGGGTGCTATTGGTTGGATGCTGACTATTTCTCAAGAGTTTGAATGAACAGTGATGAGACATAAATCAGATTTTACATGTCTCTGCTAAAAACATGCAATGAAGCTCAATTCAAGATCTGTTACAAACAAAAGCAAAGGAAAGACTGTTGTAAGAAACAGTCTTTTCTTTGGAGTAGAGAATTTTTACCACAGGTGTAACTGCTATCTGCATCTGCTCCGAAGGAGGAGAATGTGACAAAGCCTGGTGGGTCACTCTGGATTTCAGATCTGATCCAGGACTGATAGTGGGACACTCTTGAGTAAACACTAGGGCATTCTGGTTGGGCACAGTCAATCCCAAAGCTGGCAATCCCAGACTGGACCCACACCGTTCCCTGTTTACTCATCATTGGGTCTCCAGGATCACCCTACCAGCACACAGTGGCAAGAAACATTTTAGTCAGTTCCTTCACAGAACATAGATAATGGCATAATCCATTGGTTCTCAAAGTGGGGTCTGAGTTTGCTATAAAATAAAAAGTGGATAAATTCTGAGTACAAAAGCATCTAACAGAACAAATGGCTACAAAGCTACATGGTTAAACCTGTGTTGCAAATATGAGAAGTTCTTGGAAAATTTTCTGCTACATGAGGGGTCCCCAGCCCGATTTAGTTTGACAACCCCTGGCATTAGCCAGATCATCAATCTCATGTGAGTTGAAGGTGTGCTGGACAATTGTAATACCTCACATGAGACTCCTCCAGAGAGTTGACTGGCACAGATCATGTTGTCGGTGACTATTCCAGCCCCTTTTAAGCAGTTGCACTGTTTGTTACCCATTACTGAAGCCTCTACTTCCAGTAATTTACTATTCCACAAGAGATCTGAAAAAAAGAAGACAAAGATAAAAACATGTGAAGTTGAATACAAAATGTAAAGAATATTTTAATACCAGTATGTTTAATTGTTTCTATTTTTGGCACCACCTCCTTCAGGTTTGCCCCATGCAGTCACCCAGCAGTCTGTACCATGGTGAAACACGCTGTCTTTGGCTGCCAGACAAACTGGTCGGACAAAATGAGTGAACTGAACTGGAGAACTGAGTTTTAACAAGGCAATGTTGTTGTTTCCTGTGTTGCTGTCATAATCAGGATGCAAGATGATTCTGTCCACTCTTCTAGACACTTCGTTTGGATTGCTTTGCATATGGTCCTGCTGACCCAAGTACACATTTAGGAGGCCTGGACCGACTCTAAAAAAGAAATGGTTTCAGTGGTGAAAAAAAACATGATTTTCTTAACTGATAGATAGTTCCAGCAATGTTAACCCCCTCCACTCATTTTTGGCACAAGCACTCGTTCTCGTGTAAGGCTGGGTGTCCCAATACTTTTAAGACCAAGGAGAAATGCTTTTCAACACTTAAAACTACCCCTTAAACTGGAAGGAGGTCAGGTGCAGACTTTGAACAAAATGGACTGATGATTACCCGGGATACCTTGTAAATTTATACAGTGAGAGTACACAAAACAGTCTGGAAAAAATGATGGCCAGCTCAGGAAAAGAAAATCACAATGTATTGTCACAACTAAGCATGCAAATTTCAAAATATGTCAAAGAGATCTAGTTCGATGCACATGCAAAGAAATTCTGTTGTGTCAGCATGAACGTTACAAAATTGCTCAAGGTAGACATAAAACTATCTGCCAAGAGTGTTTTGAGTCCACCACATCCAGTAATGTGCCTGTGTTTTTACGTGAACAAAAGTATTTCATTTATGGGTCTATTCCAATATACATGGGGATGTGGAGTTTATATGAACGTGGAGAAATCTAATGGTAATAATCTATTGGTCCTGTGTGGACATGAGGCGGTATTTTCAAACAGAGTGAAATCTATTTGCCAACGTTGTCTCTTTGCGTTATACAGATGAATACGCCAGCTATGTAAATTTGCATGAAGTGGTATCCCATTTCATAGGTATGAATTTCTGGCACCAAACACTTCTCACTTCATCATCTTCTTTTGGAGTGCGCTCGAAATCAAATGCTAGTCTTAAGGGAGGAGAAACGGGACTCGGCTTTTATTTACCAGAATATTATAGTCTAAAACAGATAGTTTAGGTAGCCTCACTACCTAAACCATCAGTACTAAAGGTATGCTTTCATTTGACTTTTCATAGTTTAGCTAATTTGACCAGATGGTCATAGCTGGTATAACGAGTATAGCCAGCAAGGCCAGCTAGCTAAACTGGTATGAAACTGGTGTAAAACAATCAAAGACCACCTCAACACCAGTTTACACTGTCTAAAATCAGCTACTCGCATAAGCTGTTTTTTCTCGCTGGCTTGTTGGTATGTATCAATTTTAAACAAGTCTAAACCAGCTAACACCTAAACACCTAACACCTAAACTGAATTTTTCAGCAGAGGTGCTTAAATCTGGTTTTCAGCATCTGCCCTGTGGTTCAAACATTTACTCACTGTAGAAAGCATCGTGCCGCAGACATAATCCACTCCCTGTTGATCAGTGAACCTCCACAGAGTTGGAGTCCAAACCTTTGTATACTAGCCTGCCATGGCCAGCTGCCTTCAGAAGCAAATTGTCCTCCGACTCTCTTGGGATTTACTGGAGCTTTGCCACAAACTGACAGAGAAAGACACACTTGAGATTCTGTGGCAGGTAGTGCAGCATCATAACCAAAAGTCGTACTGCCTAAACAATAGACAAACCAAGCACAAGTCTGCTGGTGTACTCACTGTCAGCAGAAGCCTCATCAGTGGGAGCTGTCGTTGCTAAATCTGGGGAGGTGGAGCAGATATAGCCATCATCAGAGTTCTCTTCAGGGGAAACGAATGTGACAAAGCCTGGTGGGTCGCTCTGTATCATTGAGCTGATCCAGGACTGATAGCGAGACACTCTTGAGTAACTGACAGGGAGGTCAAGTTGACTACAGTGAAACCCATGACTGACAATCCCAGACTGGACCCACACCTCTTCCTGTTTGCTCATCATTGGACTTCCTGATTCCTCCTACAAACACACTGTGGTAAGACACTGAAATGTGTGCTGACTTATGATATTACCAGGCACAATATTTCATAAAAAAGAATAAATAAATAAATAAATACCAGACACCGGCCTTCTCCTCTAGCAGGTAAACTAGCACATATCATGTTCTCTGTGACCGTTCCAAGTCCTTTCAGGCAGTTGCATTTTCTGTTACCCACCACTGAGACATCAACTTCTTGTAAAGTCTGGAGAAATGAGTACGCAACCATCGATACATATCCAGTCACCCAGCTGTTTGTGCCATGGTTGAACACACTGTGACTTGCTGCCAGACAAACTGGTCGTATAAAATCAGTGAATTCAACAGGAGAACTGAGCTTTATCAAGGCAATGTCATTGTCTCTGGTTCTGAAGTCATAATCGGGATGCAAGATGATTCTCTCCACGCTTCTGGACACTTTGTTGGGATCTCTGCTAAGCTGGGCATGCTGACCTAAGTACACACTCAGGCTGTTGTCATATGTACTGAAAAAGATAATGGTTTTAGTCGAAACCAAAAACCCAAATACAATGAATGCTCTTGAATGACAGATGTGCAGGTTTTAAACACTAGCAAAATTAGCACAAATCCACGAGTGCTGCATATCAGATTCTGCAAAATTTGTTTTCAGAAATGTAGCAACAAAGCTATAGTTCTTTTAGCTATCATTTCCATTCCATGGATTCAGCCTTTACTCACATTAAAAAGCAAGTGGCTGAAGACATCACCCATTCCTTGTTGATTAGTGAACCTCCACAGAAATGGTATCCATTCCACTGCAGACTAGCCTGCCAGGGCCAGATGCCTGGTGCAGCACCTTGTCCTCCAACTCTCCTGGGGTTGAGAGGAGTTGTGCCACACACTGCAACGAAAAACCACACCTGAGATTCTGAGCTTCTGCCGGCAGCAGTTCAGTGTTAAAAACACAGATGGACATTTTGGAACGATGGAACAACTGAGAACAATTTAGCTGGACTGGCACTCACTATCAGCAGAAACCATGTCTGTGGGAGCTGGTGTCAAATCTGGGGAGGGTGTAGACATTGATCCAGGGCAGATATAGCTATCGTTAGAGTTCTCTTCAGGGGAAGTGAATGTAACAAAGCCTGGTGGGTCATTCTGTATCATTGAGCTGATCCAGGATTGATAGCGAGACACTCTTGAGTAAACAGCAGGGAGTCCAGGTTGGCCACAGTCAAACCCAAAGCTGACGATTCCAGACTGAACCCACAACGTTCCCTGTTTACTCATCATTGGACTCCCTGAGTCATCCTGCAAATACAGCATGGTATGAGAAACATCCTACATTCCCTCATCTGAACTATGCTGTCACAATCCACATTATCTAATATGAGTGCAAAACTATTACAGTACCTCACATGGGCCTTTTCCTCCAGCAAGCTGACCAGCACAGATCATGTTCTCTGTAACTGTTCCAACTCCGATCAGACAGTTGCATTGTCTGTTACCTACTACAGAAAGCTTGACTTCCTGTAACGTCTGAGGGTATGGCAGACCAACTAAAATCACAAGGGAAGGAACTTTTTGAATGTTTTCATGTTTTTTTGATGTTTCTCTTTCTTTTCTGTTGTAAATGTTGTATTCTGTGCTAACATTATTACCCACTTGTCCTTCAAGCTACTCAGATGAGATGACTTACCACCTCCGTCAATATTTCCCCATCCAGCTACCCAGCTGTCTGTTCCATTGCTGAATACACTGTCATTTTCTGCCAGACAAACAGGTCTGATGAAGTCAGTGAATTGAACAGGAGAACTGAGTCTTATCAAAGCAATGTCATTGTCCCTTGTGCTGATGTTAAAATTAGGATGCAACACGATTCTGTCGACTTTTCTTGACACTTCACTGGGATTGCTGTTCCACACGGCCTGTCGGCCCATGTAGACAGTCAGCAATTGTGGATGAGAGCTGAAAAAGATATTGGTTTCAGCAAGAACAAACAACTTGCATGCATTTTACATGGAGCAGAAGCATTTTAAGCAGAATTAGCACAAATTGATTGAGATACACCTTCAACTTTTTTCCTTTTCTGCATCGAAGCTAGATTGCCAGGCAATGGCCTTCTCCTATAGCAGTTAAACTAGCACAGATAATGTCTGTGACTTTCCCAGTGATTCCACTGCATTCATATTTAGGGAATCTTTCAAAGCAATAGTTCGGAGTAATTCCAACCATAGCCCTGTTGTACAAGCTTGCTGAGTGGTGTCAGCAGGAAGAGGAACAAGAGAATTTGGAAGATCATATTAGCGAACCAGCAGCTAACGCTAACTAAATGGTATCATGGGTAACAAAAGTGAAAGTAAGATTATAATGCAGTGTGTAGATGTGTGTTTGCTATTCGCTCTATGCTATACAAAATTATCTAGTTCTCCTTCCAACTGACAAGTGCTACACTACACAAAATCATCTAGTTCTTCTTCCTACCGACAAGTGCTGGTCTTATAGCTGGGCTATGATTGGAATTACAGTACTATCATTTTAAGATCTTAGAGCATCTGTGTCTTGGGTGAAAGGCTAGGGCTACTCTGGACATGTTACTGAAGCACTCCATGCTTGTCGCACTAAAATAATTTTTAAAAACTGTAATTAGTTTGAAGCCAGTTCAATTAAGGAATCTGAAAGAAAATTGTTGCAGCATACACAATGGTGTAGCCTCCCAGTCACTCACTTTAAGCAGTGAGCAGCAGTCATAACCCACTCCTTGTTGATCAGTGAACCTCCACAGGCATGGCCTACATACTTTTCCACACTAACCAGCCAAGGCCAGCTGCCTGGAGCAGTATCTTGTCCACCAGCTATTCGGGATTTGAGTGGAGTTCTGCCACAAACTAAAAAAACAGAGACTGAGATGGTATCACTGCATACATACAAACTTAAACTTTATAACACAATAGTAACTATAACGTCCTATGGTCATGTAGACTACACAAAAATACAAGACTTTCTTTTACAGTAATGATAATTACTCAAAACTCCAGTTATAAGAGTAGACAGAAAAATATGAATGAAAATAAGAAGAAAATATGACCTATTACAGTGGCATACTATAGCTGATTATCAGTAAATAACAATGATAAATGAGTCTTTATATCTCATGACCAATTAGCCAAAAATATGTGAAGCTGCATATTCAGCATGGGGAAGGCTATACTGTATATGATTCACAACCAATAAAGACAAGTGCATTATTATCTATGGATGTATATTTTAAAATATATTGTAATTGTAACCAATTATGATAGGTTACAACCGTGAATGATAGGTTTGTTGCGCTTCTGAGGAGTTTTGGTAATGGTTTAATTGACAAAATATTGTGCAAAAAGTTCTCTAGGAACTAGCCAACTTCAGGAAGGAGGGATGAAATGCACATCCCATCCAGAGATGGAAACATCAACCAAGTTTCATTTTGTTCACCAAAAACTAAAAACAAACCAACAGAAAAGTTAGAGACAAGACCACCCTGTGGATTAGGGTGGGGAGAGTATCCAGGGTTAAGATGGAACTGAATTGGAAAAATGTTACCATTTAATTGGCAGTGTGATCCTAGGAAAAAGAAATATGGGAAAAAAAACATATTACTTGAAATCATTGTGATCATACATGCTATACAATTAATTTATAACAATGTAATTAACTAAACTAATATATAGATATATACAAAGTTTATATAAAATAAACAATATAGTTGCACCCTGATATTGTGATATATTTGCTGTTGCACAACCATGTAAAATGTATTTCATAATTGACGCACATCTCTTATTCTTACTGATGTCCCATCGTAGGCTGCCATGTCCTATATCGTTATTAACATCTCACAAAAGTTACTCGCTGTGTTTTCAGTTACCCCTAACCAACTAGTGTGAAATAATTCAGCTGTTACCAAGCAAGCATAAAACAACACAACCAAACATAATAACCTTCAAATGGATTGAAGACTCAGAGAAACTTACCCTGAACAGAAATGCTTGTAATCACAAACAAGCAAGCAAGCCAAACTGAGGAAGCCATTACGATTCACCTTCAACATCCACTTCTTCGTACTTTATATATACCTGAAGTTGCTTTGTTCCCTTAACCCCTCCTGTATAACTGCCGTCACATTATTTCACATCACCTTTCCATTGTTCCCTGGCCCCAGGGTATAGACCTCATGGTCCCAGCCTTTAGATTTGCATTTCCTGGAGAAAACTGCAGCGTATGAAATATGGTGTGTGGTGATGGCAAGTTTGATAAATACTTTAGACTAAGGTACAGCATATGAAACCCCCTTAGGATGCAAAGATATGATGTAGAAAGTGCTGTCTGACATCCTAACTATCTGTGGATGGAACATGGGATTATTGATCGTTATACGTTATTGTTATAGTTATTATTGTTGTTGTTGTTTTATTTTGCCTAATTTATCTAACTTATTTTTATTTATTAGGGACCATCAACATGTTCAAGGGAAAAAAGATAGAAATTAACCTATGGCTATGTTCATCAATATAAGATGTCTGCATATTTTAAATAAATCAACTTCAATTTCAAAGTTCCTACCTATTATCAGAGGTGTCCATGTACTGCACATATTATTTATAGAATATTTTTTTTCTCATTTTTGGAGACACCTGACAGACATAAGGTTACCACTAGTACATGCCCGTACATACATTCTTTGAGTCACTGTACGGACAGCACACCGCATATCACCTCGGGGCCCTACTGCCAACAAGGTGCTTGATCAAAATCTGGGCAGCGATCACCTGGATGAATAATCCTGGCGTGGTGACACTGGAGACCTCTGAACCCCTCCGCCCACTGGAGATGTGTGTGGAGGAGGGGCTCATAACAGTTGAATTACCTTTTTCGTCTTCCCACAGCTGGGTTCCCTCCTAGCCCGGCCTTGGCTGCAGGTAGACACAGGGAGTGGGGGATGGGAACCAGAGGACAGGCGGCCCTGGAGAGTTGAATAACTGTGTGCTGTGTATTACATGATATTGAGCCATGCAAAGCAGGAAAGGGAGAAAGAGGGGGAGAGAGAAAGAGAGAGAGAGACAAAAAAGGAATGTTGTTGGATTATACTGCTACCTTCGCACATGTAGTCCTTTTATTCTGTTGCTCAGCCACACATATGGTGAAACAATGAAACACTGGTGAGCACTTTTGTGCCTCTCGCTCTGCTTTTACCCTTTGATAATAATGGCTCACTTCCACATCTGGCTGAAGAACACTGGGATGGGTGTCAATGGTCCACTGAAGGAACACTTTAAACAGACGAGACACATGCAGCTTCCTGGCAGCATGCTTTCACTATGCCCGATTGATGGAGTGATATCAGGTGTCAAATAATTACTTTACACTCAAATGCGGACATGCTTGGATGTGCACGCATGCACACACACACACACACACACACACACACACACACACACACACACACACAAGCACATATTTGATGATGCTGAGTGTGACCTGGTAGGGGTACAAAAAAATAAATAAAAAAACACTGCCATTTCATAAATAATCTAGTCTTCACTGTTATTTCTTAGCTACAAGCACAAAGAGAAGCTCAATAAATTATGGAGGCTCATGAATAAGTAAGTAATGGTGTGACATAAAGTGTTGTGAGGGTAGCAATAAAGACCTGATGAAAGCTTCAAGGAGCCATAAATCAAAGTCCTCTAATTTGGGCACTGGCGACAGGCAGGCTTCCTGCTCTGTGCAGGTTGGCTGTGACTTGGCACCAGTCCAGAATGGAGAGCAGAGAGCATCAGGGATACACCCTACTCCTGAACATCCCTAAACACACTACTCCTGAACATCCCTAAACACACCACACACTCTGAACATCCCTAACACACACAGGTGTGGAGCATCGGGGACACACACTACTCCTGAACATCCCTAAACACACACAGGTGTGGAGCATCGGGGACACACACTACTCCTGAACATCCCTAAACACACACAGGTGTGGAGCATCGGGGACACACCCTACTCTTGAACATCCCTAAACACACACAGGTGTGGAGCATCGGGGACACACCCTACTCCTGAACATCCCTAAACACACACAGGTGTGGAGCATCAGGGACACACACCACTCCTGAACATCCCTAAACACACGCAGGTGTGGAGCATCGGGGACACACACCACTCCTGAACATCCCTAAACACACACAGGTGTGGAGCATCGGGGACACACACTGAACATCCTAACACACAGGTACACACACACTACTCCTGAACATCCCTAAACACACACAGGTACAGAGTCAATAGGAACTAAACACAACACAGGGTGAAAAAGGTTACCTGTCAGTAGATAAGGATTTGACAGTTTTCACTATTTAATATTTATTATTTATTATTTTAGTTTTATTTGAAATTATTTTGACATTTTATTTTAAATTATTTTGGCATTTTATCTGAATTGATCTATCTTATTTATCTGTGGTTGAAAAGCTAGCCATGCTTGAATATTGCATGATAATGTGCTCAGCGTGGTTAAGACCTTATGATCAAGCCTCAGTAATCACTGTGTGTGACTCTAACCCCCAGCATACTGAGGTAAACAAATGACCTCACCACAGCGTTGCTCACTGTATCAATAAACCAACAATTTTAGAAATACCCTAATATTGATACAATTAGTCATATGTAGCTGGCTGACCTGCATCGCATGGTTGGCTTTGTTTTCCTTAACCACAGTCTTTCCGCAGCCTCAATTGGACTCTTAATAACACTGACAGAAGGCATTAAGGTATTGAAATGGGCTAAAAATACAGTTGGACAGCTAATATGAAAGCTATTAGTCTCAGTGGGGGAGCTGCAGCCATCGCTAATAACACGGCTAGTGCTCACCCATCCCCCACCCTCTGGGGTGAAGAGTTCAACTGGAGCCACCACAAAACAGCCATCTGAATGTCAATACTATATTTACCCGAATGTGTTCCTACGGAAAAGGAGCAGGGACAAAAAGAACAGTTTTATCCTAAAAGTCATGTAAATGTTGAGATTAGTGGGGCACCATAGACTTAAATTCTCCTGACAGAGAGGGTTTCATATTGAGAGGATTTTAATGTCAGTCACTGGGTCTGTAAGAGCCTTAACCCTCAGACACAATACAAGGCAAGATGTGGACAACAGGCCACTGTCAATATCTACATGTGTAGATCTAAGCATGTGATATGTGCTTAAAGCAGTCACACATAACACTGGATTGTTGATAACGAACATTAGCGGTGATTAATGAGAATGGGGTCAAAGCACCATGGTGAGCTAAGGACCTGACAGAGCACATGTTTGAGATTGAGATTGCCTTTGTCGTGTGTGTGTGTGTGTGTGTGTGTGTGTGTGAGTCTGCCTATGTAGATATATACACACAGTGAAGTGAAAGAGACTAAGGTTTTCATCTCATAAGAGAGGTAGCATTATCACTGAACCCAGTGTGCTGGAAAGACAGAGAATCAGTCTTTTGTGTTGATCATCCTTGGGTGCCCCTTCAGAAAAGATTATTCAGGGACTGAGCTCTCAGACAGCCACACTTCTGCTTCCTCCCATTCACATCACAGCACAAAACTCAACTCCCCATCAGAAAGAACCCTATTTAAATCAACAGGCAAAGACCAACATTATTTCAATGTGTCCACCGTCGTTCTCAGAACCATGCATGTGATGCAGATTAGTGACTGCTATCAGTGAACCAAATAGATTGAATGTAAAAGGTACTGAGACTGAAAGGGAATTAATAATTCACAAATGTCTGAAGTTAGAGCAAAGGGAATCATACCGGATATTTATAGCCTTGAGAGGATACATCCTTTATGAGATTAAATAACTTGTCGGTGCAGCAAATATGCACACAAAGAACTGATTTATTCTCAGCCGCTGTTACAAAGATGCATTTGCTGTGAATACGGTGCATTTAAGCCGCCATTAAGAGAGACAGAAAGAGGAAGTTTGAGACAGTGATAGATACAGTATAACACCTGTAGTCATTATTTCAGCACGGGTCTGTACTTCATCAAAGACCCGACTAGAAATGCCTCAAGGCTGCAGCCTGAGCTGAAATGATCACTGCACGTGGTCAGTTACCAGACAGGTTTAACAATGCCTACTGACGCAATGCACTATGGGATAGGAGGCAGCCGGAGCTGCAATTGCTGTTGCGGCTGCTGTGTAATATATCAGGGCTAGTCATTTATGAGGAAGTAAGCATGGACAGTAACTCTAATTACTGGGCACCCCCGGCCTCATAACTCCTCAGGAAAGGTCAGCGCAAATGGCAGGGCAGACAATCACTGCACAGTGTGCACAAGAGAGAGAGGCATGGAAAGAGAATGAGAGAGAGAGAGAGAGAGAGAGAAAGAGAGAGTGTGAGAGAGAGAGAGTAGTGACTCCATGCCGTGTCAGTTCTGCTATGTCAGTCTCCAGTATATGAACAGATGTGACTCCATCTTTTCCTGTCCAGCCACTAGTTGAATGGTTTTGAGTCAAAAGAAATTGTGCCTATTGGTGCTGAGCCTTTCTTGTGTTGAGACTGTAAACATTTCATTGAGCCATTGTCTATTGGAGCTTTCACACATTCAAATAGTTTTCCACAATTGGGATGGCACAGTGTGACACTGTATGGTTCACTGGAGTCTCCATTTTTAATCAGTTCTTGCCGTAAACACATCCAGCCAAAAAAACAAAAAACAAAAAACACGGGCTTGTTTGGGTTGTGATATGGGTGTTATGCAGGCCATTTATTCCACATTATTTTATTTTTTTCTCATTCAATTGCAGCAAAAAAGTGCTGGAAATAACTAATGCACTAATCAGACCCACTAGTGTGTTTAACAGCTCAGTTAAGCTGTCCACAAGGCAATTATAATATGTGGCAGGTAAATAGAAACTGTGCCAGCACTGCAAAGACCTGGATAATTGCCACATATTTTGCTCCCTTTTTAAAATGGCCAGTAACCTCATAAACAAAGCCAACCATAAATGATGTATGCTCAGCCTGCCACAGTTGTTTGGAACACTGCGGCTTCACTGCGGGCGACACGGCTCTGTCGATGTAATTGCTTCTGTCTCACATTTCAGCTGTTTGAAAGGACAGCGACCTCAGCCTGTGTACTGCACAGAAGTCTTAGAGCTGTGATTGTAAAGAGGTCCACTCAAAGATGTCATTCTGCATCCTCCCATTTCACGCTGTGAAGGCTTTTTTCACTCATTCCTCCTCTCCAAGTTCATATTGGAATATTGAATAGCCAATGCAATGTGTGCAGAAACACTTGAAAAAAATCATTACATGACCATAAATGGAGTTATGGGGAATGATTTGAGGTGCTGGTGATGCCCTGATGATAGTCAGATACATTAGCAGCCATGCATTAGGGCACAGGGAAATTCCAGATGACTTTTCTGGAGCCAACTAGATGACTAACTGAATCTGGCTGATGCTAAAATCATGGTGAGATCTGATATGGAGTCCTACTGCTACCAGATCTGTACCAGCTTGTCCTGTGGCGGATCCACTCAGGACTGGCCTGATGTCAGATCCAGTCCTGCTGCCAATCATACCAGAACATCCTAATCTGTTATAAACTGTCCTACCTGCACATAAACTGCACATGCATACTGTATATACCAGAGAGGGTAAAAGCAGAGCGAGAACACAAAGGTTAGTGTAGTTCCGTGTTCTATTTTTGCAAGGGGGGGAGGGGAAAAAATCCCCCTTTACACAGACCGGTGTCGAGCTCTCATACACATGACATGAAAGATCATTGAAAAATGTATATTGTGACGTAATGTGACACTCCTACTTATGCAGACCGTAATTATTCAAGTTTGCTCCCATTGTAATGTACTATGTTGTTCTGTCTTGGTCAGTATTCAATGATCTTTGTACATGCTGTACGAAAATGTCATGGGTCACAATCAGCTCAGTATATATGGTCTCATATATTAACATTGGTTGAAATGGCCATCTCATTACAACTTCATTAATGGACAACCTGCCAACGGCCCTTAAGACATACAACATTTAGCTGTGTCTAGTGTATGAATCACACCAGAATATGCTGGTGGTCAAGTGTGTCAAAAACCCACATAAGCACAAGCTTATATACTGATACAGATGTGGCTGTGGTGATCATGGGCTTGAAATTGGCATTTAAAGGGATTATCTGGAGTTAATCAACCCGTAGCCTTGTCGCTTTCCAAGTGCTGTCTGTAAGTAAGTCATAAGTCAGCTTTATTGTCAATTCTTCTGTAGGTATGAGAATGATAGAATCTGGGACAATGTAGTCCAAATAGTGAAATGGCAGCTATCACTAACCAATGAGTGCAAGGTAACATTGTTTCACTTTCAGTAGTGTTAGCTGCCTGTACGCAAATTCGGTCTACGTTGTACTAAATATTGTCATTCTTATACCTACTGGCTGCACTCGGCAGCCTCAAAGAACAGGGGGATGGGCTGATTGACTCCAGATTGTTCCTTGAATGTAATAAAGACAGAGGTTTTGTGTGGCTTGGCCTCCCCTCTCTTTCTTCGTTGCCACGCAGCTTCCCTACTCCATCCCATTTGACTACCCAGAGGTGCCAGCCTTTCCACTGAGTGCTCATGCTTGTTTGTGCTGATAGATTCAGGTTAAGTCCTCAGGGCAAGGCTGTGTTGTTTTGTGCCCTTCCAAGGGCCTGATATGGCTGCTCGCAGCGCACTGTTGTTGGTTGCAGCCCGATTAATTCCTGTTTTTCTTTGATTTCCACCAGACCGTGAGCGAAGTGATGGGGCCGCAGCAGATCTCTGAGGCTGAGGCGAGAATGGGGACTGCTGAAATTACACAGCTCAATCAGAGCCAAATGAGGACTCTTGTCTCATCCAAACATACCACACTTTCTCTCTCTTTCGCTAGCTTATTCCCTCCCTCCCCGTCTCTCTCTCTTCTGGGAGGCACAGTGGTCATCTGCATCCTCCTGACAGTGACTTAACTAGTCATGACTGCACACGGAGCACACACACACACAGCATGCACTAAAAGCAAATGGAAGAAAGAAACACTACCCATGAGGATGGACTACACACAGTCTGATTTCGATTCTACGTATTTTGTTAGCTTCCCTCTCTACCACTAGAAAAGAAATACTAAAAACGAGCCAAAAACAAGCCAATCCCTTGGACTGCTCTTACATTTTATTGGGTGTTAAATCCTCCTTGGCAGTCCTCTCCAATTATCAGTGAATATGGGGAGAATGGAAGGGCAGCAAGGAGCAAAAAACTGAGGGAGAACAGAGGTGAAGAGTCGTATGATGCTCCGGACTCGCCGGATGAGACAGCCCTACCTCTGCTGTGCCACTCAGGAGAAGAGAAGCACAGTAGTTGGAAATTACATTATTCATCTGCTTGGGAACCAAACAGATGCATTATTCATGGTTGCCCCAGATGCCCCTTATCCAGGAAGAAAAACACTTAAAGTTTTACAAATCATCCACTTAAACATCAGTGTAGGGCATGTCGCCATGATTTAGGCAATACATAGTCCCATCTGATGCATGGAGGATCTATATGCTAGGCTGCCATACAACCATTTGAAGCAACTGGAGTATAGGAGGATTATGAAGACAGTATAATTATAGGAGTTCTGCTGTTCATGTATGTGTCCATTGTGTGAGGGTAAGCTGGAACACACCCTAAGGCTTTGTGGACTAGTGAGGAAGTTTTGTTTTTCTTTTTGTCTCTGAAAAAGATTTTTATCGTAGATCAGTGATGGTGTTGTGATGTTGATCAAAGATAGTGAATTAAAACAGAATAATTCAGAACAGAGACACAGAAGAACACAGCAGAACAGAAAATTCTCTTTGAAAAGTCTCTGTGTATCACCATCAACACCTAGCCAAGCGTCCCGTGCACCAGGCCATCTAGTGACTATCCACCAGGCACCAACCTATCCAGTGACTGCGCTGCCGTGTACAGCATTCTATCAGTGTCTGGTAAAATCCAAACTTCTTTGAGGATATTACAGCAGGTGTGACAGTGAAGAGTAGGGACGGGATGGGGTGGTAAATGAAGCTATGGGCCACCTATGGACCACTTCACATTCTCCAGAACATCCCCCTTTTTTATTAGAATTGGACCTAAGTGGTATTCAGTCTGCAAGGAGTGATTAAAAGCCAAGTGCCTATGTTGTTATAAGAGTTTAAAAGGGGAGAGGAGAAACTGCACTCATTTAAATGGTGGACATCTCAGAATGCAAAAACTTTTTCAAAATGTTGATGCTTGTAGTGTAAAAACGGACACTGAGTCATACTTCATGGACCAGTCATGGACCAGCCGAAAGAAACTATGGGCCCTATCATGCCACGGCGCACTGTGCATTCGCGACATGCGCATGGTGTCATTGCTATTCTGTGCCAGCGCATCGTTAATTTTTTCCGGCAAAAAATCACGTAGTCTAGATAGCAGATGACACTGCGCCGTCATGGGTGTGTCAGCGAAAAGAAGAGGTGTGGTCTGGCGCAAAGCGTGCCAGATGCTATTATAAGGACGCAAAAATGAAATCCGCCAGTGACCAACAAAACCCTGGTCTGTCGTCATCTGGTCCCTGGTTCGCCATCATAATAGCAACACACCATGGAAAATGTGCCGCTGGCTTTTAAAGGGAATGAGAGTATAAATCCTGATTGGTTAATTGTATGTTGCACCCAAAACACACCCATGACTAATGAAGTGCTTTAAGACCAGCCCTTTTGAACCATGCGCCTGGCGCAATGTTCGCTTTTCCCGCCGTCAAAATACCAAATTGTGTCGGGCACGCCCCCAAAGCAACTTGCGCGACTGACTTTAGACAATGCGCATATGATTGTCAAAATAGAGCCCTATGTTACTTAACTATGACTCTAAATTATGATTTTGAGTTAATAATAATAATAATAATAATAATAATAATACACATTAATATTATTGTTGTTGTTGTTGTTGTTATTATTATTATTATTATTATTGATTCATATTAACATCATCATCATTATCACCATCATACACCATCATGTTGTTGTATTTAACTGCTACCCAGTTGTAAAGCTCCCTTCAATTCCAGATCTTCACTTGTCTCCAGAAATAGCAAAGACTGTGTTCTTGTCTTTCACAGTTACCTCATAATTGTTGAGGAGATAATGCCATCTCACTCAGACATGGCTTGCCTCTCAGAGCCGCCGTCGCCTTCAGTGAGATCAAAGACCTCCGAACATCACGACCATGTGGGGAAGAGAAAAAAAAAAATATATATATATAAAGACGAATTACAAAGAAGAGCCATGAAGAGAGAGTGGATTTTAATAGAGGCTGTAAATCATGTAACAATTTCTTTGGCTGGCAAAGCTTTTGAAATGAAATTACATTAATTATAACACAGATTCTGGTTATGTAATAAGTGAACCAAAACAGTTCTTCACTTTGATCTGAAACATTATTCATAATCTTGTCCAACCAGCGTGGCTTCTCTGCATAAGCTTGCCTTGAAAATACTGTTGGCAAAATGACTCACAGGTAATTATGCTCCCTGCATGAAGCAACACAGAACAATGAAGAAGAGAAGCAAAGGTCGATACAGATGGGAAAAAAACTACAACTAGCAATACTGAGAGCACTGCTAGTGCGGCTGCCGTCGCCAAGACCGCTACTGATTATTTGTCTGCTCTTCTAATTCACATCACCTGGAGCTGTTACGTTCTTTGACACAACAATGGGCCACAGACGGACTCCATATTGCTCTTTTCTACTCCTTTGAGCATTCAAAGAGCTTTACTTAGTAATGCCTCATATCCACCCATTCATTCACACAATTGTACACCAATGCCATTGTCTGCCATGCTGACGTGACAGCGTGCACACCAAAGCTCTGTGTCATTTTATCTCAAGGGCATTTTGAGAGGGTAAATGACAGCTATAGTCTCCTACTTCCTATGACTTTGCAATACAAAATACAAACAACCCACAAACAGACACAGCATTTAATGACATTTTGATCGGGTAACCCTTGCTGACATATCACTGTTGATGAGCACATACTCTATCTGTTCGATTTCAACTATCTACACAGTCAAGCATGCATGTAAATAAATCCATTGTGTTTAGTATAGACTGTCTTAGTGAGGTGTGGGAAAATATGTGGATGTAGTGGAGAAGCGCTCACGTTGCTCGACTGACAATCAGGCGACCTGGGTATGTTTCCCAAACCCCTCGTTGCAAGTCTGCGTCGCTTTGGATAAAAGTGTCTGTTAAATGCCAGCCACTTTCCATTGCTTTCCTTTATATGCACTAATATCATAATGAATGAATTCATCACACCCATCGTATATAGAACAGCCATTTAACAAATGCAAACCCTACAGCGACTGTTGACTCTTTTGTACTCCTCCTTTAGTTAGTAATGCCTCATACTCACCCATTCATTCACACAACTGTACACCAATGCCATTGTCCGCCATGCTGATGTGACAGCATGCACACCAAAGCTCTGTGTCATTTTATCAAGGGCATTTTGACAGGGTAAGTGACAGCTATAGTCTCCTACTCTCAGTTCCTTACAGGTCCTGAACAAGCCCACATGGATGTCACCCCTTATAGGGTCACTCCCTTATTTTGCAAGTATTTACAAATGTCTACTCAAACTCAACCACCACCCTCCCACAGACATGTGTCTTAAGGGATAGGGAACTTTCTCATGCTGTCTGTAGAGGGGGTTCATCAGCAAATTAAAAGGGGTGAAGAGAAACTGTTGAATATTTCAACTGAGGCTTTAGTTCCAATTTACTTCTCAGCAGGCAGTTCTACCACACTGGTACCGCACTGAGTGCCTGAATGTCCCATAATGAAGATTAATAGTTGTGCTGGGTTGCATTGAGAATGTGATTTTAATCTGTGAAACTGGCAGGAGATTAAACAGCAGACCTGACCTGTCCAAGGCCTCACCTCCAAGTGTCTCTGTGTGTTTGTGTGTGTGTGTGTGTATGTGTGTGTCAGCAGGGCTGTGCAGTCTTTGTTTGAGCCTGAGAAGACTGTGGCTCGGGTGCTGAGAAAGTTCCCTCAAGGCTAGAAGTGTACACACACTCTTTTCTCTCTCTCTCTCTCTCTCTCTCTCTCTCTCTCACACACACACACACACACACACACACACACTAACTGAGTGTAAAGTGTAAGGAAGATTGGAGGCACAGAGGAGGCTTGGAGCATGGGGGCTTCTGGGAAAGCAAATAAAGCTAAACAGTAAACAGCAGAGCCTGCTGGGAGAGGGTCTTCCTGTACACCGCCCTTTCAAGACCACATTAAAACATGCCTCCCTGCAGTCCACACAGCCTTTAAGGCTACATTAAAACATACAGAGAGCTACACAGCCTTTTAAGGCTGCATTAAAACACTGTGATCTACACAGCCTTTTAATACCATATTAAAGTCCAAAGTCTACACAACCTATCAAAATACACAGATATCTACACAACTTTTCAAGACCACTTTAAGACACACCAAGATTTATACAGCCTTTTAATATCATATTAAAACTAAATCTACATTGCCTTTTATTAAAACTGTATTAAAACACACCTCACTGAGGTTTACACAGTCTGTCAACACCACAATATAACACACCTAGGGAGCAACGCAGGCTTTACACACAGCACTTCATTACTACGTTAAGAAGTGCCACTTGAAATCTATATACCCTTTTAAGAACCAGCCAACCCACTACCACTTTCCGTAGCATTTCTCGGTCCAGAGTGAGTCCAGGCATTGCTGCCATCTAATGTTATATGTTATAATGTTAGATGTACTTGCATTAGAAGCCAAAACAGGTGTTGGTGTTTTGAGAGGCATGGGACCTTTATCGCAGTGTCTGCCCTCACAGACTTAAATGTGCATTCATGAAAAGTTTGCGAGGGGCTAGGGGTGTCAAAATCTGAAGTGCATGAGGTCTCAGTTGCACCCTTCTGAGTCCTTTCTTAAAGCTAGTATCACATGCAGACTTTGCTAAAGAGAATTACCCATAATTCACAGCACCATGACTGAAGAAGCATGGAAACGTCAAAAAAGCGTCTGTAACCAATGGGCTCTGTGTACAGCAGACGTAAAGTCCCAGAAGGACTTTTGTTCAGGATAGTCAGTCTTTTCCTGTAATTAGCTTTTACGTTGGTAAACAGTTGTGTAGTGAGGCTACAGCTACGAGCTAACTACGAAATGCACCCTGAACTGCCAAGGAACATGGAACGCTTATCAGCTAGGCTTACTTTGGGTACTAAACTAGTTTAACTATACTATACAACTGATATTTATGCCTAATATCAATTTAGCCTACCATACTTCAGAAAAAAAGAGTGACCATCCTGAATGAAAGTCCTTCTGGGACATTTTACGTGTTCTGTGCACAGAGCATAAAAATGGAAACAGAAACATGTTTGCAACATGTAACAGGCAAATCACAGTAATCATGCCACTAGCCAGGTGAGCGCTTATGGCCTTGCGAATTCATTCAATTAGCTTAAAATACTCCTCTGGCTTTCTTTTTATCCTAAAGGGGTGTTTAGAAGAAACACCAACATCCTGTAAGATCTTGTTGTTACAGTTACAGTTGTAAGAAGTTATATTTTCCTCTGGAATTGGACACACTGCTAATTTGCCCCACTCTGTACTCAGTGATCTCATCTGATGGTCTTGCTTGTGCAGTGCTAGCAATGTGTGCTCAGTTCCAGTATTTAGTTGGACTGGCTAAAGGGCAGCATGCGGAGGTGTTCTTGTTCCTGTCTTTCCTGAAGTTGTATACTATTTAGTTGACCACCAAATCATACCTTTTACCTATACACACACACACACACACACACACACACACGTATATATTTTCCCATGACGTATAGCCAGGCTAGCTTCGGCTAGTGCTTCTGCTCGGTATCACATTTCGCTACAACACAGTCAGGGATCTCTCCATTAGCTTAGAATACCTCTGCCAATCAGAGGGCACTGGCATGCCCAGTATGTTTAAAGTTCACTGACAGTATCTGCCCACAAGGACGGAAATGTATGCCAGTTGAGGGATTCTCAGATGCTTTGAACGAAGTGAAACAATATGACAGCATTCGGTGCACCAGGCTAAATAACGTGAGCATTGACATACAATTAAGTTGTCTGATTTTCTTTTAGGTAGAAAAGTAGAGAACACCTCTGTTTCTCTGTGTAGGTCATAAATTAAATAATGTCTTTTTTCACAAATAATATAATAGTTTAGATCTATTAAATATCCTACATTTATCGATGATATTGACCCTGTATGGTGCACAGAACCACTTCGCCTTAGTTTGCTACTCGTTACAGAACCTGGCATGAAAATATCGCTGTTATGTGTTTGACTGCAAACAGCTGTGTTTAGCCCAAGGTATTTGACCAAATACATTTTTTGATGCAGAAACAAATCAGTGGCAGAGTAATCCATCACTGTAGTGCCAGATTATGTTGTGTGGAAGAGAATATGTAAAGCCCATGACGCAGCGCTGCTACAGATGTCTAAAGACGTGGTTTGCCAAAGGGCTTTTGAATTAGCAATACAAAATACAAACAACCCACAAACAGACACAGCATTTGATGACATTTTGATCAGTAACCCTTGCTGACATATCACTGTTGATGAACACATACTCTATCTGTTCGATTTCAACTATCTACACAGTTAAGCATACATGTAAATAAATCCATTGTATTTAGTATAGAGTGTCTTAGTGAGATGTGGGAAAATATGTGGGCGTAGTGGAGCAGTGGTTCGTTGCTTGACTGACAATCAGCCGTGTTACCCACGTTGCAAGTCTGCGTCGCTTTGGATAAAAGTCTCTGTTAAATGCCAGTCACTTTCCATTCTTCCTTTATATGCACTAATATAATAATGAATGAATTCATCACACCCATCGTATATAGAACAGCCATTTAACAAATGCAAACCCTACAGCGACTGTTGATGTTAGCTGGCTCTTTAGTTTACCATTTGTGCATGTCATTAGTGAGCTTAAGCTCAGAATAAATGCCCCTTTTGGGGGTAAATCCCTGCCATCCCCCTTTGGGGTAATCCCCAGAGAAAGGAAGTGGTGGTAAATCTGGAGTGACACTTCCAATAGGGGGTGGGGTGTGGGGGTCCTAGTTCAAATCTAGGGAGAGAATTAAGTCTGTTAGATTCATCAGCAATTAAAGACCTTATCGGGCGCCCCGTTGAGCCAGTTGGTGACAAAAGCCTGCACATCGGAAATGCAAAATGCTGCAACTGCAGCTGTCAATTGTGATAAAAAACACAACTCTTTGATGTCACAAAACCCTAAAAAAGGCCACTGTACAGCCAAATGTGACTCTCTGAGCCACTTCAAACACTACATATTCACCTGAGGGAAAGAGAGAAGAGGAAGGCTTAGCATTCTATTAAGGGAAATGTCACAAACAACTG